>JACEFZ010005600.1:190000-382500 GCA_014155875.1 Cepaea nemoralis | reverse complement strand
AGAACCAATAAGTGAACAAAAACAGATCCTAATAAGATGGAAGCAGTACTTCGAACAACTTCTCAACATCCCATCAGATGTCACAGGAATTCAAGAGACCTACACAGATGTCACCGAAGAACTAGAACCAGACATACTAAAAGAAGAAATTATAGAAGCCATCAGATTAGCCCCATTGAACAAATCACCAGGACAGGATGAAATACCAAATGAACTAATTAAAGCAGCAAGAGAAGTAGGAACAGCTTGGCTACATAGACTATTCAACCATGTTTGGGTAGAACAACAGACACCACGAGACTGGGGAAACGCCATAATTATCCCAATTTGGAAAACCAAAGGCAGCAAAAGAGATTGCACACAATACAGAGGCATTTCACTGTTGAGTCATACTGGGAAAATATTTTGCAAAATTCTTGAAAAAAGATTACGAACTACTTTAGAACCCCAGCTAAGCGAAACGCAGCTTGGATTTAGGAAAAACAAAGGATGCACAGACGCCATTTTTGCTCTTAGACAACTTATAGAAAAATCAATCGAATTCAATGAAACACTCTACTTAGCCTTTGTCGACCAAGAAAAGGCATTTGATAGGGTAGATAGAAACAAGCTGTGGGAAATCCTTAAACAATATGGAGTGAGTACACATCTAACAAACCTATGTAGAAGTTTATACAACAACAGTGAATGCATAGTGAGAGCAACTGGAGGACACTCAGAACCCTTCACCATAAGATCTGGAGTACGACAAGGTTGTGTCCTGTCCCCTCTCTTGTTCATAACATATATAGACAACATATGTAAAGAAACCAGCCAAGCAGAGACAGCAAGAATACCGCATGACGAGAACACAGAAGAAGAACCATCTGCAAATCTAATCATTAGAGAACTCCTGTTTGCGGACGACCAAGCACTAATAGCAAAATCAGAAGCTGAATTACAAGACCACATGAATAGTCTAAACGAAATGTGTAGGGAACATAACATGAAAATTAGCACAAGCAAAACAGAGGTAATGACTATAACTAAAGAAGAACAAACAGCAACAATTCACCTAAACGAACATCCCTTGAAACAAGTAAAGAGCTTCAAGTACCTAGGAAGTATAATATCATCAAATGGCAGATCAGAAGACGAGATCGAAAATAGGTGCAATAAGGCAAATCAACTCATTGGACAAATGGCACCAATACTAAAGAACAAACATGTATCAATAACTACTAAGAAAGCACTTTACAACACAATCTTCCTACCAACTCTGTGCTACCAATGCCAAACCTGGACAATGACAGAAAAAGAGAAAAGAAAAATCACAACAACAGAAATGAGGTTCCTGAGAAGAATACTCAACGTATCAAGAAGAGATAAGATCAGAAATGAAGAAATCAGGACTAAAGTGGGGGTTAAAGCTGCTCTAGATTTTATTAGAAAGCAGCAAGTCAAATGGTTTGGCCATGCAAGTAGGCTACCAGTCAACAGCATGCCACAACAAGCAATGATGTACAGACCAGATGGAAACAGAGGAAGAGGCCGACCACGTAAACGTTGGACGGAGGGAATAACAGAATCCATGAGAATGTCGATATACGAAGCCCATAACCGGGCACTCTCACGAAGTTTATACTTCACCTCGACACCGCAAGGTACAAGAGGAACATGATGAGATGAGATGAGATGAGATATTTACTTTATAACTCAGTCAATCAATCAAGTTATTATGTTAGTAAGTAATCAATTGATTGAAGTTATTAATATGAACACAGAATGAATCATGCAAGCAACAAATGCAAAGCATTAATATTTGTGTGTACTATATGATAAAACTGTCAAGTAATTTAGAGTAAACCTATATCCTCATCAGTCGACAGCATCATCTTAGTCCACTTCTATCTCTGATTGCAATGTCAATTGCTAATTTAAAGCCATTTTCAACTGTTTGTATGTTTATACTCATGCGATGGTGATTCTATGTAATTATATTACTTACTAGCTGTATACTTAGTATATGTTGCGTCCTCATCTATTCTGACTACTGATTTCAAGCGTTAATCTCACCATAAAAATCAGTCCAAGAGAAAAGTCCTCTTAAACTTCATAATAGTTCAATCATAGACTCTGAAGATAATCTTTTCTCTATGTGGATAAGTTCATTACAAAACAAGACCACCTAATATCAGAGATACGTTTAGAGCTAGCTACATATAGTGTATTGCCATGTGACTATGGCCTTATAATCTGGATGATCCTTGTCAGTTAGGGATAGTCATCTGCGTCGCTTAGAAGAGTTCCCTGTTGATATTAACGCTGCATAGTGTATTTCCGTATATAGTTATTATTTATACGTTAAATAATATTTAATTAAAATCATCAACGTTACGTTTAGTCATAGATGCCATAAACCCTGTTAGCTCGTTAAATGTCCGGCACACTTTATGACTAGATATAACAATGAGCAAATAAAAGGTTTCATACCATGCTATTAGTTCTGATAATTAAATAACTTTGCATGCAAACACATATTAATACCAAAATAAATAAACTTCCGCAAGCCATAAATCATTAGGAGACAAAAACATAATTACTGAAATTATGACACACTTCAAAAATCGTGCTTAAATATAACTTCTGAATTCCAATAATGATTGATGTAATAATTTGCTGTTAGAAACTTATAATAGTTCACATCAAACTAGTGTTTCCCCGTCATCTCCATGTCTGTGTTGTACCCCGAGAAGCGCGATGTTAAAGACCAATACAGCGCCGACACAGAAATGTTAGGATTCCACCAATCCGAAATAACTATCTACTTTATTAGATGTTACTTAAAATCCAACAAATTTAACCTGATGGATAACTATAACTGGTACATGGATTTATCTGAAATCAATGATTTCCCCATTGCTCCATCAGCTCTGTACCCGAAAGAGAAAACGATGCTACAACCAAAAAGCACAGCACTAACAGTGCACCGATAGGGCCTCATCGATTCAACTCAACCTCTTCAACTATTCGATGTTAGTTACAATAAATTAAACTTAACACCATACATCGGTATAACTCATGACTGGGCTCATACTTACACGCCCAGAAAGTTCAGTGTATTAATTTGTTTATAGTATAATATAAACAATGATAATTATAATAATACAATAAAAATTAATTATAATACCGTTTAATTCACTAAGTATTAATATAATTATATTATCAAATACTATTTCCTAATATATTGGTTTCCGCACATAAACACTAATTAATTGTTGCATTAACTACTATGTTCATTAATAATTATGGTCCATTATTTACGCAGGCCATCTTTTCTAATAATAACGACTGATTTAATTGCATTCGTTGAGTTACTGTCACGTAAAAAGAATTCACAGTTGACATATCTAACACCCTAATTAAACAACACTAATATGTCATCTTAATATACAACTACACATACCCAATAACACATACTATTTGCACAACGCCGGTAGTTTATAAATCACTGTGTTCTTAACTTAAATTACCCTTCTGTATGTTTACAACTTTTCTAACTTACAATCTCAAATCACACAGTTGAGATATTTAACTTAGTTTCAAGTTGATCCAATAGCGAATACTTAATGTCTTTACTCCAGCTATGAACTACACACTTAAGGCTTTAAGAATATAACACTGGTGTTCTATCAAATATCGGCATTTTACAAATTAACACAGTTCTGGTGTTTCTAATAACCGTTTCACTTCTACACAGTTTCTTATAAGTTTCGCCTTATTTTAATTTATAGCATTGTTCACGATAGAATCTTACTTGAATCGCTGAAGGTTCGTTTCAGACTGGCAACTCAAGTCCTCACACTGACCCTGTGTACGTCTTCACAAGAAATAAATGGGGAGAACCGTTAAGGCCATTAAGACGCTTACATAAATTGACACACATAGTATTATTTGGCGCTCACAGAAGAAGAAGAAGGAAATAGAAATTAGAAGACGCACTAGACAACATAAAATTTGAAAGTTATAATAGTTACCGACTGGGATCGAACCTGTCGCCTCCAAATGGCGACGGCGCCTCGTTGCAGGAACAAGTGTACTTCGACGAACGACCAACTAGACACTCCAAAAAAAGTGTCTTCATTGGTTTTGTCTATCAAACACATGAACCAAGCAACTTTGGAAGAGAACGTTAGTTCCTCGGACAGAATTCGTATCAAACCATTGAGAATCACGATAGGTCTCATAATTTATATTAAACCAGCATAGGTCAAATAACAAACACACAAACACATCGGACCGTAATGTTGTTGTCGAGTATATATAAACAAACATTTAAAGAAGAGTAATGATTTGTCGGTTTTAATACTGTACAAGTAAACACAAGAAATAAATGGGGAGAACCGTTTAGGCCATTAAGACGATTACATAAATTGACACACATAGTGTTATTTTGCGCTCACAGAAGAAGAAGAAGAAGGAAATAGAAATTAGAAGACGCACTAGACAACATAAAATTTGAAAGCTATAATAGTTACCGACAGGGATCGAACCTGTCGCCTCCAAATGGCGACGACGCCTCGCTGCAGGAACAAGTGTACTTCGACGCACGACCAACTAGACACTCCAAAAAAGTGTCTTCATTGGTCGTGTCTAGCATACACATGAACCAAGCAACTATGGAATACGGACAGAATTCGTATCAAACCATTGAGAATCACCATAGGTCTCATAATTTATATTAAACCGGCATAGGTCAAATAACAAACACACAAATACATCGGACCGTAATGCTGTTGTCGAGTATATATAAACAAACATTTAAAGAAGAGAAATGATTTGTCGGTTCTAATATTGTACACGGAAACACAAGAAATAAATGGGGAGAAACGTTAAGGCCATTAAGACGATTACATAAATTGACACACATAGTATTATTTGGCGCTCACAGAAGAAGAAGGAAATAGAAATTAGAAGACGCACTAGACAACATAAAATTTGAAAGCTATAATAGTTACCGATTGGGACCGAAACTGTCGTCTCCAAATGGCGACGGCGCCTCGCTGCAGGAACCAGTGTCCTTTAACGCACGACCAACTAGACACTCCAAAAAAAGTGTCTATATTGGTCGTGTCTATCATACACATGAACCAAGCAACTATGGAATACGGACAGAATACGAACGGAACAAGATACGCTTGTATCCTGGAGTGTATCGCTCTCACGCCATTTAAACATTGTATTATGTAATCTGCCTGTCTATTTTATCATTGACTGATGTTCACATTCACCTCTGGCATCTTTGACTCAGCTTATAGCATGTAAAGTTGCTATTAACATAATTTAAGACACCTTTATCTCTCTGACTGCTTTTATCAAACCTGACGTATCATTATGCTCAACATGTGTTAGCTTTCAAGTTTCTGTTGACGAAATCATTTGTCACATACAAATGCATACTAATCTTTTAGCAAGTAATAACCCATATCATACTATTTATCTAATGTGAAAGACAATTTCTTCCCTGAAATTAACATATAACAATTTTATTAAACCAAATCTATTTGGGTTTCTACCTATAATCACTACCTAGAAACTGATACTAATATTTAATAAGTGTAAAAATTCTACTATCCATATGATATCTATTATTGACTCAATTCTTTAACTTACCTGTTCAATTATTTATATTATAATTTATAATTAATCACATGATGAAATAATTAATCACCAATACATAACTCATATTATATAATCGCTTCTAGGAATTTGTTTCCTTTCTACTTTGCCACTCACAATGTTTCAACGTGACTTTTATTAATACATTTAATTATGGTTGCTAAATGTAAAATAATAATACTTAAGACTTATAACGTTAATATTAATCTGTATAATTTATCAATAAATCCAACATATTTACGCTATCAATTAATCTACCACTTATATTAATGTAACAATAATTATGTAGTATCATCAATAAATGTATCAACTCTTGCTTTTAAAGATCAATAATCATCTCATTATCCAGTTTCCTTATACACAAATCATCTTTTCCCCGTCAAAATATTAAAATAGGTGTTGGGAAACTGAATATCGACCAAACCAACTTCGTACTAAGAGGTGAGCTCAATAGTTTGCGGAAGCTTGACAAAGAAATGTCCGGCATTATTTTGCTGGTATATTTGTAACGAGGCGTTACTGGGCAGTGTCACGTAAAAACTCATTTTAGTCTATTCGAGGTCTGAATGTTTAATGGTTCGAAAATGTAAAGTTAGCACTGAAGTCCCACCATTCAATGAGAGTGTTTTACCCGTATCAGTTGTCAAAATTATTTCCACCGTGTCGAAGTAGAAGCGACTTAATGGTACATAATGTGGTTTATGGTAAAGATGAAACACTGAAGGTGACAGTCGATCCAATATTGGAACAGTCCTTAGTAAAGGAACCATGACGTCTCCAACTGATCTCGCGACTACGAGATCGGAATAGACATAAATATTTTTAACTTCACTATCCATCTCTAATTCTATATTACCGTATAATAAGACATTATCGTCTGATAGAGTCGAGCTTGGAAAACCCAACATATTTTTCAATCTGTCACTAATTTTAGCCTGGGCGCTCTTTTCAAATATTTTCATCCCGACCCTTTTCCAAGGTGCACCTAGAAAGATTTGATGTTTACTTTCTCGTCTACTTATGTTTCTACACACAACTTATTCAATTCTACGATGAAAGTTTCAGATCCTCTGAACGGACCCGGTGGACATATAAGCGTTATAGGTTCTCTACCACTACCTTTAGGTGGAAAGTATTGGATCCAAATTTCCCCAGGCAAACCGTTAAAAAAGCATTGGGGAATTGAATCTCGGCCAGGCCCACTTCGTATTGGGTCGTTACATCAATGTTCTGTGGCAGCTTGACAAAAAGGTGACCTGGGTGGTTGTTGGGAAATACCTTTGGTGCGGCAATGCTCGGTAAAGTCACGTAGAAACTCATCGTTTTTCTAATTTAGGATTAGGTAGCATATATCCCAAACAACTACTCATTAGAGCTACCCACAGCTTGCCGCATGTGCGTCTATGCTGGCTTGAGTCAGATTGAACAAAGACACAACAATTACACCATATATAATCACCATTTGACACAGGAATACAATCACTGGCCGCAGCACACGTTGTCCAAAAAATGACCAGATCGAAGTTCTTTCCCCATCTGTCGGTTGTGGGCGCACCACAATAGTTTCCACCGTCTCTTCACTCACACCACTAGTCTCCATAACTAGCTAGTTGCGTGTTAGCTATCCAACTATTGAATGAATTGGGATAACCAAACCACTTCACTAAATACTCTTTCCCACCACCTCTCCTGGCTCTTTCTTGTCAGATTGATTCGATACGATACACTTGCTTGTCTCCAACTAGTTGTATTTCTTCTCTGTAGAATGAGCCCTGTAGTTCCTGTCCCGAATCGTCTTTTAGCACATAGCTCACCGGACTGGTCTGGTTTATGCGAGTGACGGTGAAAAATTGTTCTGTACACGAGGGCATATACCCTTTCTTAAAAGTTTGTTTGGGTTGAGCTAGTCTGACTCGGTACCCAGGTGTAAAATACATTTTTATCGATATGTATGTCTGCTTATACAAGTTATTCCACACCTCTTCTTGATCACTATAGTTGACTTGCACAGGGGCCATGCGAATACTTCTGTGATACGAACCATTGTAGTTCTGGATCAATTTATCTATCACATCGGCGTAGCGCAGTGTATTGGTCTTGGTGAAATAACGCCACATTTTTTCTTTCAATGCCCGGTTGAATCTTTCCACTACCGCCGCCGTCACATCTTCATTCTCGGTGGTAAAGAAGTGCACACCTCGGTCTTTCATATACTTTAAGAAGGTCCGATTGACGAATTCCGAACTTTTATCGCTCTGAATATTTATTGGTTGGCTGTCACCAAAGATTTTACTCACAGCGACCACCAGAGCTTTCCCTGTTTTCTTCTGGATCGGGATGGCCCAAGCATATTTACTAAACACATCGATGCAAGTCACTAGGTATGACATCCCATCGTTGTATCTTTGTAGCAGTCTCATATCTATCAAGTAGGCTTGAAATTGTTGATTTATACCACCGGTTATGGTCTGGCGTCTCTGGAAGCGGCGACGCATCGGTTTATGTAACGTGTAGGCATCCTGATGACGTAACCATTTATCTATTTTCTTCAGATTAGTATTTCTTTTTAAGGCGGCGGCTCCACCATAGGCACTGACTACTTAGGGCCATAGTAATACTTTCTTAATTGCGACTGAGTTGGTAAGGTGGTGTGGACTCGACTGTTTTGGGGTCGACTACTTGAGTTTTAGTCGGTTGAATAGGTGTTGGTTCAAGAGGTGTTGGTTGAAGAGGTGTCTCGGCTACTGGTGTCGGTACACTGGTGACTTCAGGTTTTTGTTCCTTGATATCCACTAGTCCTAGAGGCTTGTTTCTGTACTGTTCGAGTCGATTCAAATACCGCTGTTGTGTTTGGTGTTACTCTCTGGCCTTGTCACGAAGTGGTAGATCTTCTGTTTCCAGGACTTGTTGCATTTGATGATCCAAGTCGTTTAGACTATCATTTAGTGTGTCGGGTGCTGCATAGGGTTTTTCTAGCAACCGCGGATCGATCAAGATCATCTTCTTGGCCATTACAAACCCACCGCGCTTTTTAACACATTTAGTATGGGGCCTAGTAAGGCCCTATGAAACCACCTTGTTGCAGGATCTCTTTCCTTTTCTTGAGCGATAATTTCTTATGCGTGAGTGCTCTCAGACTGTCTTTGTGTCGTTGCAGACGCTTATTCTGAGCTGGTGTCAGGGGAAACATACCTTTTAAACGTTGTGACAGCAATCACAAATTGATGGGACGAGATCCGGGGAAGCTGATTTCATTACTGCCTTCACAGTCGCTGGGTTTGGTCTGACCCAAGAAGCGTAACATACCCTCGTTATGTTTAAGTCGGATAGACAGGTTATTTGGGGATGTAGACGACTTGGTGCTGATCAGGGAATATATGACTGCGTAAGCGGAGCTGATCCGGTGTTTCCTGTCGCAGGAGCCGATGTCGCGTCTTTAAATGTCTCTTGGGCATATGACACACGTCCTGGATACATCTGTTTGGCCAGATTGGTAATCTGAGACCCGTCTCAAGGATTCTTAAACACCACTAGGTAGTGCGAATTCAGACTGATAGTTCTTTGTTCTTTATTCTTACCAAATAGGTTCTTACTATATACATAACACTGAGGTTGCGATGATGACTGCCTTTAGTAAATAATTTAGTCACTCTGTCATCTGTCTCAGACATTAGATCATCTATGACCACTAACCGACTCTATCCCCTGTCCTTTTTTCGATATCCGGCAGACCTTCGTTAAATTGAACACTTTCATAGTTTCGTACATGGGTTGCCATTCCCCGTTGGACATATAATTTCCTCTGGAAGGGGGTCTCCCAAGGCTGGTAGACGGGCCAAGAACCTATAGATAAAGACGGTTTACCATTCCCCGTTGGACCCGCAATCAAGGCCGTAAAAGGATGTTTCCACCTAGGATCCATGAGTATTAATAACCAGCAACCTAGTCGCGTTGATGTTTATAAAGCGTCGGGTGATAGTATTGGAACATTTGACCACCAACTGCACGCTAGTGGGTCTCTGGTAGCTATCAGTGTAATAATAACACAACAAACGGCCGACTTGAAACACAGCGAGCTGGTGACTATGGCGTTGACTATTATTAGTTCCTACGAAACCACAAAGACCAATAACTCGAGGTTGTGTCGCTTAGTACGTCACATAGCCAACCAAAAAGATGTGTTATTCACGAGACTAGAAGTCCGTATCAAGCCCGAACACGTTTTCATGGCCTTTGTTTCAATTGCTAATGAAGTCTTTGACGATAACGTCATCAAATATGGGAGAATAATGATGGTGTTTACACTTGGTATGCTTCTGGGTAAGCATCTGATTAATAATTCTAACAATACAGACGTGAATGTCCAGGACCTGGAGGAAAGCTTTGCTACATCTGTAGGCAAGTATATGTCTGATAAACTAAATCCTTGGATACTGCAGCATCAAGGTGGTTAGGGTAATTTCTATACTTGGTTGCAGGCAACAGTTGAATAATTACATAACTAAATCTTACAGCTCAGTATGTGTCTGTATTTGCTTCTTTGTGTTCTTGTGTCTGTGTCTGTATGTACAAGTGTGCACGTGTGTGGATCTTTGTGTTCATGTGTCTGTATGTACAAGGGTATGTCTGTATTTGTGTGTCTGCAATCGTGATGTCTGTATGTATAAGTGTATCAAGTGTGTATTTGTGTGTATGTCTGTCTGTGTGTACTTGTTGTGGTAACAGTAGTACGGGTAGGAGATGGGTCGTTGTCTTTTTGTTTGTGTGTAAGTGTGTACTTGTGTATTTGATTATAGGTGTGTGTGTCTGCACGTGTGTACTTGTGTATAGTTTTGGTGACATTAGTAATGGTAGGAGATGCGTGTGTGTGTGTACTTGTGTATTTGTTTATGGGTGTATGTGTCTGTACCTGTGTTTGTCCTTGAGTGTCTGTGTCTTGTCTGCATATATGTGTGTTTGTGTGACCCTCTTTGTATTTGTATGATTTTTACCCACCCCAAAAAAGAGACTTGTATCTCTAACAAGGCACCAGCTAATATTGTTGTCGCTACAACTAATATTGATAGTACTATTATCACTACTACTGATTCCTCCTCACTTTACCTACCATTGGTGCACTACACGTACCTTCCCCTACAATTTAAGTGGTCACTCGACAACTTGACCACTGCTTGACCACTGGTTGACCACGTCATCGATCACTTTAACCACTAGCATAATCTTACGCACATCGTCCTCTTCAATTTAAGTGGTCACTCGACCACTTGACCACTACTTGACCACTACATGACCACTAATTGACCACTGGTTGACCAGTGTGTAACTGCGACCCTCTACATAACACCCCACCTCTTATCAATACCCATTACGTTTAAGATTTATGACCACCCCGAAATACTATTGCCACTATAGTCCACTAAACACATGGCCCTCACAGAGACAACATACATATAGTTACCGACCGGGGTTCAAATCTACCACATCCATATGCCGACAGGACTACTTCGATCCATCACCAATAGTTGTCTACCACCGAGTCGAATCCCCCTCTCTACACCCAATCATCCTTGACCATCACCCGTAGTTGTCTACCGCCGGTTCGAATCCCACACTCGCTACACCCTCTTATCATCACATATTTATGAACCTTCAATATATTTTCCACTAAACCCTCACAGATTTACCAGGTACCGACCGCGGATCTCTATATAATGACACGAATATAACCAACTTTTACTCCCCTCCTCCTATTTCCAATACCTTAATTATTTTTACAAACTGCAACAACATCCACACAGCCTATATATATAGATCCAGATCCACCAGATCTTTTCTCCCTGTATAGCGAAGTAATAATGAGAGAGATCAAAGAGATGCCAGGAATACTAGTTGGAGGTTATAATATAAATAATATACGCGTTGCAGATGACACAGTATTGGTGGCGGATAATTCAAAAGACCTACAACAATTATTAGACGTTGTAGTAACAGAGAGTGCAAGGAAAGGACTCTCCTTGAATATCAAGAAAACAGTAACAATGGTAATATCAAAGAAAATGGTGACACCAAAATGTGTCATAGAAATTGAAGGGAAAATCCTTAACCAAGTTGATAATTTTAGATACCTAGGGGCATTTATAACATCAGATGGAAGATGTACAACAGAGATTAGGAGTAGAATAGGGAAGGCAAAAGCCGCTTTTCAGAAAATGAAGAGTATCTTATGCAATAAGTCACTATCACTGAATGTAAGAAAGAGAGTGCTGAAATGCTATGTAGAACCAGTTTTGCTGTATGGCAGTGAATCTTGGAACGTAAATGAACAAATTAAGAAGAAATTAGAAGCAACAGAGATGTGGTTCCTGAAACGAATGTTGCGAATTCCTTGGACTGCCAGAGTAACTAACGACGACTGCCTGAAACAGGCTAATGAAACTAGAACATTATATACAACAATAAGACAGAGACAAACAGCTTTCTTCGGTCACGTGATGAGAAGAGAGGCATTGGAGAACATCGTAACAACTGGAAAGATCGAGGGGAAGAGAGGCAGAGGTAGACCAAGAGAAGTGATGCTGGATGGATTGAGACGGTGGCATGGAGGAATATCAGCACCAGAGTTGATCCAGAAAACCAAAGACCGAGATCTATGGAGAGCCATGAACTGCCTACGCCAGCCGGCACTGCACTTGATGATGATGATGATGATGATGATGTATATATATATATATGATATATATATATATATATATATATACTATATATAGATATATATATATTATATATACTATAATATATATATATATATATATATATAATATATATATATATATATATATAATAGTTTGTCTATTCCTTTAACATATTCATTAAAGAAAAGAGGAAATTGGACTGAAGGGAATAGCGGACACCAGAATAAAGGGGGAAGGATGCAGGGAGATCCACAACAGTTACACGTTTGTCTGCTGTGGAGTAGAACAGCAAGAAAGGGCAAGACACGGTGTGGGAAGTCATTTAACCACGGCTAGCAAGAGGGATACTAGAAATAATATATATATATATATATATCTCTGAAAGAATCATAACAGTGAGAATTAATGAACATACAATTACACGATATGTACAAATATACGCACCATGTAATACAAACAATATTGAGCAAGAATGAGAGGACTTCTACGAAAACATCCTTGACGTGTTAAATACAATAGATAAGCAAGACTACATCATAGTTATGTGAGACTTCAATGTAAGACTAGGACACAACAGAGCGGGCATAGAAAACATCTTGGAGTAGTTGGAGACCAAAATAATGAAAGAACTGATAACGGAAGTAGACTGATAGAGCTATGCAGCCATATAACAAATACATTCTATAAACACAAAGACTCACAAATACACCTCTGGTATAAATGGAACTATCTAGATACTAAAAGCCAAATTGATTGTATATTAACAAGAAGTAACAGAAAGAGAAATATATTAGATGCAAGGGCAGTGCCCAACTTAGGTATAAACACACCACAAAGCACAATAAGAACAATCAGCAGAAAAAAGCAAAGACCAGGCAAATATATGCCATGTGAATCAGTAAACTTTAAAAATCTCAAAGACGAGGCAGTGAGGGAAAATTATGAAAAATAACTAACTGAAACCTTTGTAAAATTACCTATAGAAAGAAAGACAATGGAAGAAGAATGGGAGATTTTCAAATCAAGCATTTTAAATACTGCAAAGATAACACGTGGAACTACGAAAAAACGCAAAACACGAATAAAGAAAATAACAAGTTGGTGGAACGCAGAAGTAAAGAAAGCTGTAAAGACAAAAAGGAAAAATATAAAAAGTGGTCGACGAGCAAACAGGAATGCTATTACATATAATATAGAATAGCGAGAAGACATGTGAATAGAATAGTAAAAAGAGAAAAACAAAAAGACTGGGAGGAGTATGGAAAAACTCTAAATAAAAACTACATGGAGGTAACTAGAAACTTCTATAAAAAGATAAGTGCAATGCGAACCAGAGGAGAACCCTTTGACCCAACTGAAATAATTAACAGCGAGAATGGAGAATCAATAAGTGAACAAAAGCAAATCTTAATAAGGTGGAAACAGTACTTTGAACAACTTCTTAACATCCCATCAGATGTCACAGGAATTCAAGAAACCGACACAGATGCCACCGAAGAACTAGAACCAGACACAATGAAAGAAGAAATTATAGAAGCCATCAGATTAGTCCCATTGAACAAATCACCAGGACTAGATGAAATACCAAATGAACTAATTAAATCAGCAAGAGGAGTAGGAGCACCATGGCTACATAGACTATTCAACCATGTTTGGGTAGAACAACAGATACCTTGAGACTGGGGAAACGCCATAATTATCCCAATTTGGAAAAAAGGCAGCAAAAGAGACTGCACACAATACAGAGTCATTTCACTGTTGAGTCAAACCAGGAAAATATTTTGCAAAATTCTTGAAAGAAGACTAAGAACTATTATAGAACCCCACCTAAGCGAAGCACAACTTGGATTTAGGAAAAACAAAGGATGCACAGATGCCAATTTTGCTCTTAGACAACTTATAGAAAAATCAATCGAATTCAATGAAACACTATACTTAGCCTTTGTCGACCAAGAAAAGGCATTTGATAGAGTAGATAGAAACAAGCTGTGGAAAATCCTTAAACAATATGGAGTGAGTACACATCTAACAAACCTATGAAGAAGCTTATACAACAACAGTGAATGCATAGTGAGAGCAAAAGGGGTACACTCACAACCCTTCACCATAACATCCGGAGTACGACTTGGTTGTGTCCTGTCCCCTCTTTTGTTTATAACATGTATAGACATCATATGTAAAGAAACCAGCCAAACGGAGACCGCGAGAACTCAGCACGACGAGAACACAGAAGAAGAACCATCTGCAAATCTAACCATTAGAGAACTCCTGTTTGCGAACGACCAAGCACTAATAGCAAAATCAGAAGCTGAATTACAAGACCACATGAATAGTCTAAACGAAATGTGTAGGGAACATAACATGAAAATTAGCTCAAGTAAAACAGAGCTATTGACTATAGCTAAAGAAGATAAAACAACAACGATTCACCTAAACGAACATCTCCTGGCACAAATTAAGAGTTTCAAGTACCTAGGAAGTATAATATCATCAAATGGCAAATCAGAAGACGAGATCGAAAATATATGCCATAAGACAAACCAACTCATTGGACAAATGGCACCAATACTAAAGAACAAACATGTATCAATAACTACTAAGAAAGCACTTTACAACACAATCTTCCTACCAACTCTATGTTACCAATGCCAAACCTGGACAATGACAGAAAAAGAGAAAAAAAGAATCACAACAAAGAAGAGATAAAATCAAAAATAAAGAAATCGGGACTAAAGTAGGGTTTATAGCTGCATTTGATTTTATTAGAAAGCAGCAAGTCAAATGGCTTGGCCATGCAAGTAGGTTACCACAACAAGCAATGATGTACAGACCAGAGGGAAGCAGAGGAAGAGGCCGACCACATAAACGATGGACGCAGGGAATAACAGAGTCCATGGGAATATCGATATATGAAGCCCATAAGCGGGCACTCTCCCACTGCTTATACATCACCTCGACACCGCAAGGTACAAGAGGAACATGATGAGATGACATGAGACTGTATCATGACAGTGTATGAAGTGTATCATTCTCTGTAGACTGTATCATGTCAGTCTATGAAGTTTATAATTCTCAGTAGACTATATCATGACAGTGCATAAAGGTTATAATTCTCAGCAGACTATATCATGACAGTGTATCAAGTTTATCATACTAATCAGACTATATCATGACAGTCTATGAAGTTTATAATTCTCAACCCACCCTCTACATGCTGCCCAAAATGCATAAACTCAAAAATCCTGGACGTCCGATAGTTTCCGCATGCTCATGCCCGACTGAACTGATCTCAGCGTTTCTTGACAGGATTTTCCAACCTCTAGTTGCGAATCTCCCGTCATACATCAAGGATACAACGCATGCGTTACTTTCATTCAACTCTCTCCAACTGACTCCTGGGAACACATACAGACTATTCCTAATGGATGTATGTTCCCTCTATACCTCCATTCCCCACGCCGATGGCCTCAAGGCGCTACAGTTCTTTCTGGATCAACGCACAGATCAAGCCATCCCTACACGCACACTTGTGAGACTCGCTGAATTGGTCCTCACCAATAATTCCTTTGAGTTCAATGGCCACTACTTTGAACAAATCAGCGGTGTCGCCATGGGCACTAAAATGGGACCCAGCTACGCATGTGTATTTATGGGACATCTGGAACACCAGATTGAACTTAGCTATGATGGTCTTCTCCCTTTTTTTTTTACCGACGCTACATCGATGACGGCATAGGTCTCACTGACATGTCAGAGGCGGAACTGAACCGTTTCATACATTATGTCAATAACTTCCATCCATCGATCAAATTCACCTCAGAAATTTCTACCACCTCTGTCAATTTCCTTGACACCACCATCAAGTTAAACCCTACAGGCCTGACGACCTCCGTGTACTATAAACCCACTGATGCTCACGGTTTCCTCCTGTACAGCTCATCCCACCCCAAAAGCTGCAAAGATTCCATCCCATATTCCCAGCTACTCCGCCTTCGTCGTATCTGTCAGGACGATAATGACTTCCTCGAGAGAGCCCACGAAATGCTGGACGTTTTCCGCAGACGGTCCTACCCAGAGGACGTCTTGTCGACAGCTTTCTGCCGCATAACCCAGGTCTCGCGGGAAATGTCCCTCGCCAAGCATACGCGACCTACGAAAAATGAACCCAAGCTTATCCTCACCTTCCACCCACATGCCTATGCCATCAAGCACATTTTCCTGAGACACTGGTCCATCTTGGAATCCGATCCTACCACTCGTGAGGTATTCTCCAATGGCCCCAGGGTAATTTTCCGCCGTAACCAGAGCCTCAGAGACCACCTTGTGCATAGTCGCCTCCCCACGGTTACCTCATCCGTGGGCACATTCGAATGCCATCGTAGGAACTGTCTGACATGCCCATACGTTGTTCAGACACCAGAGATTGCATTTCCCCGAGGTACCTTCACCTTGAAAGATTCTTTCACTTGCACATCCCGCAATCTGATTTATGTTATCATCTGCAAACGATGTGACATGAAATACATTGGCCAAACGGGCAGACGTCTTGCGGATCGTTTCAGGGAACACCTCAGGGACATCAATCAGGGCGCTGACAAACCTGTCCCCAACCATTTCAATTCCTTCAACCATAATGGAGCCGACGATGCATGTGTCACCGCACTAAAACCTTGCTTCTCCAATAGCGGCGTCAGACTTAAAATTGAATGCCAACTAATCAACAATCTGGGATGCATCCACCCAGCCGGAATTAATACGGTTGTGGACGCTACAGTATAACTGTGGCATCTTCCCTAATTGTTCACACTATCTATTACTATGCTGTCCCCCCCCCCCCCCCCCCATATCTAACTTAATTGTCCTCACTTTCCTATATTTTCATAGCAGACTGTTCACATATTTTTGGCTACTCCAATCCTTTTTGGCAACCCATTTTTAATTCAGCTGGCCAAGTCACCTTTCCGGCCTCACGTGGCTAAGTTATAGATCGTGTGTTAGTGTATTGTGGTCTTTCGTTTGCTGTATCTCGTTGTTAGCTGTGTTGTCATTGACAAAGATTCTGAGAATCGAAACGTCTGTGTGTCGTATTGTATGCGTTCGTGTGTATTTTATCTTATTTTATTATTCATTTTTATATTTATTGAGTGCTTCTGATTTCGGATTTTTCACCTGTATTTCACGACACGTGGATCTCCTTGTAAGGTATGTGCAACGTTTGTTGATGTTTAGTTCGTTTTTTCTCGCAGGAGTTTAAAATACCTATTTGTTTCCATTTCATATTATAATTCTCAGTAGACAGATAATTGTCAATGACCTGGCTATCTTGCTGCCCTCACACACTTATCTCAGACAGATAACTTGTAATGTTAGAAATCACTCCACTCGGAGAATAGCAGGACATGCTTCCTGTACATAATTTATTATTTACAATGTTTTAAAGAGTCATCTCACCACCCGTTCGCTCACTACACAATTCATATCGATACTGCATACGATTACAGTCGGACAAAATTTCTAACAGACCTTCAAACACTGGGTACGTCTCAGTTGGTGATATTTACATACAATCGTTCGTCTCACGAACACTCATTGCATTCTCTCGTCTTACAAGCATATTACAAATAGCCAACGACTCGAATGCAGTCATACACACCTGTCACATCCATTCATCAAGCTCTAGCGTTCTACAGTCCAGCTCCCTCTCGTCTCAATACGTCCGTCTCAGTTCGTGCTCGCAAACATTATGTCCTGCCCTGTCCAGTACACTCCCAGTCAAGTGGGTCTGGTCACGGGCTTCTCGTTTGAGCTCAAGTCAGTTGGGCCGTGTTGTCTTTGCCCTGCGTAGTAGCCTAACAGTCCTTGACCTCGGCTAAGTGTATGTGGTCGCTTGTAGCCCGTCTTAAGTCAATACCTATTGACTCGCTGTCACTCTGTCTTTTCTTACGTCCCTTAGGACTCTGACAATCTTCTCCCTCCCCCTTCCCATGCGACACTTTCTTATTTAGAAATGTTGCACATCTTTTCATTAACCTTGTCACTGGAGCTATTTGCGTACTCTTTGTCTCTGTCAGAGGACTATGTATGATTACTATGTCCATGTGTATAGTGTCGGTCTTTCTCTTTTATGCGAGTAAATATTACTGCTGCTATGACTTTGCCAATAATGATGATGTTTTCTTAGCGTTTTGTCGTGGTCTGGCAATTGTGTTTTGCTTGGACCTATTTGCACGTTATTGCTATACTATTAAAATCTATGTTTCAGTGAAATTACATTATGCTCACTTTTTTAAAGGCGGTTAGGTCGTACTCTCTTCATATCATATCAATGATTCACCATGATTATTGAGGCAAAGCCGGACTCAAGGATTCTCCATTGATTTACGCCATACTTGCCTTTAAAATGACTCAGGCTACAACAATCATCTCACAGCAAACTCTGCTAGGCCTAATGTTATCGGCCACTGCCGACAAAATATCAGAGAGATGGTGTCCTCCAGTCTACACAAGACTGACACTCAGGTCTCCGGTCTCTACAGATGGGGATCACTCTCGAATGAGATGTCAGCACCGTGATCGCTTTTGTATGACTCAAGCATTCTCAGTCACAATTTCACAATGATTATGATTCATATAGCTGTACTGTGCGTAGTGGCCTCCCATTATACTTGTCTTGCTCTATGAACTTGACTTGTTTCTTTTGCTGTGCATACATCAATTAATATCACAGTGATTGTATCAGCATCGATCTGTTTCTATTATATACTGTCATTGTGTTTCCTTATTGCTAAAATATTTGAACATTAGTTTATTAAAGCTATTACTGAGAGTCAATCGCTGGGCTCTCATTTATGCATGAATATAAATTTTGTACCACTCATGCGTGTCAGGTCTTAGTCAGATATGACCGAGCTACCGTATAACAGTAGACGATACTACCTGCTTTCTGTTAGCGCCGAACGTTTGGCGGCGCTTACCAAACCCAACACCCCACATTGTGCCAACGGCTTCGGGCGGAAGAGCACAATTGGGAGGGTACAAGCCTTACCCTGGGGCGAGGAAATGCAAGCTAAAGACAAAATGTCATGGCAGGGCAGACCAGGCCCTAAGCCTTGGTTGGCGGCTGGTCTAGGATCGAAGCTCTGACAGGCGGACAGTTAGAGCATTTCTTTGCTGATCCGGCAGCTTCTGCAGCTTGTCTTGTTCCAGATGTAAAGGTGTTACTGTAACAGAGTTAGGAATAGGAAGAAGGGGCAACGAGGTGTGCATAGCCAATAGGAAAGTAGGGCACGGTCAAGCACCATAATATGGGGTAGTTAGGGTGGGTCGTCCTATGACGAGGATCGTAGAAACAAGGTCAGTTGTGAATGACCCATCCTCTGATATGGACGTATGATCTAGCTGGGCAACATCTGGCTTGATTGATGGTTT
Source organism: Cepaea nemoralis (assembly GCA_014155875.1). Lineage (NCBI taxonomy): Eukaryota > Metazoa > Mollusca > Gastropoda > Stylommatophora > Helicidae > Cepaea > Cepaea nemoralis. The sequence goes on along the minus strand of JACEFZ010005600.1, from coordinate 362,722 downwards.
GTTATAACCTGTCTCCGTTGATTCTGAATAAAGCAATATGAAGAAAGAACAGTCTTGGAGTTATTGCAAGTTCACCGTTACCTCGCTGTACTGTTACATTACCTTTCCTCTGGAGTGAACTAGACAGGCCGAGAGAGGGATTATGCTGCATGGGCAACACATGATCTCTATATTTTAGCCCAGGCTTTGTGCTATGGAGAGGCAATAACTCCATCCCTGGTCTTAACTGGTCTCGGAATCAAAGCGAGAGGCAACTGTTACGGGTTATAAGTCCTTGTCAGTTGGCGTAGACATGGGGCGCTACGCGTTGCCTCTGACGGTGGGAGACACCTACAGGTGTCACTGATCAGCTACCGCCCGCCTCAAGCTGGGCAGCCCCCGGCCAGTTGGGTGCTGATCCGCCACAGCCTGCCTGCTTCAATGGGTGCTTGGGCTAGGACAAAATCTGAATCGCAAGGCTGTAAAACCAATGCACCAGGTACAATAAAAAAAAAATAGAAACCTCAAGCTACGGCTTGCAACCTGGAACGTGAGAACCATGTGTCCAGGATTTTCCACTGACTTGACCAATATTGACGATGTGAGAAAAACGGCTGTGATTGATGCCGAACTCAATCGTCTTAACATTGATATTGCTGGCCTGCAGGAGACTCGCCTCGCTGAGGAAGGGTCACTCAGGGAAAACAATTACACCTTTTTTGGAAGGGTAGAGGGCAGGCAGAAAAAAGGCAACACGGTGTGGGCTTTGCAGTGAAGAATTCGCTACTAGGAATGATTGAAATTCCAGCAGGAGGAAATGAAAGACTATTATCCCTGCGCTTGGCAACCTCTTGTGGTTTTGCCACCATTATTACTGCATATGCACCGACACTCGATTCCTCTGATGATGTGAAGGATTCGTTCTATGAGGAGTTAGACTCCGTGATCAAGGCAGTTCCAAAATCTGACTACATTTATATGCTCGGTGATTTCAATGCTCGTGTGGGCAAGGACTCGAGTTCATGGCCAGTGTGCCTTGGAAAATACAACATCGGTCGCATGAATGAAAATGGGCAAAGGCTGCTGGAGCATTGCACCAGTAATGACCTATGTATTACAAACTCCTTTTTTAAAACAAAAGAGATGCATAAGGTCACATGGAAACATCCAAGATCCGGCCATTGGCACCAGCTGGACTTCATCATCACACGGAGACAACATCTGAACCATATATCATTGACTCGAAGTTACCACAGTGCTGACTGTGATACGGATCATTCTTTGGTTGTTGCAAGGGTTAGACTGAGACCAAAGAGAATCTACACAGCTAAACACAAATCTAGCCCTAGGATTAATATTATTAACACTCACGATCCTGAAAAGTGCTTTCAGTTTCAACAGCAACTTGAAGACGCTTTCACTGATACACCAGAAAATTGTACAGTAAATGAAAAGTGGGGTCAACTTAAGGAAACTCTTTATAAAACTGCCGTAGGAGGTTTACGGCACTGTGGATCATAAGAGGCAGGACTGGTTTGCGGCAAACAGCGAGACTCTGCAGCCCTTGATTGATAAGAAGAAGAAAGCTCTCTTAAGAAACAAGGAAAGACCAACGCGTAACACTCTGAGTGAGCTAAGGCAAGCTAGGAAGGATGTGCAAAAGGCTGCCAGGCAGTGTGCAAATGATTATTGGATCAAGTTATGTGAGTCCATTCAAATCGCAAGTGATAAGGGAAACATAAGAAGCATGTATGAAGGAATAAAGAAAGCCTGTGGTCCAGTGATCAAAAGAAGTGCACCATTGAAAACCTTGACTGGAGAAATCATCACTGATAAGAAACAGCAGATGGACAGATGGGTAGAGCACTATTTGGAGCTTTACTCAAGTGAGACCAAACTAGCGGATGATGCCCTCAACGCCATAGAGGCTCTACCAACTCTTGACCACCTGGACACACTTCCCACCATAACAGAAGTTAAGTGTGCTATAAATGAACTTGCATCTGGCAAGGCTCCAGGTAAGGATGGGATTCCAATAGAGGTTATCAGGAGTGGGCAAGACACACTCACTATACAGATCCACCAGCTAATAGAGCTATGCTGGCGAGAAGGACAAGTCCCACAGGATTTCAAAGATTCAAGCATCATAACACTGTACAAGAACAAGGGCGATCGGAGCGACTGCAACAACTATAGGGGTATCTCACTTCTGTGTATTGTTGGAAATGTATTTGCCAGAATTGTTCTGCGCAGACTTCAAGTCCTAGGAGATCAAGTCTACCCCGAATCACAGTGTGGCTTTCGACAGAACCGGTCTACCACTGATATGATATTCTCATTGCGACAAATGCAAGAAAAATGCCGTGAACAGAATCAACCACTGTTTATTGCCTTCATCGACCTCACAAAGGCATATGATTTGGTCAGTCGTGAGGGTCTGTTAGGGCACTAAAGAAGATTGGCTGCCTACCAACTCTTCTGTCCATTGTGGAATCGTTCCACACAGGCATGAAGGGTATAATCAAGTTTGATGGTGCAACTTCTGAAGAATTTGAAATCAAGAGTGGAGTTAAGCAAGGTTGTGTACTAGCTCCCACCCTCTTTGGAATATACTTTTCACTTCTACTGAAATACGCCTTTAGTGATCACGATGGTGGTATATACATTCATTCACGCTCAGATGGCGGCCTTTACAATGCTCAGAGATTGTAGGCTAAGACCAAAATTAGGAGGGTACTGATCAGAGAGTTGCTTTTTGCAGATGATGCTGCAGTTACGACCCACTCTGAGGAAGAATTGCAATGTCTACTATCTGCATTCTCCGATCAATCAATCAATCAATCATGTGCCATGCCGGAAAGCGTGGGCGGTCATGACTCGCCATTTCACTCGATCACCAGTGTCGTGGATCAGCTCAGTGTTCCTGTCTCGTCCATGCCATGTGGCCAAGCCATCCAGGTATTTTCCTCTCGGTCTTCCTCTTGGTCTGTTCCCCTCGATCTTGCCAGTTGTCACTAAGTTCTCCAACTCATTTCTTCTCATAACATGTCCAAAAAATTTTGACTGTCTACGTCTAATTTCTCTAATCAGTCTACGATGTTCATTTGTCTCCTGTAGTACTTGATCATTGGTTTTTCTGTCTGTCCATGGTATTCTTTGCATTTTCCTCAGAAACCACATTTCTGCAGCCATCAGATGCTTTTCAGCTTGACTGCTCATTGTCCAAGTTTCACATCCATACAAAAGAACAGGCTCTATGTATCCCCTCAACACTCTTTTTCTCGTTTCAATTGACATCTTTTTATTGGTCAGAATGTTTTTCATCTTGCTAAAGGCTACTTTCGCCATGGCGATTCTTGTTCTAATCTCTTCAAGGCATCTCCCATCAGATGTTATAACTGTTCCAAGATAATTGTACCGATTCACTTGTTGAAGAATATTTCCATTTACTCGTATATTACATTGTGGCACTTCTTCCTTCCTACTGACGACCATAACCTGAGTCTTTTTACAATTTAATTCTAACCCCAGTTGCTCACTGTGTACAACAACCGCATCTACTAATTGTTGCAGGTCCTGCGCATTGTCTGCAATTAATACTGTATCATCTGCATATCTAATGTTATTGATGTTTCGTCCTCCAATGCTGATTCCATTTATATCCTCTACATTTCTGAAAATATTTTCACTGTACAGGGAAAAAAGATCTGGAGACATCACACAACCTTGCCTAACACCTCTCTTAATTGGCCGATACTGTCCCACTTCATTATCAATCCTTATTGCAGCTTGTTGTTTCCAATATATGTTTTTTATAAGTCTAATGTCTTTCCCATCAATTTGTAGATCTGCAAGCATATCCACCATGCTGACATGTCTAACGCTATCAAAAGCCTTTGTATAGTCAATAAAGCAAAGATGTATATCCTTGTTTACTTCTATAGCACGTTCAATAACTGTTCGCAGCATATACACAGCATTTACTGTACCCTTTCCTTCTACAAACCCGCATTGTTCTTCCCCTATTTCAGGTTGTATCTTCTTCCTCATTCTTTGCATGATAATTCTTAGCAAAATCTTTGTGATGTGACTCATTATACTAATTGTTCTATGTTGATCACATTCCAAGGTTCCTGATTTCTTTGGAATTGCAATAAATATAGAGTTACATAATTCAGGAGGTATATCTCCAGTATCATATAATGTGTTCTGCAGTCTGGTGACTTGATCTATTCCAAATTCTTCTAAAGCTTTAATCATTTCTGTTGTGATGTTATCTGCACCGGGGGCCTTGCCAGCTTTCATATGCTTAAGAACATTTCGAACCTCCATCTCCAAGATTGGCGGTCCTTCATTATTACATCTAATATCATACTGTTCGTCTCTGTTATCATTATAAAGGTGTTTCACATAATCTGTCCATACCTGTAGAATCTGGTCTTTTTCTATTATGATTTTGCCATCTTCAGTTTTTAGACACCCTGTTGATGTACTTGTTCTTTTATTAGTAAGTTCCTGAATTCGTTTGTGCACTAATTTGGTATTTTGACTGTTGTGTTGGCTTTCAATTTCTAAGCACTTTTCCTCAAGCCATGCTTCTTTTGTCTCCTTACATAATGTTCTGACTTGTCTGTGAATTTCTTCATATTTGACAGAATTATTTTTGTTTAGTCTTCTTGTTTCCATGAGGTGTAAAATTTCTTCAGTCATCCATTTTTTACGACCCACCTTCTTTAATTTTGGAATAGTTGTTTCTGCAGCCACATTGATTGAATTCTTCAACGTTTCCCATTGATCATCCACATCCTGGAATAGGATCTCTAGATCAGCCAAAATTTCGAATCTGTTCTGTACTTCTATGTTGAATTTGTTTTGTATTTCCTTGTCATTACTCAATGTACACAAATCATATTTAGTGTTTCCTGTTATATACTTGACTTTCTTCAACTTTATCCTCAATGTTCCTGTGAGTAATCTGTGGTCACTATAACAATCAGCACTGTGAACTGTTTTTGCTATTGTTAATGCGTTTCTAAATCTTCTGCTAATGAGAATGAATGTAGTCAATCTGGTTTCTAATCCTGCTATCAGGACTCCTCCTTGTCCATAATCTTCTAGGGTGTTGTTTGAACCAGGTGTTTCCTACAATCATTTCCTGTTCTTTTGCCCACTCTACGAGTCTGTATCCTCTTTCATTGCTCTCTCCTAAACCATAGTTTCCTACTGTGTATCTATCTATTCTCCAATGCTTGTTCTGAATTTGGTTTAACAGTTAGCAAAAAGAAGACACATATTATGACACAAGGTGCACATGGGGTACCATCAATCTTTATTGACGACGCCGAACTAGAGGTGGTAGACCATTTTACATATCTAGGATCAGTGGTAAATAGCAAATTATCCCTAGATCAGGAAATCAACATCCGTATTGGTAAGACAGCAACAACAATGAACAGAGACATTGAGTGAGTTCCCTTGAGCAAGATGGGGGGACATATTTTCGTCCCGTAAAATGGAACGTGTTTTTTCTGAAATGTGTATGGATTAAGTGTGTTTTTCGTGGTGGAATGGAGTTCGGACCGTGCAACGGAGTTCGTGCACGCGCGCCCGGACTCCCTTCGGTGTATCATCGGCGCCCGGTGGCGATAGTTAAGCCTAACATGACGACCAAACGACCGACAAGAACACGGCGTTGTAAGAGGGCGGGCACACGCAGAAGGCGGTTAAAATGTGACAGATTGGGCATCGGACACGTTCGAGTACTGCACTGGAACTGTGCATCATTTAGTCAACGCCGACCCATTCTTGAAAAACTACTGTACGGAAACGATATTGTAGTCTTACAAGAAACACAGCTCGGCGACGGAACAGTCAATGTCGCGGGATTTCAGGGATTCTTTAACAGGCGGCACCTCGGACAGTCCATTCTGGTCCGCGACAACATACTAGTGTCTGAGATCGATATGTCTTCCTGAAACAGTGATGCCCTGCAAGTGCAGGCATTAAGAATAATGACACCAGTGCAGCTTGTAATCGTGAACGTGTATGCGCGAAATGGGAAGGTCGACGTGCGACAATGGCAGAGTCTGTTCGATATGGATGAAAGGCATATCATCTACTGTGGGGACTTCAATGCCAGAGGCAGTCAATGGGGGAATTGCATCACCAATAGACAGGGAGTAGATCTGGAGGACGCCCTGGCATCTGCTGCCCTAATCTGTCTGAATGATGGGAAGGTCACTAGAATAGCCACTCGACCAGGTGACTCTGACAGCGTCATTGACTTGGCTCTGATGTCGCCCACCATCGCACCAAGGTGCCGGTGGGGCACACTGGGATACCACGATAGTGACCACTACCCTTGTGTCATCCTGATCAAGAAAGACGGGGTCATGAGTCAAAGAAACAAGACAAATGCCTTCCCGTACGACAACACTGGTCAAGACGCCATAAGCAAGATCAGAAGAAGAAAACTAACTTCCTCCTGCAGGAGACAAGAAAGATGGTTGCAGCCACCATGGTGGAATGGAGAGGTCGAGAAGGCATGGCTGGGAAAGAGGCAGGCTGTCAAAGACTGGCAAAAGGCCAGAAAGGCTAACATGCCACAGGTTTAATAGGCGAACCTGAAGACTGAGGTTGATAGGACGACGACCTTTTTCAAATCCTGCGCCAAACAGGCCAAGGCCGAGAAATGGGACAAGTTCTGCAGGAAGGTGTGCTCCGAGCGGTCTCTTACGACATTCTGGCGCCTCCACAAGAGCATGAACGGTGCTGCACAACGTAGGGGTATTCCAGACTTTCAAGGCACAGACCTCGCATGGAAAAAGTCGGATGCGGATAAAGGTAAGGCCCTTCTTGCACGCTACATAGAACAGACTGACCAGAAAGACGAGCCCGCCAGACAGAGGACCACGACGACACTCTCTCAGTTGTGCGAGGGGGTCGGGACAGACGAAGAATGGACAATCACAGCTGAGATATTGCGTGCGATGCTCAAGAAATCACATAACACCGCCCCAGGCCCAGACGGCATCCGATATGGTGACCTACGAGTGATATCAGATGATGACATGGAAGAACTGGCCAGAGAATTCAACACCAGTATCCAGAGGGGTCAGATCAAAGAAGAATGGCTACACAACTACTTGCTGCCGCTGCCAAAACCGAACAAAGACCATTCCAAGATAAGCGGCTACAGAATCATTACGATGCAGAATACTGTTGGCAAGCTACTGGAGAAAATTGTAGCACACAGACTTGCTTGTGACTTGGAACAGCTCGGCTGCTTCCCGCCCACACTTGGAGGATACAGACGCAACAAAGAGTCATGGCTGAATGCGGCTATCTTTGCTCAAGATGTTTACGAAGGATTTCAGGTCAGAGAAGAGACATGTGCGGCCGCCATAGACTTAGAGGACACATATAACAGAGTATCTTTCGAGCGCTTGACGCGAATCCTCCTCAGACTGAAAGTGCACCCTCACCTTGTACGATGGATAGCTGCAGTTCTGCTCCAAAGGAAGGTGGTGCTAAGATGCGGGAGTTGGTCGTCTGAGCCGATAACGATATGTCCAGGATTGCCGCAGGGTTCACCGCTGTCACCAGTACTATTCAACGTGTATACGGTGCCGATCACTGAACAACAGTTGAACGGGAGGGGTAGGACTCTGTCATTCGTTGACGACATCCTCGTGTATCGACAGGGTCGAGATAGACAGGCGGTTGCCAGTGATATGCAGGGCGAACTAGATCGAATTTCCTCATGGTGTGCTAATGCCGATGCCCTTGTCAACCCTGCAAAGACAACGGTTACATGGTTCTCACTAAACAACCATATTGTGAAAACAGACCTGCCGGCAGTGAGAATGGATGGGAGCAGTTTGAGTAAAACCCAGTCAATGACATATCTTGGCGTGAGGCTTGATCGTAGCCTGTCCTTCAGAGATCATGTCGATTATGTCATAACGAAGGCTCGAAAAGGTTTGTCAGCAATGAGAGTCATGGCGACCACCAACATCGAGCAAAGACTGCTAATACTTCTGTTCCAAGGACTTGTGCTTTCACGCATCGAGTATGCCCTGGCCATACACAGATGTCAGCCCTACACATATTAGAAGACTCGAAAAGGTACAAAACGAAGCCATGCGCATCATTTTGGGCTGCACGAGAGACACCAGTTGTGTAGCAATGAGATACCTCCTTGACTTCCCGACAATGGAACACAGGATCAAGATCTGGAGAGCTCGTGCATACTTAAAAATAAGTGCAGATGAGCAGCACCCTCTGCATGACGCTATATTCAGAGAAAAGGGTGACAGGCTAAAGATGGGCAAATCATGGATGGGTCGGGCGGAAGATGTCGTCAGACAGGTCTGCAGTCTTACCAGTATCAACCCCGGCAAGGAATGGGTGCCGGTGCCTCCAGCCTTTAAGTGCACTTTCTCATGCATTATCATACTCGACAGACGGTGCAGAGAGCAGAACCCTGCCGCTGTCAATGCAGAGGTTAACACGCTCATCTATGAACACTCAGATAGCCCCGAAGTGCTCATCTATACAGATGGATCTGTTGTAAAGCAGCAGAGAAGTGCGTGGGCATTTACAGCCCGTTCAGCGGGCCGAACCGTTCAAGAATCCAGTGGTGCCCGCTCTATGACCACGAGCAGCATGACGATGGAGGTGATGGCAGTTACACAGGCCTTCGTATGGCTGGAATCACAGCATTATACCAACGTGTGTGTACTAAGTGATTCAATGAGCATGATTCAGAAGGTCGAAGCTGGATCTGTACGTAGACAGTGGACTGAATCGCGTCGGAAGTCTGTTGTCCGTAAAGTCACCTTCATCTTCGTCCCGGGACATGCGGGAGTCGAGGGAAATGAACGAGCTGACAAACTGGCTGGCTCTGCACCCCCTGTAGATGGCCAGCCCATGGATCGTGCCGATGTTATTAACGTCCTTAAAGATGTGGCGAGAACAGAGGATTTTGAAGTCAGTGATTCCACATCGCTGTCCAGGATGAAAGACCTGGGAGTAAGAATCGGCACAGCCAGACGCGAGAGGTACATCGGGAAAACAAAGTGCCTCGTCAACCAACACAGAACTGGCACTATTAGCCACCGGACGCTGATGCATATGCTGGGAGGAGGATCTGAGCACCTATGGACATGTCCGGAGTGCAACGAAGATACCCCAACTGATAACTGATATAACTGACTGAACAATGAACAGGTTAAGAAAAAGAGTCGTGGAGAACAGGAAGCTTACTGCCAAAACATAAGTCCTTGTCTATCAAGCCTGTGTCCTTAGTACTCTTCTCTATGGCAGTGAAACCTGGACAACTTACACACACCAAGAGAAACATTTAAACAGCTTTCATATGCGGTGTCTGAGAAGAATTCTTGGTATTAATTGGCAAGACAAAATCACAAATACTGAAGTATTGGAAAGATCAGGATCTGTGACAGTTTATTCCATGCTCAGTCTTCGTAGACTTAAATGGATAGGACATCTTAGGAGGTTGGATGATGGTAGAATACCAAAGGATATCTTTTTTGGTGAATTACAGATGGGTAAGAGATCTCAGGGTCGGCCTCTACTACGATACAAAGATGTGTGTAAGCGGGACATGATTGATACAGGCATTGATAATGCACATTGGGAGCAAGTCGCCGCTTAACGTGTTGCATGGAGGGCAAACATCAGAAATCGCATAAAGACACAGGAGACAATTATTGCAGATAAGTCACACACCGAGCGTTTGAGACGTAAGATGGTGCATGATGGTGGAAATGACCACGTGTTCACATGCACCCACTGTGAACGGACATTTACAGCGCAAATTGGCCTTATCAGTCACACTCGTTACCGCCATAGGTAAAAGTTTTTATGCCTTTTTAAAGCACAAACTATTGTCTGTCAAGACGGCAAGGTGCCAATGCAGAAACCACTCATGCACATCGGATGCCAAGCTTTGATTCTCAGCGTTGTATATCATATCTTTTTTTGTTAATTATACATCTATCTTCATGTTAAATTTCTTATACTCTGTCATTCCATTCACACCACCATGCCTTCCAATACACTGAATACAGCATATGAACATAACATACACACATCTAGTTAAACTAAATGACTACTCTGATGTTCCTCCTTTTTGTCCTTGGTTGGTTGGTGTTCCTGTTTCCGTTTTACTGTTGAATTCAGCTATTCTTTCCTAAATCTGATGTACTGTATGTATACAATCTTTTGGAAGTATGTAAGTCCGTTAAATGAAGTTACTATAATTCACATTTGTAACATATATTCTCACATTTGTTCAGGCAGTTGCATAATAGATGGTTTAGTTTCTATTTTCTGACGTGGTAACCTGGATAGCAGGTCTGCAATGTTATTTTATGCACCGCTTATGTGCTCTATAGTGAAGGAGTAGTTTTGTAGGAGAAGTGCCTATCAGACAATTTGATTGTTCTTTGGGTTTTTTCTTTCAGAACCAGTAAATAATTATTGTTTGAATGGTAAAATGTGTTCCCAATAGGTTTGTTTAGTCTTGTCACTTCAAGCACTACTGCAAGGCAGTCCAAATGCGGTGTCGAATACCGTTGTTCAACCGGTGGTAGTTCTCTGCTAACATATATAATCGGATGTACGACCGTATCATAGCATTGAAGTAGTACAGCAGATTTGCCAATTCAGCTGGCATCAGATCTGAGGGTAAACGGTAAATTAGGGCTAAGGAGCTTCAAAATAGGGGGACTCGAAAAATAATGTTTGATCATTTTGAGTGCTACCTCCAAAAATGCACTTGGCAAAATTTTATTTCGTTGGTTTTTCCCAACACTTTTGTGAACACATTTGTTAATTTGGCAAATCTAGGTATGGATTTGCCGTAGTAATTAAACAAGCCCAATATGCTTCTTATTTGTGTGTGTGTGTTTGGTATGGCTAGGTTGAGGATCTTTGATATCATTCTTTCATAGCTGAAGATGTGGCCGGCTGAAATTTTGTGACCTAGGAATTAAATTTCTTGGAAGTCAATTTCTACTTTGGCTGGTTTAGACGCCAAACCAAATTCTTTAATTCTGTCAAACATCTGTTGTAAAATCCTTATATGGTTTGTCATATTGTCTGTGTATATACAAATGTCTTCTATGTATGCCTCTACATTTGGGATGTCGCGTAGTATTAGTCTGGTCAATCTGATAAAGGTGGCGGGCGAGGTAATTAACCCATAAGGCATATATAACCACTCGTATAGGCCTAGTTGTGTGGCAAACGTTGTGAAATATATGGATTCTTCTGTCATTGGTATTTGCCAGTATCCTTTTGTTAAATCTAGTTTGGAGAAGAACTTTGAGTTTGTAATGTTTATAATAAGGTCCTCGCAGTAGGGGATTGGTTCTGCGTTTAATTCCGTAATGACATTGAGTTTTCTAATGTCTACACACTGTCCGATCGTGTCATCCCTTTTCTTAACAATTACAATTGAAGAACAGTACTCTGAGAAGCATCTTCTTATTATCCCATGTTTCTGTAGATCGATCACTTCTTTTTCGAGTCTATCTTTAAAGTGCATTGGTATTTAATATGGTCTTCATTTGATGGGCGTTTCACTTGTGACGATAATGTGATGTTTAATTTGTTCTGTCTTACCTGAAGTGTTTGAGACAATGTTTTCATATTCGGTTAAAAATTGTCTTACTTCTTCTTGGTTTGTTGTGGACAACTTTGGGAAAATTTTAATGTCTCTTAGAGTGTCTGTCGTGTCTAGTGTCACCACAGGTACTTCTTTTGTCTCGTCCAGTTCTGTCGGATTAATTATTGCGGATGCCGCTGCCGTTTTATCTTCTGCCGTGTCCATGTCATTTCGTTTCTTTTCTAGTAAGGTATTAACATGTTGATATGATAAATTTATATTTACCGTTGATTAATATTTCGTACGAAATTGTTGATGTCTGTTGTATTACTTTCAATTCTCCTTGCCATGAGATGGTTAGTAGGACTCTTTTGTCTGGGAGTATTAGCAACACGCCTTGTCCTGGCTTTAAATGCTGCACTTCCTCGGTTTGATTTTTGTCAAGGTTAGCTTGTGCTCTCAACCTTGTTATAGCGTTTGCATGCATGCTATTTTCATACCAGGATTGGAGTTCAGACTCTGAACGATCTTTTACTTCAGGTAGATCTCCGATTATGATGTCGCAGCATGTGATGTCTAAAACAGCGCATTTACCCTGCCTAATAGAACTGGGGATCTTATTGCGGCCCATGCCAACAGATTTTTTCTATTTTTCCAGAAAAATTTCTGCAGCTGTAATGTTTCCCTATGTAGTCTTTCTGATCTACTAGGGATTGGCGATTACCGATAGGGGTGGATCCTGTATCACGTACTCTCCTGCATAATGTATTATTAATAGAGCCATGATGGAATCATAATGTGCCTATTGATTATATAGCGACATTGGCTTCTTCATTTGAAAAAGGTATCTTATCAATCATGTACCATGCCGGAAAGCGTGTGCGATCATAACTCGTCATTCCACTCGATCATCAGAGTCGTGGATCAGCTCAGTGTTCCTTTTCGACGATGCCATGTGGCCAAAACATCCAGGCATTTACCTCTCGGTCTTCCCCTTGGTATGTTCCCTTCAATCTTGCCAGTTGTCACCAAGTTCTCCAATTCATTTCTTCTCATAACATGTCCAAAATTTGTTGACTATCTATATATAATTTCTCCAATCAATTTACGATTTGCATTTGTCACCTGTAGTATTGGTCATTGGTTTTTCTTCTGTCCATTGTATTCTTTGCATTCTCCTCAGAAACCACATTTCTGCAGCCATCAGATGTTTTTCAGCTTGACTGCTCATTGTTTCACATCCATACAAAAGAACATGCTCTATGTAGCACCTCAACACTCTTTTTCTCGTTTCAATTGACATTTTTTATTGGTCAGTATTTTTTTCATCTTGCTAAAGGCTACTTTTGCGATGGGGATTCTTGTTCTAATCTCTTCATGGCTCTCCCATCATATGTTATGATTGTTCCGAGATAATTGTACCGATTCACTTGCTGAAGAGTATTCCCATTTACATGTATATTAAATTGTGGTATTTCGTTCATCCTAATGACGACTATAATCTGTGTCTTTTTTAAATTTAATTCTAACCCAAGTTGTTCACTGTGCGTAACAACCGCTTCTACTATTTTTTGGAGATCCTGCTCATTGTCTGCAATCAATGCTGTATCATCTGCATATCTAATGTTTTGGATGTTTCGCATTCCAATGCTGATTCCATTTATATCCTCTACATTTCTAAAAATATTTTCACTGTACAGGGAAACAGATATGGAGACATTAAACATCCTTGCCTAACACCTCTCTTAATAGGCTGTTATTGCCTACTTCGTTATCAATCCTTATGGCAGCTTGTTGTTTCCAACATGTTTATTCTAATAAGCCTTTCCCATCAATTTGTAGATCTGCAAGCGTATCTGCCATGTTGACTTGTCTATCGAGAACCTTTGTGTAGCCAATAAAGCAAAGATGTACATCATTATTTCCTTCTATAAAACGTTCAATAACATATCGCAACATATACTCAGCATTTACCGTAACCTTTCCTTCTTTTCACCCACATTTTTATTCCCCTATTTCAGATTGTATTTTCCTCCTCACTCTTTGCATGATAATTCGTAGCCAAATCTTCGTGATGTGACTCATTATACTAATTGTTCTATGTAGATCACATTCCAAGGCTCCTGAATTCTTTGGGATTGCAATTAAAATAGAATTAGAACATAATTCAGAAGGTATTTCTCCGGTATCATGTAATGTGTTAAGCAGACTTGTGACTTGATCTGTTCCATATTCTTCCAAAGCTTTAATCATTTATCTTGTGATGTTATCAGTACCGTGGGCCTTGCCAGCTTTCATATGTTTAATAACATTTCGAACCTCAATATTCAAAAGTGACGGTCCTACATTATTAAATCGAATAATATACTGTTCATCTCTATAATTTCATACAGGATTATCCATACTCTGACCATACATGTAGAATCTGATCTTTTTCTATTATGATTTTGCCATCTTTAGTTTTTAGACAGCCTGCAGATGTACTTGTTCTATTATTTGTAAGTACCTGAATTCTTTTGTGCACTAATTTGGTATTTTGATTGTTGTGTTGTATTTCAATTTCTAAGCAATTTTTCTCAAGCCATGATTCTTTTGCCTCCTTGCACCGTATTCTGACTTGCCTGTGAATTTCGTCATATTTGGCAGGATTATTTTTGTTGAGTCTTCTTGTTTCCATTAGTTGTAAAATTTCTTCAGTCATCAATTTCTTACGACCCAGCTTCTTTAAGTTTGGAATATTTGTTTCTGCAGCCAAACTGATTGAATTCTTCAACATTTCCCATTGATCATCCACATCTTGGAACAGGATCTCTAGATCAGACAATATGTCAAATCTGTTCTGTACTTCTTTGGTAAAATTGTTTTGTCATTACTCAATGTACACAAATCATATTTATTGTTTCCTGTTACATACTTGACTTTCTGCAACTATATCCTCAATGTACCTGTAAATAATCTGCGGTCACTATAACAATCAACACTGGGAACTGTTGTTGCTATTGTTAACGCATTTCTCAATCTTCTTCTAATCAGAATGTAATCAATCTGGTTTCTAATCCTGCTATCAGGACTCATCCATGTCCATAATCTTCTAGGGTGTTGTTTAAACCAGGTGTTTAGTACAATCTTTTCCTGCTATTTTGCACACTCTGCAAGTCTGTATCATCTTTCATTTCTCTCTCCTAAACCATAGTTTCATACTGTTTATCTATCACCTTGATTTCCTACTTTTGCGTTGAAGTCTCCTATTATGATGTTTATTTCTGAAATTTTACATTTCTTTAAAGCAGGCTCTGTGTCATTATAAAATCCCTCTACACTATCTTCACTGCTTTCCCCTGTTGGGGTATACACTTTAATAACGTTAATGCTTAAAGGTCTACCGCTTAATTTAACAAGGAGAACTCTGTCTGACACGCCCAATATCCTTTAACAGTTTTTGATGTTTGCCGGTCCAAGATAATTGCTACCCCATTTGTTTATCGTCTCCTCCAGAATAAATAATCTTAAAAACTTCACCTATCTTAATGCCTGCTTACCAAGCTATATCTCGGGGTGTAGAATGACTTCCAAACAATAACTATGCAAATGAATAAACTCGGCTCGAAAGCAGGTTGGAAGCCGAACAGACAAAATTGACGAATTCCAGTCAGTTACCTTTTAACAGTTATTAAGCTGTTTAATGTCGCAGCGTACATGCTTATTCTCAACAATAGACAATAACTGAATACTTACATAACCTGTTCTGTCCAGGAAGGGCCGTAAGAATAATATATTTAAGATTACTGATTGTTGTAAGCCATCCCTGTTTGAAGATCAACAATGTCCTTCTTCGTCCTCACGGAATCCTTATGTCAATCCGCCATGTGTCCTTCGTGCTGCTTCGCAGACATCTAGTTTTCTGCGTCTGCCCGCTTATTTATTCGTGGCCACAATAAGTGTTGCTTCTATAGATTGTCTCTTCCATTTCCAAGTATTCATTCAGCCACTGAAGCGCCATCAAGCCAATATTTCGCTAATGAAGATCAACAATCAAACATAGATCGACAATGCCCTTCTTCGAGCTCGCGGAATCTTTCTGTCAATTCGCCAAGTGTCCTTCGTTGGCTTCGCAGTCATCTAGTTTTCTGCGTCTGCCCGCTTATTTATTCGTGGCCACAATAAGTGTTGCTTCTATAGATTGTCTCTTCCATTTCCAAGTATTCATTCAGCACTGAAGCGCCATCAAGCCAATATTTCGCCAGCCAAATCACATAAGCTGCCGCCTTTGAAAACGTCCCAAGTTTGTCTGATGTTATTATTGACATAGCCCTGTGACGATTCTGTGTAGTCGCGTCATCATTTCTTAGCGTTGTAGTTCTCGGATTCTAGGATCTATCCTATTTACGTCATTATGTCTCACATGCTACTTGGCACTGCTTCTGTCCATCTCGTTTCGCACATGCCTAAAATATTAATTTTCTCTCTTTCCATATCTTGTTTGATGTAATCTACTTTTTCGTCGTCGTTTAACATCCTAACATTCCATGTTGCTAATTTTAATGTCTCTGTCCTTGTCTTGCGGTGATCTGTAGTTTGGCGAATGATAGTGAACTAGGCACTTTTAAAGAAGGTAGTTTGTCGTTGCTTTCCTTCATGACAGTGACCGTACTGGCCGGTTCACCGCAGCCATTGTCCCATTAAAGAGATCTTCTGCCTGCCGTCGCGAAATATGAGACCATAACCAACGACTATCTGTCGGCTGCACTCAAAGTTTCATCCACCACCTGAATTCTTGTGAACACTTCCAATAAACAAATGCGAAATAACACCACATAATCACAGGAAAACACTAATAAAAGTGTGTCCCCAAGAATTAACGCTTTAAGTCGTCGCCATTAGTACCGGAATTATTTTATGTCCACAAGTTAAAATACCATCCATGTGAAACACATTACAAGTTTTACATCTGTCTGCTGTAAAATTATCAATGATCTTTACTGAGTTACATTTTTCTTGCTCTTCTTCTTCACTTTTCGATGTTTAGCTCTCGATAATGACTGCAACAGCTTTTCTAAGCATTTTTGTACCTTTAATTGATGCCTGTATATGCACAAAACCTTTGCAAAAAAGCAAAAAAAATAAAAAAAATAAAAATGAAAAGCTTGTTGTTTGTTTTCCATTCTTTATAAATAGTTTGGATAGTCAGTGTGTTTGTCACACATTTCTGTTTCCCAGTGTGGAGCATTACAATATTTACAGGGAGTTGTTTCTCCAATTTTAAATTTCTTAATTTTATTATAGTTAAATGTTTTGTACTTGATGAAAGTGGCTGCTGCACCAAAAGTAAAATCTTGTGCTGTAATTGAAAAGATATCTCAATTACCTGCCAAATAGGCAGAACCGTTTCTTTCCATCTCTCGGATGGAATTACACTCATTCTCTTGTAAAAATTTAGCAAAATATGTTGGTAGTGATGTAAGTAATTTATCCCTGAACACCAAATCTTTCCATAAATTAAAGTTGTTGTTTACTTTAGTTGCTGTGATCAATTTATTAAATTATCCTTCACTTCTGATACGTAGTCTCTAAATGTTTGAGTAGGTCTCGAATTTAATTTTGAAAAATGTATTCGATAACCCTGACTGTCAAGAAGAAACGTTGCATAATTCTATTTTTAACATATTCATAATCCATTCTTAGTTCTTGTGGTATAGTTTCGTTAACTTTTAAGGGCTCAAACACCAGATGTTTCATGTATATCACACACACCTATCTTCTTTCGAAATTTCACAAAGAATTATCAGAGTTTCGAAGTTGTGGGTCCATTTGGAGATGCTATCACCCGCACAGAAATGTTTAATGATGACTTCATACTTTTTGAAGTTTTGTTTATTTTCTTTACTTTCTAATTTTCTTGCTGCTATGCTACTTTGGTTTTCTAATTCTTGTTGTTTTAATTTAATTTGTGCTTCTAATTCTTCCTTTTTCATTTGGGCATTTATTTTTGCTTGTTTATGTTTGCTTTTGGCATCTAGCTCTACTTGGTTTAGTTCTAATTCTGACTGTTTATATTTGCTGTCTATTTCAGCCTGTTTAACCTCTTTTTCTGTCTTGCTTAACTCTCTTTCTTGTGTTCGCTCTTCTCTTTCGTTCTGATCTCTTAATTTCTTTCCGCTCCAATCTACTAACTGTACTTTTGATAATCTACATTTTAGTCCCGTTTAAATAAATCTATTTAGTGATACCAGTTTGATTTACTAGTATATGGTATTTGAGCACTCATTTAGCTTCAACTCACACGGCATTTATACTAGTAAGCAGTATTTAAATCTCTCTTTATGGTTACATTTAATAGATCAAAATTATAGCTTGTCTATTCCTTTAACATATTCATAAATGAAAGAGAGGAAAATTGGACGGAAGGGAATAGCGGACACCAGAATAAAGGGGGAAGGATGCATGTCTTCGTAGAAGTCCTCGCATTCTTGCTCAATATTGTTTGTATTACATGGTGGGTATGTTTGTACATATGGTGTAATTGTTTGTTCTTTTATTCTCACTGTTATGATTCTTTCAGATCATTGGCACCTTGCCGTCTTGACAGACGATAGTTTGTGCTTTAAAAAGGCATAATAACTTTATAATAACTTTTCAGGTCTTAGTCAGATATGACTGAGCTACCGTATAACAGTAGACGGTACTACCTGGTTTCTGTTAGCGCCGAACGTTGGGCGGCGCTTACCAAACCCGACACCCCACATTGTGCCAACGGCTTCGGGCGGAAGAGCGCAATTGGGAGGGTACAAGCCTTACCCTGGTGCGAGGAATTGCAAGCTAAAGACAAAATTGTCATGGCAGGGCAGACCAGGCCCTAAGCCTTGGTTGGCGACTGGTCTAGGATCGAAGCTCCGACAGGCGGACAGTTAGAGCATTGCTTTGCTGATCCGGCAGCTTCTGCAGCTTGTCTTGTTCCAGATGTAGGGGTGTTACCTTTCCTCTGGAGTGAACTAGGCAGGCCGAAAGAGGGATCATGCTGCATGGGCAACACATGATCTCTATATTTTAGCCCAGGCTTTGTGCTATGGAGAGGCAATAACTCCATCCCTGGTCTTAACTGGTCTCGGAATCAAAGCGAGAGGCAACTGTTATCAGTCACACTCGCTACCGCCATAGTTAAAAGTTCTTTCAGATATATATTTTATTTCTAGTATCCCTCTTGATAGCAGTGGTTAAATGACTATTCCCACACCGTGTCTTGCCCTTTCTTGCTGTTCTACTCCAGAGTAGACAAACGTGTAACTGTGGTGGATCTCCCTGCATCCTTCCCCCTTTATTCTGGTGTCCGCTATTCCCTTCAGTCCAATTTTCCTCTGTTTCATTAATGAATATATTAAAGGAATAGACAAGTTATTATATATATATATATATATATATATATATATATATATATATATATATATATATATATATATATATATATATATATATATATATATATATATATATATATATATATAATGTTGTGTAAGGAAAGTTCAATACCCACCAAAGCATCGCCCGTTGTGAAGTAACGCTAGAGGGATGGATCTAATTTCTAACAGTGTGGATCGTTCACTGGAAGATAATGTGAACCCCAAAAGAACTAAAGATATTTAGGGGACTCCCGGATATATTAAGGAAGCCACACCTGTTTTATCTTTTCCAATTTCCCTCTCTTTGACTGTTTATATAAGTTCTTCTTCTCTGCTATTAAATCAGCAAACTTTCATTGTGCCTCTTTTTTGAATCGCTGATCTATCTCGTAGTCCATTAACATTGCCGGGTCTATAACCATTAGAGTTAGTGCGTTTACACTTCTTAGTTTTTCTACGAGCAGTATGAAGATCTCCTGCCGGCTTGCTAAGCCAATCGCAGGTTTAGGACAAAAATCGGACCATAGGGAGTTCATCCCCTATGGCGAGCCATATCCCCGTTATCCCATGACCTCGCGGTCGTGGTTTCCCAGTGTGAATCACGTGGAGGTGGGGTTGACTTGTGTAGTCTGCGGGTCATCGGCAGGCTACTAATGTTCACATTTCACTCCTCCGGGGAGAGGCTAGCCTATCTTAGCCCTGCTGGCTGCAGTGCAAGGAGCAGTCCACACCTTGCAGACCATGATACAGTTTACAGAGAATTATACACTTCATACACTGCCATGATACATACAGTCTACTGAGTATTATTAACTTCATAGACGACCGGAGTACTACAAGGTTGTGTCTTGTCCTATCTCTTGTTAATAACACATATAGACAAATTATGTAAAGAAACCACCCAAACGGAAACCGCGAGAAAACCGCACGAGGAGAACACAGAAGAAGAACCTTCTGCAAATCTAACCATTAGAGAACTGTTTGCGGACGACCAAGCACTAATAGCAAAATTAGAGCGTGAATCACAAGACCACATGTATAGTCTAAACGAAATGTGTAGGCAACATAACATGAAAATTAGCACAAGTAAAACAGAGGTGTTGACTATAGCTTAAGAACATAATACAACAACGATTCACCTAAACGAACATCCATTGAAACAAGTAAAGAGTTTCAAGTACCTAGGAAGTATAATATCATCAAATGGCAAATCAGAAGACGAGATTGAAAATAGATGCAAAAGGCAAACCAACTCATTGGACAAATGGCACCAATACTAAAGAACAAACATATATCAATAACTACTAAGAAAGCACTTTACAACACAATCTTCCTACCAACTCTGTTACCAATGCCAAATCTGGACAATGACAGAAAAAGAGAAAAAAAGAATCACAACAACAGAAATGAGATTTCTGAGAAGAATACTCAATGTATCATAAAGAGATAAGATGAGAAATGAAGAAATCAGGACTTAAGTGGGGGGTTATAGCTGCACTAGATTTTATTATACAGCAGCAAGTCAAATGGTTTGGCCATGCAAGTACGTTACCGACTAACAGTATACCACAACAAGCAATGATGTACAGACCAGAGAGAAGCAGAGTAAGAGGCCGCCCACGTAAACGATGGACGCAGGGAATAACAGAGTCCCTGGGAATATCGATACATGAAGCCCATAAGCGGGCACTTTCCCGCTGTTTATACTTCATCTCGACACCGCAAGGTACAAGAGGAACATGATGAGATGAAGTAGACTGTCATCAAAACGTCTACAGATAATTATACACTCCATACACTGTCATGATACAGTCTACTGGGAATTATAAACTTCATACACTGTCATGATACAGTCTACAGAGAATTATAAACTTCATGCACTGTCATGATACAGTCTACAGAGAATTATAAACTTCATGCACTGTCATGATACAGTCTACAGAGAATTATAAACTTCATACACTGTTATGAAACAGTCTACAGAGAATTATAAACTTCATACACTGTTATGATACAGTCTACAGAGAATTATAAACTGCATACACTATCATGATACAGTCTACAGAGAATTATAAACTTCATACACTGTTATGATACAGTCTACATAGAATTATAAACTTCATACACTGTCATGATACGGTCTACTGGGAATTGTAAACTTCGCCCCCTGTGATGAGAGATCGCCAGAATTCAAATGCTATTCCCCATGATAAAAGTAGATTATCAGTAACCCCGTTATGTACAGTCTGAGTGGGAGAGTTTGTAGTGGATAGTATTGTCTACGTGAATTATAAACTGTATACGCTGTAATGATACAGTCTACATTGAACTATAAACTGCATACACGGTCATTATGAATCTACTTATTATTATAAATTACCCACACTGTTATGATTTAGTCTAAAGAGAATTATACACTTCATGCACTGTCATGACACAAGTCTACTGAGTAATATAGACTTTATAGATTATTATGATTTGTGTACTGAGACTTATAAACTTCATAGACTGTTATAATGCAGTCTACAGAGTAGTATATACTTCATACACTGTCATGATACAGTCTACTGTGAATTATAAACTTCATACACTGTCACGATACACACAGTCTGCTGAGTATGATACGTTTTATAGACTGTCATGATACAGTCCATATTTAACTATAAACGCCATAAACTGTCATGATACCGTCTACAGAGAAATATAGACGTCATATACTTTCATGATATAGTCTACTGAGAATTATAAACTTCGTACACTGTGATCATACAGTCTGCTGAGAATTATAAACTTCGTTCACTGTGATGATACAGTCTGCTGAGAATTATAAATTTCGTACACTGTGATGATACAGTCTACTGAGAATTATAAATTTCGTACACTGTGATGATACAGTCTGCTGGGAATTATAAACTTCATACACTGACATGATACAAACTACAGATAATTACAAACTTCGCGCCCTGTGATGCGAGATGTCCCGAAAAACAAATGCAATTCCCCGTGATAAACGTAGATGATGAGCACCAAGGTCATGTACAGTCCGAGTGGAAAGTTTGCTAGTACACACATGTACACGGGTGACCACATCCGGATTCTGGCAGCTGGCACTAATGTCAACAATTCAATATGAAGGGATTAATCAACAAACCAACAATGACGAGTAAGTGTCCACAAGGGAATACTGAGGTATACTCAAGGATATACTCGGCCATGTCATGACAACTTTCCACGTTTTAGTACTAGTGATGTTTGCTCTTTGTCACGTGTGCATTGAGTGCAGATGTATAAAACCGGTATAATCATGAACAGTATTCATTGCTACTGCTACAATAGTGTAAATAAATGTAGGAGAAGCAAGAACCAACCTTGATTTTCCCTGTCCAGCCTGGCTAGGGTCAGAGTATCAGATGTGTTGTCCTCACTGGCTACAGTCAGAGTATCGGATGTGCTGTCCTCAATGACTTTGGTCTGTTTGTCGAATACCGTGCCGATGTCTGGGAATATACACATTGAATCTGTGTATTACAACTGTCACACAAAGTCCATCACCATGATTACGGCCGCTTCAAACACTAGCAAGTTCAGCGTAAGCCTATGACAGATATTGCCGTCAGTCATGAAATGTTAGATCATCACCATCATCATCTGCATCATCAGCATCATCACCACCAACTTTCACTTTTGACGTCGTACGTATTCGGGAGGATTAGTTGATGTTCCAGCACCCGATGAGTGGCACTGGATAGTGTTATACCAAGTGATTGTACAATGTCTTTGATGCCAATTCCTTTTCTTCCTCTTGCTCTCGTATCAGATCGTCTTTAATATAGCAATAGTGCTGGTAGTTGATGGTGTTTCATTCTAGCGAAATGGCCGAACCATTTCATTGTCTGCCTTTCAAGATACGTGGCGCAAGATGTTAATCCCGCTATGTGTCTGATAAATGCATTTATTATGTGGTCTCTGATAGTTATGTTAGCACCTCTCCATAAGCATCTCATTTCACAGATGTTAATTTAGAGTACGTGTGATTTGGAGAATGTCTAGGTTTGACATTGGTAGCATAGGGTTGGTCTGAATATGTTATTTATTGTCTTCTTTGCTGCAGATGCAAGCCGTCTCCATTCGTCTCTCTGGTTGACCTTCTCTTGCCAGTCGCTGACTCCAAGTGCTTGTAGTTCTGTATGTATATTATCTCTCCACCGTCTTCTCGGTCTACGGTCATTTATTTCTTGAGTGTAAGCTAGTTTTATTTCTATATTATCTTCCATTTTTTCTATATGTCCCAGCCATTTAAGTCTATTAGCCTTCATGATACCAGTGATTAGCGGGGACTTAAACAGATCATAACTGTCTTTGTTGCTTCTTCTTTTCCACTCTTCACTTTGTGTATCCCTAATGGGCCCAAACATGCTTCTTAAGACTTTGTTCTCAAAGGTTTGTAACAAGGCTTCGTCTCCTTTAGTTGTACTCCAGGTTTCAGAGCCATACAGCACAACTGGTCTAATCAGTGTTTTGTATATTGTGATCTTGGTTTTACGAGATAGCGCATTTGAGTTTAGCAGATGCTGTAGTGCATAGTATATCTTATTTCCAGAATTGATTCTAACGTGTATTTCTTCCCTTATTATGTTGGAGCAGTTGAAGATTGTACCCAGGTATTTGTATGTTTCCGTTCTTTTAATGGTCATATTATCTATATGTATGTGGCCAGAGTTTTTAGCCGTTCCTTCTCTTGAAATTACCACGTATTCTGTCTTATCTGGTTGATAACCAGCCCCATTTGTTAAGCTTGTTCCTTTAAGTGAGTCGGTATTCCCAATGCCTTTTGTTCATTTTCCCCTATAATATCTATATCATCTGCATAACCAAGCAGTTTGGATATTCCTCCAGTAGCACGTTTATAATTTACCTTCCTTACAACTTTCTCTAGAGCCAGATTGAAAATGAGAGGCGATGGTGCATCACCCTGTTTTAAGCCAGATGTTATTTGGAAAGGGTCTGATTTCCTGCCTTTATATGTTACTATATTATAAGTATCTTCCATGCATAGTCTGGTCTTATTGATTAATTTCCTTTGTATTCCAAATTCCTGCATAGCATTCCATAGACCATTCCTACGGACACTATCATAAGCCTTTTTACAATCCATAAAAATGTTATGGAGATCTCTTTTATATTCCAAACTTTTCTCGGCTACTTGTCGTAAAATAAATATTTGATCTATTATTGATCTGTTTTGTCTGAAACCCGCCTGGTAGTCACCTAATATGTCTTATGAATATAGTTTTAGTCTATTTAGTAATACCGCGGACATGATCTTATAGCTGTCAGTTATCAGATATCAGTTGGGGCATCTTCATTGCACTTCAGACAGGTCCATAGGTGCTCAGATCCTCCCCCCAGCATATGCATCAGCGTCCAGTGGCTAATAGTGCCAGTTCTGTGTTGGTTGACGAGGCGCATCGTTTTCCCGATGTACCTCTCGCGTCTGGCCGTGCCTATTCTTACTCCCAGGTCTTTCATCCTGGAAAGCGATGTGGAATCACTGACGTCAAAGTCCTTTGTTCTCGCCATATCTTTGAGGACGTTAATAACATCGGCACGATCCATGGGCTGGCCATCTACAGGGGGTGCAGAGCCAGCCAGTTTATCAGCTCGTTCATTTCCCTCGACTCCCGCATGTCCCGGAACGAAGATGAAGGTGACTTTACGTACAGCAGACTTCCGCAGCGACTCAGTCCACTGTCTGCGTACAGATCCAGCTTCGACCTTCTGAACCATGCTCATTGAGTCACTTAGTACACATACGTTGGTATAATTCTGTGATTCCAGCCATATGAAAGCCTGTGTAACTGCCATCACCTCCATCGTCATGCTGCTCGTGGTCATAGAGTGGGCACCACTGGATTCTTGAACGGTTCGGCCCGCTGAACGGCCTGTAAATGCCCACGCACTTCTCTGCTGCTTTACAACAGATCCATCTGTATAGATGAGCACTTCGGGGCTATCTGAGTGTTCATAGATGAGCGCGTTAACCTCTGCATTGACAGCGGCAGGGTTCTGC
The DNA here is from genome assembly GCA_014155875.1 of Cepaea nemoralis. NCBI lineage: Eukaryota > Metazoa > Mollusca > Gastropoda > Stylommatophora > Helicidae > Cepaea > Cepaea nemoralis. The sequence goes on along the minus strand of JACEFZ010005600.1, from coordinate 337,644 downwards.
TCTCTACACCGTCTGTCAAGTGTGATAATGCAGGAGAAAGTGCACTTAAAAGCTAGAGGCACCGGCACCCATTCCTTGCCGGGGTTGATACTGGTAAGACTGCAGACCTGTCTGACGACATCTTCCGCCCGACCCATCCATGATTTGCCTCTCTTTAGCCTGTCACCCTTTTCTCTGAATATAGCGTCATGCAGAGGGTGCTGCTCATCTGCACTTATTTTTAAGTATGCACGAGCTCTCCAGAACTTGATCCTGTGTTCCATTGTCGGGAAGTCAAGGAGGTATCTCATTGCTACACAGCTGGTGTCTTTCGTGCAGCCCAAAATGATGCGCATAGCTTCGTTTTGTACCTTTTCAAGTCTTCCAATCTGTGTAGGGCTGACAGTGAGGATGGCCAGGGCATACTCGATACGTGAAAGCACAAGTCCTTGGAACAGAAGTATTAGCAGTCTTTGCTCGATATTGGCAGTCGCCATGACTCTCATTGCTGACAAACCTTTTCGAGCTTTCATTATAACATAATCGACATGATCTCTGAAGGACAGGCTTCGATCAAGCCTCACGCCAAGATATGTCAGGAGTGATATTCCTCTTTATTTTTCACATTGGAATTTGCCTCCTTTCTTAAAGATAGGTATCAATAATGACTCTTTCCAGTCATGGGTTAATTCTTCTGTCCTCCAGATTTTTATTATTAGTTCATATAGCTTTAGATGTAATGCATGGCAGCCTGCCTTTATAAATTCAGCAGCAATACCATCAGCCCCAGTTGCCTTATTGTTTTTAAGTCGTGTGATTACATATAGGATTTCTTCAACAGCAGGTTCTTCACTTTGTGGTTCACACGTTAGAACCGCTTCCTGTGGGAAAGTGTTACATGGAGCTTCATATCTTAGTAATTCAACAAAGTATTCTTTTCATGTGTTACACATTTCCTCATTGGTATTTATCATATTCTCATTTTGGTCTTTTAAACCATATGTGTTGTGTTGGTGCCCTAGTTTCAATGACTTCAGTTCATTAAAAGAACTTTCTGGATTCGTTTTCTGGTGATTAGTTTCCATATCTTTGATTATATTGCTCATATATTTTCGCTTTTACTGCCGAACTATTGTTGTAGCCCCTTTTTACATTCATTTCTATATTGCTGTTCATTTTGGATGTTGTTGATGCCATTTAACCACAGCTGTCTGGCATTCTTTTTCCTAATGACTGCTTCTTCACATTTTTGAATGAACTATCTGTACTTTCTATGCGTGGTTAACACACCGGGACATTCTTCTGCGGTAGTTTGAATTGTATTCTTGATGTTCAACCAAGTTTGGTCAACTCTTTCCTCCAACGGGTTTTGTAGAATTTCAAGTTTACATTTTATTTCATCTGCAAATTTCTCTTTGACTGTAATTTCTTGTAGTTTTTCTCTGTTATATATATATATATATATATATATATATATATATATATATATATATATATATATATATATATATATATATATATATATATATATATATATATATAATTTCGATTTCCTGTCTATTCTTTCATCCTGTATGGTCACAGTTCCTAGATATTGAAAGTTCTCAACTTGTTACGGAGGTTCTGCGATGAGACTAAGGTGACGTCTAAGAAGAAACTGGATTGACAACATCAAAGACATTGTACAATCACACGGAATGACACTATCCAGTTCCGCCTGAAGCGCAAATTATTCCTCCCCACGACGTTGATGGCAGTAGTTGAAGGTGATGATGATGATGATGTTACGGAGGTGTACTGTTTATCAGTATATTCAATGGATCGGGAGATCTTCTAACCTGCATTACTCCAGTTTTGGTTGTATTTATATTCATATTGTATCCGTTGAAGATTTTTCCAACACACGGCAAGACACATTAAATAAGATTGGTCATAATGATATAACAATAATAATGGGAGATTTTAATGCAAATGTCGGTACAGGAAGAGCTGAAAATGAGAGACACGTTTTAGGAAAATTTGGATTGGGAAATAGAAATGATGCAGGTGACAAATTAATTGAATTTTGCAAAGAAAATGAGTTAACGATAGCCAACACACTTTTTAAACAACACCCAATAAACCTCTTCACATGGAAGTCCCCGGACAACATTACCAAAAATCAGACAGATTATATTTTAATACAAAGAAGATGGAGATCAAGCATAACATCTGCAAAAACCCTACGAATTGCTAACTGTGATACAGATCATAAGTTATTAGAAGCAGATCAGAAATTAAAACTCAAAAAGCTCACACGAGGACCACGGCCACTTCGTTTTGATCTCAAACAATTACAAGATGCATGCAACATTTGTAGTCTTGATGTCTGTTCAGGAGAAAATGAAACCTGATGAACTGACAGTACAAGCTAGAGATATTTTGATAGCTGCAGCCAAAGATCTTATTCCGACCAATAAAAAGCAACTTAAGCCATGGATTACATCAGGCACGTTGGAATTAATAAAACAACGGAGAGAACTGAAACAGAAAGGAGGTGAATCCGATAGCAGCAGGATGAAGTATAAATCTTTAACTCGAGAAATAAGAAAGAACACACGAAAGGACACAAATCAATATATACAAGATTGCTGTAACAGAATGGAGCAATAACATAAGACTGGAAGAGATTATGAAATGTTCAAAGAAATGAAGTTATTGTCAAGAAATGTTCAACCTCAATTGAATGTTACCTGTGACAAGATGGGAAATACTTTAACAGAATGTAGACAAATTCTAGAAAGATGGCAGGAGTACTGCAGTGGAATGTATGATATGAGTGACAGTGAGGATATGAATGAGATACATGAGCCAATGACAGCAGAGACATAACCTGAATCCTCATTAGATGAAATTGTATGGGCAATAAAGAACCTGAAGAATGGTAAATCACCAGGATGTGATGAGATACCAGCTGAACTAATTAAAGCGGGAGGAGAAGAAAGCATACGAATCTATCACGCATTGTATAAAAAGATATGGAAATATGATATATGGCCAAAAGATTGGAAGAGAACTATCTTCATTCCAAAACCAAAAAAGGGCAACCTGAAATTATGCACCAACTTTAGAACTGTGTCCCTGATCAGTCATGCAAGTAAAGTTCTACTGAAAATCATAATGGGAAGACTTCGTAAGAAAATGGAAGAAGAAATTAACGTGGTGCAAGCTGGATTTAGACAGGGAAGAGGAACAAGAGATCACATTCTCAATATACGTTTAATAATAGAGAGGTGCAGGGAATTTAATGTAAACCTATTCTCATGTTTTGTGAATTATTAAATGTTATTTGACTGTGTACACCATCAGAAACTTTGGAAAATCATGAGGAATATGGACTTTTCGCAACATGTATTACAACTCATAAGAATGCTCTATCTAGACCAACAAGCAGAGGTCAGAATAGATGGCGAGACATCAGATTGGTTTGGCATGAAGCAAGGAGTCCGCCAGTGACGTGTGCTGTGCCCCTATTTGTTTAACCTGTACGTCGAAAATAAAATTAGAAATGTAAGAGACAATATAAACAGGGAGCTATATGATGCCCTAAATATCGGTGGTCATGACATACCAGAGATTTGGTATGCTGATGATACAGTATTGCTATCCACAACACAGAATGGTATAGAAAACCTAATAGCTTCAACCCAATTGAATAGTGGAAATCACAACTTTTATCTTAACATAGCAAAAACAAAGATAATGCGTACAGATAAAACCACTATGGAGAAAGAATTATATATTAATGGGGAAAAATTGGAGGTGGTGGGAAATTCTGAATATCTTGGGTCATTGAATACCAACAACGGTGACACAATGGAAGAAATTAAACGACTGTCATATATTTTTGAAGGGTGTGGGAGATCACTGTAGTGCATGCCCCATCTCTAACAAAAGAAGTAGAGCCCCATCCTCTTCTGTCTTCAATAACCCCAGAATATTAACCTTGAGTTATCTGCAGGCCTCGTTCTATTAATTATGTCTAGGAGATATAGATTATGGCCCTGGTGAGAATGGTAATTACTAACTGGGAATCTGCCCCTTCTCCAATGATTCTTATAGCTCTGGAGCCCCCTTTTATTGGTTATCAAATCTGAGGAAAGTCTGGAAAATTTTCTCAGCCTGATTTAGATGAAGAAAACATGGATATTGAGCAGTTGATAGATCTAGAGTCTTCTCTCCCCCATTTTAGTAAGTCATTATGAGTGGATATATTGTAAACAATCAAACACATAATCAATAACATTAGATTCTGACAACATGATGTACAAAGAAGTTGTTGACTCACAGATAGGTTTGAACTGATAAATTAACAGAAGGTCAATTCATGTTAATCATTTATTGACTGGTCCTGAGCCTTCTGGTCAGTACATACATCTCTATTGTGATTTACACAAAATATTAGAAAAGTTGCATATTGGACCAGTTACACAGAGACCATCAATAAACAAGCATCAATACATGAGAGGTCAACAAGTGTGAAAACATATTAAACATTTTGATGTTGCACATGTTAAGTGTGATGGTAATTCAACAATTAACTATCAGTTTCCTGAAATTGGGTGTGGTGTGTACCAAGGAAAATGTAACCTGGTGACTGGAAGATTAGGTAAGCCAGGGTCCATTGACTGATGGATCCACTTCAGGTCTGCCCGTATAGCTCCACTGAAGGCCTCCCCATACTCTGCTCATGGCCAAGTCATCCTCCATCTCACTTGTGGTTCATCTCTTTCTCTCGGCTTCCCTCTTTCAGGTCTGATTTAGGTGGTTAGTTTGCTGATGTGTTGGATGGTTGTTGGTATGTAGCCACCAAGAATCACTGATGAATATTCACATAAATATATACATTCCTACCAATACAATATTCTAGAAGTAGGTCGGAAAAAATATAAATTCCTGAAGTAGGAACTAGTTCCCCTCCCCTCCTTTTTTCTCTAAGCTAGTGTTGGGTTAATTTGGGGTGGTCAGAGTTTATCACACTGTGTACGCCTTGTATCAACTGGTTCCTGCTGTATGTGGGTTCTCATTTGACCTGGGGTCAGTGAACGTGTACAGTAAGACAGTGACAAGAGTGAGAAGGTGTCAAGATGCATGTAAATAAATGACATACATTTATAACATTTCTTCCACACAATGGTGTTTATCGCGTGTATAAATAATTCTCTGTGTTTTCCCAATTAACTTCTTCTTCTTCTTGTGTCTAATAACTCTCTCCCATTATCTGTTGTTGTGATATTGAGTGTGGGGTTGTGTGGTGATGAGTGGTGTTGAGTGGTGTTGTGTTTTAAGTTATGTTGAGTAATGAGTTATGTTCACTGCGCGTGATGGTGTTCCGCGAAGCACAACTTTCTCATGTAATGCAGTTCATGTGTGCCCTTATCTAATTAAAATTTGACAAAAATATAAATATTTATTCCGTCAAACCCTATTGATTCAATAGATGAAGGAGAAAGGAAAGATTGATTTCTCTTTCAGCTTTCTAGATTGTAAATAGGCATAGATAAGTCTGTTTTTAGAACAAGGCACTTATTCTAGTACACGAACTGTCATTTCAGCTGTAGGTAGTGATAGCATCTTTAACAATGTTTCTGACAAAATGCACAAGATTGCTTTCGAATCATCACTTCTCACAGTTGTTTAGTATAGAATGTAGTAGTATAATGCACTTCTTAAAGTTAATAATTATCTCTAAGAATATCAGAGATTGCAGTTTCATCGAAGAGAGTATTGGAGAGTCATTTTGCCTGGGAACGGCTCTGCGTCGTTAGAATCTACAGTCGAGCATTTTTACATTTCAGAGGTTTTAATTAATAATAATACATTTCAATTGACATTACAAACACGGGTTACCATTACTTGATACTTGATGCATCGGGTTCTTAGTCTAATCTAAGGACTAACAAGCTCACCTGGGATTCAGACATTCTGCCTCCTCTATTTGAAAATTTGGTCACACAATTTTTGACGTCTGTTCGCCAGGCATGTTTTCGCAAGAGTGCGCTTATTATCATAATCTATACCGGCGTTGGAGCGAAAGCCGTGTCACGTGTCTGTCCCGTCCAATGGTTTTTTAAGCCTTGGCTGATGAAATCTTTCCAAGAATCCACGTCATCTATCACTTGTTCAGTTCCAGTTTCGATGTTAAGTTTTAAGTCCTAGTCTCCGTTTGCGGTTGTGAAGTCAATTTCTTGTAATGTTGTTTCCTCTTCTTGCGGCATGTTTTGGTAAATGAATAATGGTGGTTAGCGTTATGCCACAACGACGACTGTCAATTGCTTTTCAAAGACTAAAACAACTGATTAAATTATGGAGTGGGACAGACAGAACTACAAAATTTAGATTTTTAAGAGCATGCATCTTTCCCATTGCAACATACGCCTGTGAGACATGGATACTTACTAAACAAGCTAAACAGCTCTTAAATACCTTTGAATATAAATGTTATAGCCAGGTCTGAGAATATCTTGGGCAAAGAAAATAACAAATGCATCCATACTTCAAGGGCTGAATATTGAACAAAGGTGGCTATTAAAGACGATAAAACAAAGAAAATTGAAATATTTTGGTCACCTAAAACGTCACGAAAGTTTGGAGAGAACAATAATGGAGGGGTATATGCCTGGGAAGAGAGGAAGAAGAAGGCCAAAGAGAAGATGGGTGCAGGATGTGGCGGATGATCTCCAGATGGGTGTATCGGACGTGGGACTTCTTGCTTATCATTGAGAGATTTTCCGGAAGGTTGTTATGGGTGCGAAGTTCTGGAAAGAACATGCTACTGAATGAATGAATCCGTTGCATGTTAAACACAACTTATTAAAATGATTTTGTAGACTGCCATCGTTGTTGTGAAACAGGCACTTATCGTCAATAAATAAAATGCCATTTCGTGCGTGTGAATCTGTTATACCACCAAGAGCTCGAAATTGTTGAATCAGTTATGTTGTGTAATTATGTACTATAGGGCTGTGAGACGGAGATCATGTACAGAAATAGTTGTGAAGATAATAGCAAATAGTAGGTCAGTTCACATATCATACAGTGTTTTATGTACTATATTGTGGTCGTCTCCCTGGCGTAGGGGTTAAGGAAGCTGTTCGTAATTCCGTATACTCACGTACGAAACACAGCTGCGCGAGATTTGGAAGCGGAACGCGTTACATTGGTTATTTACGGAGGTATATGAGTATGTCGTTCAGAAAGCTATGGCAAACTACTGAACGTAAAAACTTGCCAAGACATCATCAGCAGCTGAAAAATGCTAGTGTTGACTGCAATGTCGTATAAAGGATATGCGATAACAAAAACTATATTGTTCAAAACCAGCCTACGAAAAATAAATAGTTTATCTCTACCACTGTTATCTAGAACATATGTAGACAGTTTATTTTATCTGTAAACATGTCTATACTTCATGTTAACACACGCGCCAATTTTCTGTAGACATACGAGAAAAGCGTGAACTGATCTCTGCTGGTGCCACAAAAGTGGTCATGATGCACGTCAGAAGCCCAGTAAGGAGTTCCGTCTAAAATGTACGATCTTTCATTCATGTGTGGGTATGTGACTTTACTACACACACCTGAGGGCCACTAGATCCTGGACATATGGCCGTGTTGTCCAGCCAGTGAACAATGCCTTTCCTAAACATGTCTGTACTTGCCAAGCGACCTAGACTGACCTGTTGGCAACATCCATGAGTGTGGGACACTATACACGTCAATAGCTGCCTGCCTAGAACATTCTGTCTATGACTGCACAAACAGATGTGGGGGACATGTCTTGCCGCTATGTATCCGTAGTTAACGTTGTTCTGTCAATGCCAGCTCAGGTCTATGTGCAAGATTCTGGATATGGGTGCAAAATGCTTCATGACACAAGTGTCATTAATGACATCAGGACGCACATCGCACATCTCTGTGAGTGTGAGGACACCGCTACACGTGTATGTGGTATTTCATCTATCAAAGAAGAGATGGCATTTCGCATGTTCTCTCCCAAGGTTGTCAAAACAATGTGAGCTGCTGTCTTTATGTAAACTGTGGCAAAGTGCATCGCCTGTCTAGAATAATTCCGACAATCCTTACATTTACAACGGTCTCCCACAGTGTAATCGATCCTGTTCATATATCCTGTCCCTACTGTCATCCTCTGCTGACCCTTGTCACTGTAACCTGGATAAGATGTGCGACTATCATTAACAGTGGCTAGTCTCCTGTCACTGACATACTTGACTGTCACACGAACTGTCAGCTCTGACACTGCCCGGATAAGTCCACAACATCGTTGTGACGGTAATCTTCTGGGAGTCTTCTATACTGAACTTGTCTACAGGTATAAAGTTCTTGTGACCTGGATTCTTGACACAGTTGTAATGTTGGTGAAGGTCAGGCTCTCACCCTAACTGTACTTAACTTACCCATGTACAGGACGAGAGACAACTCTAGATCATCGTTGTATAAGAACTGCGTGTAAGTAGATACAGGACAGCATACCGTGCACAACTTTACACTATCAATGTAAGGATCTGGTAGGTAGGTAGGTAGGTAAATAGGTAGGTAGGTCGGTAGGTAGGTCGGTAGGTAGATAGGTAGGTAGGCAGGTAAGTAGGTATGTAGATGTGTAGGTAGGTAGGTAGGCAGGCAGGCAGGTAGGTAGGTAGGTAGTTGGATAAGTGGGTAGGTAGATATGTAGGTAGATAGGCAGGCAGGTAGGTAGGTCGGTAGGTAGGAAGATAGGTAGGAAGGTAAGTAGGTAGGTAGGTAGGTAGATATATAGGTAGGTAGGTAGGCAGATAGGTAGGTCGGTAGGTAGATAGGTAGGTAAGTAGGTAGGTAAGTAGATAGGTAGGTAGGTCGGTCGGTAAGTAGGTATGTAGATAGGTAGGTAGGTAGGTAGGTAGGCAGGCAGGCAGGCTGGTAGGTAGGTAGGTAGGGAGGGAGGGAGGTAGGTAGGTAGGGAGGGAGAGAGAGAGAGAGGGAAGTAGGTAGGTCTACAGATCGGCAGATCTCTGCATAATATCCCTTTGAAGGGAGTGCGATGCGTTGGTCTCCCTTGAATTAATATCAATTAATAGGGGATTCCCCATCAAAAAGTAGTGCGGGGCGGAGCGATACTAGTTATTTATAGAGAAATCTAGAAAGTTCCCTCAAGTGCGTACGTGGTAGAGATCTCTAAGTTCACTAGTGCTTCAGGCAGCACGGGGTGGGTGGAACTTATCGTGACTCTGGTTTTCTTCATGAATCATGAAAGTCACGCGGCCCAGGTAGGCGATTTGAAGGCGTACTGACTTAGTCGTTGTCAGTCGCCCACCAGACCTCAGCGTAGACAGATCGCAGCCAACAGGCTGATGTAATTTTGATGTCAATATTCGCGGCCAGAGCGGACATCTGCAGTCAAGTTTGTGATTCTTCAATCACAGGTTAGTTGAATACTTATTCTATTATTTAACTGTTGTCGTGATGCCGAGCTGAGTTCCCCGAACGAATTAAGTGCCGTCGAAAAATGAGTTGTCGCGTAGCGTTACAAGTTACAGCTGGCTATCGGCATATTTAAGTAGGCTGTATCGATCAGCGATGTAATGTGTTACCTGACGGAACAAGCCGTATTCCACAGCGAGTGGTGTGTAAATAAAATAGGCCGAACGATGTGCTTTACAGTGTGTAGCAGTTACTGGTTTGGTTTATTAATTACGCAGGCAAGGAGAAAGTTTGTCAGTCATTACATCAACATGCTAGACGCTGTAAATAATAAGGTAGAGCTGATTATTAGAGATGTTGAATGTGCTTCGTGACATTAAAATTGTAACTTAATTGTTCTATCAGTGGTGGTGATTTTTCGAGGAATCAAGGTGAGATCAGCAGTGGTGTGTTTGCTGTGTGCAGATAGCAGTGTTATTCCGTGTAAGCCGGATGGTGTTACATCGATAGGATAACGGTTGATAGAAAGTATTCATGATACTATTATTACTGCTTGTTGTCATGTCCGTCCGCTAGCATGACCGTGCTTGTTCCATCATACGTTTGTCTAGGAAGCTGACTGGGAGGTAGGCCGATACGCCCAACCTGTTAGGTTACAGGTCCGACTCAATGCAATCGGCATATCCGATGAGTGAACATACCCGATCGAGGGTGATGCGGCACTCCGTAATTCGAGGCCGAGGTGTCTAGATAGATCGAGGTTTGAACCTAACCGTTTCTGTCTCTAATATTCTACTCTTCTGGAACCCTGACTCGGTTCATGGAGTACTTGGAGTACTGCCGTGAAGTAGTAGTATATGAGAGGAATAATCCCCCCCCCCCCCCCAAAAAAAAGGTGGAGTCAGAGTTTGGTAGTGGAGTCTGGAGGCTTGCTACATTGGATGACGTGACTTAATCGTCACGGGACCAGGTACACGGGACCCACAGTAGCTGTGGGAAAGTGTAATGGTGGATGGCCACCACAGCTGTGCTCGACCGGCACAGGTATGACTGACCTGAAAGATAGTCAGTGAATACAAGGGCAACTCAGGATCTGGGGCAGGGATCCCAGAACTGACACTATGGCTGTGAAATGAGTTTGTTATTTAAGTGTAACAATTCATGAGTTCTCCTTGGTTAATGCTATAGTAATGAATTATCAGGAGTATAATTCATTATAGTCATATAGTTATTAATGTGTGTAATTGATCAGTCCATGGGTTAAGGGATTGATGAATTGATGAGGCTGTCAGGAAGGAGATGTCCGGCTGGACACCTTCTCGATACAGTAATCCCTACACTGAAAGGAAAGTAGGTGTATATGTTGATTGATGATGGAAGATGAAACCGGATTGGACTGGCACCAGGCGAAGGATGCTTGACAGAGTCATACAGTCGACTCTGGTGCTAAGGGTTATTTGTAGCCCAGAAGTGTTACTTGACTGAACAGGTGTGCTATTGCTTTTTCTACCATCATTATGCCTATATATTATAGTGACTAAGTAGATCTATGATGTGATGAGTTCATACTCATGTTGGTAGACATGAGGAATGTCTGAGAGGCAGGTGACATGGTGGAGATGCTGTTAGTCTTTGTTGTAGTTGAGTACTCACACCAACCTCTCCGTGTTTCAGGATCTGTTATTACTATACAGAAGAAGATTCAAGAGCTTCACCATGAGCTCTATGGGCCCACTCATTCCAGTGCCTATCCAGAAGTTGATTGAGGCCATACTGGGAGTGGTTGTCTGATTCTGCGAGTTCAATGTTGGAAGGAGCTGAGTGCTGAATAAGTCGGTAGGTCTAGGTTAGGACCTCCGTCAAGAGTCCGACGAGTGTCATCCGATCCTGAGAGGATCCAACACTGAAACGTCTGATGATTCTAGCCAGTGAAGCACTGGTGAAATTCATACTCAGTGTAAACCTTGGTGATTGCAAGGTCAGGAACTTTCAAGTTGAGTAAAGTGATCAGTGTTACCGGTCACCATGACCTGTGTTTTATGCTTCTGGCCCGGCTGGGTTATGGGACACCATGTATCAGCTGATGCTTAAATAGTGTTTCTACATTGGTTACCTTTAGGAAGCCAACATGTGGTCCAGTGACCTAGGACATTGATTACATGTTTGTTAAGGTAGGGAGCTACATCATGCCAACGTGATGAACTGTTGACAATGTTTGTTAAGGTAGGGAGCTACCTCATGCCATCGTGGTGAACTGTTGACAGTGTATGCTAGGTTGTGATTACTACCCATTGATCAGGGTAATTACATGAGACTGTGTGAAGATCTATTTGTCCAAGGACATGGAACTAAGGTGAAGTGTTTAGTCACCTGATAGACTTTACCAGTGACATTGTGTGTTCGTGTGGAGCAACCGCTCATTGTGTAGGTGACATATCAGTGTGTGGGTCACTTATGAGATAGAAGAGTGACCAGGCTCTTGTGTATTTTGAGACGGTGCTACATGTACTTTTTTCTGCAAGTGGGAGACCGCTAATGTTCTAGGGTCGGCCCAGACTTCATCAGGAGGGTGACGAGAGAAATAGTACGACAGCAAGGAAGGGTCCTTGTTCATCGGTGCAGTGTCAGCCAGGCAGTGGTACTGCGCTTGATCAGCCCGTGATTGGTTCTCTGTGTGAAGAGGGAACTTTGGAGAGGCAGCAGACCTTGGAGTTCCAGTCCACTGGAGGAGCCTGGGTGAGTCGCTACCACGACTGGACAACCGCACGAGCTATCGTCCGTCTCCATGATGAAGAATCCTCATCTGCATATGTGCTCATGTACATAGTTCTTCTAGTCTGGCTTTCAGCCATCCTTCTCTGTGTTGTGGTTGACGTAGTTCAGAATTAAATTTTTGTTCTCTTAGCTATGACTTTGTGCAGTGATATGACTGGTGTCTGGTCCGAGCCCCCTTGGGGTTTGGAACCCTAGGTGAGGGAGGGGAGGTAAGCTGTCCCGGCTTGTGTGGGGCCTGGTAGATGTAGAGTGCTATTGAGGTGGTTGGAGCAAAGGCAGGGGATAGTATCTATCGTGGCAAACCAGACCAAGCCCCGGCGGTCTTGTCACAGGTAGGGAGGTAGGGAGGGAGGGAGGGAGGGAGGGAGGGAGGTAGGTAGGTCGGTCGGTCGGTCGGTAGAAGATAGTTTGGCATAGAAAACACTGAATTATCAATGGAGACACAATACAACAGACATTTGCATTTATTCCATAACTCCATCAGCGGGTCGACAGGATGCCATGATGTTTCTGGTTAATGAGGTAGATGTTTGTCTAGTATTTTTTTTTTCAGTACTGGTGAGTGGCAAATGTGAGAGCGGCAATGTGTTGGTGGCAATGTGATGGTGGTAATGTGAGAGTGGCAATGTGGTGGTGGCAATGTGATGGTGGTAATGCGAGAGTGGTAATGTGATGGTGGTAATGTGATGGTGGTAATGTGATGGTGGTAATGTGATGGTGGTAATGTGAGAGTGGTAATGTGATGGTGGTAATGTGAGAGTTGTAATGTGATGGTGGTAATGTTAGAGTGGTAATGTGATGGTGGTAATGTGAGAGTGGTAATGTGATGGTGGTAATGTGAGAGTGGCAATGTGATGGTAGTAATGTTAGAGGGGTAATGTGATGGTGGTAATGTTAGAGTGGTAATGTGATGGTGGTAATGTTAGAGTGGTAATGTGATGGTGGTATTGTTAGAGTGGTAATGTGATGGTGGTAATGTGAGAGTGGTAATGTGATGGTGGCAATGTGATGGTGGTAATTCGAGAGTGGTAATGTGATGGTGGTAATGTTAGAGTGGTAATGTGATGGTGGTAATGTGAGAGTGTCAATGAGAGAGTGGTAATGTGAGAGTGGTAATGTGAGAGTGGTAATGTGATGGTGGTAATGTGAGAGTGGTAATGTGATGGTGGCAATGTGATGGTGGTAATTCGAGAGTGGTAATGTGATGATGGTAATGTTAAAGTGGTAATGTGATGGTGGTAATGTGAGAGTGGCAATGAGAGAGTGGTAATGTGAGAGTGGTAATGTGAGAATGGCAACGTGAGAGTGGCAATGAGAGAGTGGTAATGTGAGAGTGGTAATGTGAGAGTGGCAATGTGAGAGTGGCAATATGAGAGTGGTAATGTGAGTGTGGCAATGTGAGAGTGGCAATATGAGAGTGGCAATGTGAGAGTGGAAATGTGAGAGTGGCAATGTGATGGTGGTAATGTGAGAGTGGCAATGTGACAGTGGCAATGTGAGGGTGGCAATGTTAGGGTGGCAATGTGAGAGTGGAAATGTGAGAGTGGCAATGTGATGGTGGTAATGTGAGAGTGGTAATGTGAGAGTGGCAATGTGACAGTGGCAATGTGAGAGTGGCAATGTGAGGGTGGTAATGTGAGAGTGGAAATGTGAAAGTGGCAATGTGAGAGTGGCAATGTGAGAGTGGCAATGTGATGGTGGTAATGTGAGAGTGGCAATGTGAGAGTGGCAATGTGATGGTGGTATTGTGAGAGTGGCAATGTGAGAGTGGCAATGTGAGAGTGGCAATGTGAGAGTGGCAATGTGAGAGTGGCAATGTGATGGTGGTAATGTGAGGGTGGCAATATGATGGTGGCAATGTGATGGTGGCAATGTGAGAGTGGCAATGTGGGAGCGGCAATGTGAAGAACTCAGTAGAATGTACAACTGCCACTTTTTGATTAAAGCGAAACTTACTTTCTGTGTCAGGTGATAAATATGTTCTCTGGTTCTGTGTCGATGATCTTGTTCTCTGGCTTTGTATCGATGATCTTGTTCTCTGGCTCTGTATCGATGATCTTGTTCTCTGGCTTTGTATCGATGATCTTGTTCTCTGGCTCTGTATCGATGATCTTGTTCTCTGGCTTTGTATCGATGATCTTGTTCTCTGGCTCTGTATCGATGATCTTGTTCTCTGACTCTGTATCGATGATCTTGTTCTCTGGCTTTGTATCGATGATCTTGTTCTCTGGCTCCGTATCGATGATCTTGTTCTCTGGCTCTGTATCCTTGTACTTACTTTGTCTGTGTCATGACGAACTCTCTTCGGCTCCATCTCTATCTATGAGCCTATCTGGCTCTATACACCTGTATCTGTATTCGTAATCTCTGTGTCTGAAAACACACCCTCTCCCTGTCCGTGCAGTTGGACACCACCTGTCTGCTTGTGTACTGTCTCTTAACCCGCGTCTCTTGCTATATCTGCGAATAAAATATATAGACTCAGCTACCTTTTCGTACACATCTATAGTACGCTCACACACATACACACACACATACACACATACACACACTCTCAAACTCTCTCTCTCTCTCTCTCTCTCTCTCTCACACACACACACACACACACATTCACACACACATAATATAATATAATTGTTTTCACTTTTTTATGTGTGTGTGTGGTTGGCTGGCTAGCTAGCCTAGTAAAATTCGGGTGGCGCAGCGCTAATACTTGTGGGAAGCAAGGGGAGGCTATTCTAGCATTGAATAAACAGGAAGACGAGGGCATGATGGGCCGTGTAGAGGAGAGAGAATCAGATTGTAAAATTGAAATCTACAGAGACTACATACCACTAATAAAGAGAGCGGAAGACGCAAGATCTGAAAGCATAGAGCGACCATGCAGGTTCAACATCAGACCAAGATACGAGACGGCGGAAGTCAGGCTAGGGTCAACTATCGACTCTCTGAGAGAAGAATACCATGAGACGGGGCGGGAACCTGTCAACACCAAGCTTTAGAAGCGCGGGAACCTGACCAGACATGTCAAGCAGCAACAAGAAGAAAACAACAACCAGCCACAGTCGCACACCAATCAACAAGCTCTATACCCGCAAGCAGATGCAGATAAGAAACACAATAAGGGCTCCAATTATAACACGTCGACAGACTGGCAGTTAAAAGCCGCCTGAACATTGTTTTCTACAAATTGGATTGGGCGAACGAACTCTTGTTCACTGCCAGCGCGGAGTCAGGTAGGCGTCAATGCCTGTAGTCATATCGTATATGATAAAGCTCAGTGTTTAATATTGAGCAGTGTTTGTGAACTCATGCATCGGTATGTAAGTCTAGATAATGTAATTAGCTGGGGAAAGGATGCAGAATTCTGTCATTGAAATGTGTAGTTTTACAGTGCAAGGAAAGTACGATAGTAAAGAAATGTGGGGCGACTGCCAAACTAATCAGTTGTTTAAAAATATAGCTAATCGTATATGGCCCACTGGTTTATGCAAGTGAATTCTTAGCTTGATGATTACAAGCAGTAGCCTAGGCTAGATAGGGGAACTCTTTTGCTAGAATATTCTTAGGGCGGTGTAGAGTTATTTTTGCCTAAAAAATGGAGGCACCCTGCTTGCAAGAATGCTGTCGAGTAAATGTGTAAATTGCTAGAGATACGAAGTTAATTGAGAACTGCTGGAATAATGAATACGTATTCGTTATTGTATGGTACCATGTGAGTTGAAGAAGTTATCTTTAGATAGGCTAACACTGACAGCTGTAGATAGTTTATGGTGACATAATTATAATTGTACATGTATAATTACTTACTATAATATTTAACTATTACATCAAATCTGAAATAATGAATATTGCTTCATGAGTGCCACATGTGACAATGAGAGACGTGGATAATGATGATGCTGACGACGATGACAAGAATTTAGCCTGTGGTTTAAAGTAGACACATATGGATTGGACAGACAAGAAACAAAACTTACACTGATATTTGTATGTTATTACCCATGTATTTAACAACGACGACCTGAAACAGACTAATGCAATTAGAACATTATATACACCAATAAGAAAGAGAAAAACAGCTTTCTATGGTCAGGTCATGAGAAGAGAGGCATTGGAGAACATCATGACAACTGGGACGATCGAGGGGAATAGAGACAGAGGCAGACCAAGAGAAATGATGCTGGATGGATTGAGACGGTGGCACGGAGGAATATCAGCAGCAGAGTTGATCCAGAAAACCAAAGACCGAGATCTGTGGAGAATCATGAACGCCTACGCCAGCTGGAAGGGCACTTGATGATGATGATGATGATGATGATGATGATGATCATGATGATGATGATCATGATGATGATGATGATGATGATGATGATGATGATGTTATTACAATGTGTAATTTAATTCACATTCGTTGGGAAGGTGTTGATCAGAAGAAATAAATATTACATAAATAAATGAAGCACAGGGTGTTCTAGAGCAGTGCTTCCCAAACTTTTCACTTTCGCGGACCCACATAAAATTTTCCTTTTGCACCAGGGACCGGTGCCGTTTGAAACAATTGTTCTCCTTGTAATCTGGAATTTTATATGACCTCAATATACATTGTAATATAAATATAAGAATTTAACGTAATTGTGGGTGTTGTCCCTAGCACTAAATACTGCTCCATAATATTATTGGATGACGGTGATTTATTTAATGGTGGTCCCATTTTCATGAGTAAAAATTGTATTGTATAGATGAACAAATCAAAAACATTTTCAAATGTCAAAACTACATTTAGATCTTCTTGTAAAGGTGTATATACTTGTATTCACCGACAGTAGTGAACACCAATATAAAATAAAAATAAAATATATCTTGGAAAACGATACCTAATCAGATTTTAAACAAGCTGACTAAATTACAGTATGTTGTAATTAAAATGATTTGATGATCAGCTGTTAACAGTAACTATTTAATGCGAGGGGTGGGCCTGTTTATTATTTAAAAGCTTATCAAATCGTGACTCAATTGTAGACAGCGCTACCCGCAAAGGAGAACTTTCCCATTGAACTAATGATTCGCTTCTCCTTAAAAATAAATACTCCTTGGGCTATACGGCTGCAGACTCAATTTATTTTAAAATTAAATCACCATAAAAACAGTGCGGATATCGTGTGGGTGGCGGGGTATGGGTATCCCCTATCAAAGGAGAAGTAAGGTGCCTCCTTCCCTCAGCTAGCCTACGGGACACCCTTGGGCAAGGTGGAGTACCCGTTTAGCCTCAGGATCAGGGTTACGTGGTGGATGAGGTTGAAGAGCAGCCGACAGATAGTTGTGGGTTATGGTCTCCAGCTTCACGACGGTTGGCAGAGGATCTCTTTTTGAGGAGACAATGGCTACGGTCATTGACCAGTATGGTCACTGCTAAGAAGGAAAGCAATGGCAAACTACCTTCTTCGCAGATACCAAGAACGTTATGTTTTGCGATATCATCGACATTCAGAGAAACGGCGTAAATGGGTGCTCCATTTGAGCAGCCTCTCCCGGTAGGGATAGTCATGTGCACCAGGTTACTCCATACCGTCAGCAGGCTACTAGGTGCACCAGATTATTATCATTAAAGATAGGAACCTGGAATGTCAGAACAATGAATGCAGGTTGAAAATGGGATAACATCAAACAAGAAATGGGAAGAGAGAATATTAACATATTAGGAATGTGTGAAACCAGATGGAGAGGGCAGGGATAAAGATAGGAGAGGATTGTAAGAGCATTTATTCTGGAGGAGAAGAACGGCAAAGAGGTGTAGCCATCATGTTGGATCGGAAAACATCAAATTCTATTAAATGTTATTGGGCTGTCTCAGACATAGTTCTATTAATAAAATTAAACGGAAGTCCTTTTAAAATAAATGTAATTCAAATATATGCTCCAACAAGTGAATGCAGTGAAGAAAGTATAGATGAATTTTATAATGATATGGAGCGTGCTTTGAAGAAATGTAAAAGATCAGAAATAAATATAATGGGTGAAATCAACGCTAAAGTGGGAAATCAAAGCGATGGATGCAGTGTAGGCAACCATGGTTTGGGACAGCGAAACGAAAGAGGATACACACTTGTAGAATGGGAAAAAGAACAAGAAATGGTTGTAGGATCAACTGGTTTAAACAACATCCTAGAAGATTGTGGACACGGAGAAGTAGAGACAGCAGGATTAAAAACCAGATAGATTAATTCCTGATTAGCAGAAGGTTTCGACATGCACTAATAGTCGTAAAAAGTTCCCAAAGCAGACTGTTACAGTGATCACAGATTAGTTACAGGCACATTGGAGGTAAAGTTAAAGAAATTCAAATATACAACCTGAAACACTAAATATCATTTATGCAAATTGAAAACTGACAAAGAAATACAAGATAATTTTAACATAGTAAATAACAAATTTGATATATTGTCTGATCTAGAGATCCTATTTCAAGATGTGGATGATCAATGGGATATGTTGAAGAATACAATCAGTTTAGCTGCAGAAAAAAACTATCCTAAAATTAAAGAAAGTGGGGCGTCAGACATGGATGACTGAAGAAATTTTATAGCTAATGGAAACAAGAAGACAGAACAAAAATAATCCTGCCAAATATAAAGAAATTCACAGAAAAGTCAGAACATTATGTAAGGAAGCAAAATAAGGATGGCTCGTGCAAAATTGCATATAAATTGAAAACCACCACAACAGTAAAAATACCAAACTAATGCACACAAGAATTCAAGAGCTTACTAATCAAAGAACACATTCATCAGCAGGCTGCCTAAAGACAAAAGATGGACAAATCATAATAGAAAAATAGCAGATGTTACATTTATGGTCAGATTATGTGAAATCCCTTTATGATTATAACCGAAAAGAACAGTATGATTTTCAAAATAATAATCAAGGACCATCAATTTTGAAGATGGAGGTTCAGAATTTTCTTAGGTTAGTCGATGGATCAACATCACGGCAAACGGGTGCAACCCTTAAGTGCTCCCTTCTCCTCCTAACTCAAACCTGAGTCTGGAGAAACTCAGCTCAGTGCACGAACTCCGTAGCACAGCAAGGATCCTGAAATACTTTCGGTAGTTTTTTAACTCGAAATTTTGCCCGGGCAGCGCCGTTAGGCTACTCTTTTTCGATTCCCAACTGCCAAGGTATTTTTTACTTGAGCATCAATGCACACGGGCGTCCGATCTCACTACCCAGAGACGAAGGGAAATTTTATCACTAGAAGTCCTCGAGAAAAATTCCCGGTCATCACTGGAGCTTGAACCCGGGACCTCCAGCACTTGAGGCGGACACCATACCTCTAGACCACGCAGCCCCCGAATCAGAATGCACTTAACCATATGAAATCTGGAACCCCCGGTTCAGACAGCATCACAACAGAAATTATTAATGCTTCAGAAGAATACGGAATAGACAAAGTTACCAGACTCCTGAATACCGTATATGGTACTGGAGATATATCTCATGAATTATGTAATTCTGTATTTATTGGAATCCCAAAGAAATCAGGAGCTTGGAATGTGATCAACGTCAAATAATTAGTATAATGAGCCACATCACGAAGATTTTGCTAAGAATTATCATGCAAAGAGTTAGGAAGAAAATACAACCTGAAATGGGAGAGGAACAATGTGGGTTTGTAGAAGGCAAGGGTACAGTAAATGCTGTGTACATTCTGAGAACAGTAATTGAACGTTCCATAGAAGTAAACAAAGAGCTACACCTCTGCTTTATTGACTACACAAAGGCTTTCGATAATGTGAGACATGCCGACATGATAAAGTTGCTTGAAGATCTACAAACTGATGGAAAAGACCTTAGACTTGTAAAGAAAATATATTGGAAACAACAAGCTGCCAACAGAATTGATAATGAAGTAGGTCAATATCATCCTATTAAAAGAGGTGTGAGACAGGGATGTGTATTGTTTCCAGATCTTTTTTTTCCCTGTACTGTGAAAATATTTTCAGAAATATAGAAAATATGGAAGGAATCAACAATGGGGGACGATACATCAATAACATTAGATATGCAGATGATACAGTCTTGATTGCAGACAATGAATAGGACCTGCAAAATTTAGTAGATGCGCTTGTTGCACACAGTGAACAACTAGGGTTAGAATTGAATTGTAAGAAGACAGAGATTATGGTCGTCACTAGGAAGGAAGAAATACCACAATATAATATACCAGTACATGGGAATATTCTTCAACAAGTGAATCGGTACAATTATCTCGGAACAGTCAAAACATCTGATGGGAGATACCTTGAAGAGATTAGAAGAAGAATTGCCATGACAAAGGTTGCCTTTTGGAAGATAACAAACATATTGACAAATAAAAAGATATCAACTGAGATGAGAAAAAGAGTGTTGAAGTGCTACATAGAACCTGCACTTTTATATGGATGTGAAACGTGGACAATTAGCAGGCAAGCTGAAAAATATCTGATGGCTGTGGAAATGTGGTTTCTGAGGAAAATGCAAAGAATACCATAGACAGACAGAAAAACCAATGAACAAGTCCTTCAACAGGTAAATGAAGATCGTAAACTGATTAGAGACATTAGACGTAGACAGTCCTCCCCCGATGTGTCTCCACCATGCCGTGGTGAGGGAGCTTGCGTGTCCCTTTGACCCCATATGCTTGCCGATGGATGAAAACTACATATCGGACAGCTTATGGGATAGGGGCCAGACTAAGAGAGACACAACCTGCTGCTCTGCAGGTAGACTGAGGTTAGCAGTCAAAATTTTAAATCAGGCGCACGAAGGCAGACGTTCTTGGTCCGGACAATACTCTAAGGCTCCCTGTCGAGGGTTGAGGCTGAACGCCTCTAAGCCACAAACCCTCGGATCTCAGAGCCGGGCCGATACCCACCTCCCGAAAAATAAAGGTGAGATACTGAGCACGCTACATGTCCAGTTCTGATACTTGCTCTAAGGCTCTCAGCTGGGGGATATGAGGTATTTCGGGATGAGAGGGCCTGGCCATTTCTCGTTCACTGCTGCACGGAGTTAAGGTGCTGAGCCTGCAGCACATGTAGCATACCTCGTGAGCGAGTACTAAAAGGCAGAAAAGTGCCCCAGTCAAATGAAATAGTTACGAAAACTGTCTGTATCTAACTCACAGAGAGTGTAGACAAAAGTAGAAAAACGTCTCAATAACACGAAATGGAATGCACGGCTAGCGAATCCATTGCGTGGTCCGAAGTCAAAAGCAAAAGCTTACCGAGTGGATGTCGCCGGCAGTCTGACCGTTCCTGGTGTGTGCTTGAGCGACCAGTGGCTAGCGAGATGCCCAACACATGGAAGTGAGGAACTAAAGCAGCCATGAGCAGGACGTGGCAACTCCTCGGGTGAGCCTAGTCTCAGAGCAATATGTGTTGGCTCTGCAATTATGGAAGCCTCCTTGGATAGCGAGGAAATGCCCACGGTCTGCCCCTGCATTCCCTTGAGGGTTGACCATGATGTCGTTTACCGTTCTATCTTGGCCAGCTGAGATGTGGGCGGCATCACAACAATAAGTCTAACGTGCCTCGACACCTGAAGAAGGCTAACCTCATTAAAAACAATGAGCGCCGAAGCCGGAAGTGCCGTCCTAAGGGTGGCTGTCAGCGTGTTGGATGTCTAGGTATCTGAGCTCGGGCTCACACAGGCAAAAATAACTCCGTTAAATATAATATCTAACATTTATTGTATTTCAATATACAGTGCGTTGGCGCAGTGGGTTTAACAAGCCCGCACTGAGTTGCATATCACAGAGGTTTAACATCATCACACATGGTTATCACAAACATTCTAAGCAAACTATCTAGCATATGTCTATGAACCCAAATACACATGGGTCTAAACTATTGAGTCCCTCTAAGACAGGCCCTGTTGCCTCTCCGATGGTCCGTCTGTCTCTGCCGGTTCACACGTGTCGCAATCCGACACGGGTGGTAACTCTGTTCGAGTTCCTCGTGGACCCCGCAATAGGCGGGCCACATCAGTGTCCACGGGACAGTGGACTCACTGACCAGTCCTTCGAGAAGGTTCTGGATTACTCTGGCCTTCGAGGGTCTTACTTCTTTCCCTTGGGCGGGAGTTGTAGCCCTTGGCTAATATCTATTAACTCATGTTGGTTTACCGGATAATGTGGATAATGTGAGGCTGTGACAGGAGTCCCCCCTCTCCCCTGATTTGATGGGTTGTTATAGGGTAATTAGTTCTGTACTAATTCTGTCACAGAATCACATAAAGTACGGTATTTGTAGTTTGGTGGACAGTAACTTGGTAACCTACATACTGGCATCAACACTCATGTATTCTCCCATACACCACTTCTCTGATTTGGTGAAGAGATCTCTCTCTCTCTCTCCTGTGTCCTTAAAAATGCTTATCTGACCGAAGTTACGTGACGTTTACTAGTTGTGTCTACAACCCGTCCTTCTCAAAGTATCCTACTGATACCAAGATAATTAACCTCTGTATTAAAGAGGATTAACAAGACAAAAGTCTTGGCTAATTAAGTACACCTTCAAATCTTGTTCTGTGTGTGCATTTCAATACACTTTTACTCTCGTATGTTGTATAATGCTAAATATGTAGTTACGTTGTTATTTTATCCCATCTGACTACATGTGTCCCTGTTGGCTTGTTAGTGTGTTGACTAATAAGTTGCTGCTTCTAATAAAGTGACTGCATTTTAATTGATAGTGTTCAGTTTTGAGTTTTGTGTAAAGTGTGTGCTGAATGTGTGGCTTATTTCCAAGCGTCACGAGTTGGGATATCCTTAATCATGAATTACTCCAATGTGTGTAATGCATGATCAGGCATTCCAAGCAGTGGTGCTTAGATGTAGTATCCTAAATCCTAAACTAAGAGTATTAAACTAACTACTAAACATGTATCAACAATTTAGACAAGTAATACAATTTACATGAAAGACGCAGACAAATTAAAATAAATACGTTTTGCGTACAAGTTGTCCGCCCAGTATATCGCTCTGTCATTTAATCCATTCACTCTGTTATTCACTCATCTTTCATTCAAAATAGTATTTGGTTAAAATATATAATTAAAGTTGAGGTAAGTGTTATTGCCCTTAGAAAAAACGGAATAGGCGATATTTTCCCTTTAAGATAATACGTACTTTTTGTACGATGACTCAAAAATGGGTTATAATTTACATAGAGAAAATTGCATAGGAAGGTTATTTAGCCTATGAATGGAAATACCTGTAATATTATGGTAGAAAATGTACAAATTACAGGTTAACACATTTTATATACATAATTCAATGCAAATATAATACATATTTAATACTAAATTAATTAATTAACTAAGTAACTAAATCCAACGATGATGTGCGCGTTGTCCTCCTGTTGTTAGCGTGTCGTGCCATGAATGTTAAAAGTTAGTATGGCTGTCTCTTGAGTGTTGTAGTCGACGTAGTTCTGTTTCGGCTGTTTGCAAAGTCTCTTAGCAACAGCAAGTATGGAATGTTCTCAATGTCGAGTATAAAGTGTTCTTAATGCTTTCATGATCAATGTCAGTTCACTGGTTGAAATAATTTCACAGAAAATCTCTTGCTCGGATTGGTCCTAGAGCTTTGGTAATTGGTAGTATAGTTCTCAACGTTTCACGTTCGTGGGTGTTATACGTAACCTATTCACTGGGGTGTTATTACTTTTAAATGGAAGTTCTCTAGCAGGTGTAGAGTTACACTGTTATATGACACAGACTAAAATATCACAGTTTCTGGTATGGCGAATGGTCGATGTGCCAAATGTTATTCTGCTGGCGCATTCGTTTGCCGCGATAAAATATCAGCTATAATGTTATCAGTGCCTCTGATATGGCGGATTTCGAAGTCGAAATCTTGGAGAAGAAGACACCATCTTTGTAAACGATGGTTTTTCGGAGCACCTTGCTTAAGCACCAACAATGGCGAATTATCGGTGAGTACAACGAAGTGGGCACCCAAGAGGAACTTAGATAATCTTAGCATACAAAATAATAGACTTAATGCCTCCAATTCCACCGTAGAATACCGGATCTCTGCCTTCTTCAGCTTACGGCTTACGTAGAGAATTGGGTGTCTCACTCCATCCACTTCTTGCATTAAACATCCTCCAATTGCGATAGCACTCGAATCTGTGGTCAAAATAAAGGGTAAATCTATGTTTGGTAATCGTAAGACTGGTGGATTAGAAAAAATGCATTTCAATCTGCATATTGCATCCTCTAAGCGAGTACTTTTACAAACTTTTGATGGATGATCTTTTGTCAACATATTAGAAAAAACTGATGTAAGTTCTGCCCAATTTGGTATAAACTTAGAATAATAGTTTATAAGACCTAATAAACTTCTAATTTGTTTCTTTGTGGTAGGAACTTCTAGATTGAGAATCTTCGAAACAATTTTATCATCTGTCAACAGTTTGCCTTCAGAAATTCTATGACCAAGGAAGTCTATTTGTTTATAGCCTATTTCAACCTTGGAAGGTTTGATAGTAAGTCCAAAAAGAAAGATTTGGTTGAAGACTTGTTTGAGTGTAAGTAAGTGAGAAGTCATATTAGAAGAATGAATGCATATATCATCAATATAAGCTTGGACAGTCTTTAATTCCGTGCAATAGCAATCTAGTTAATCTAACAAATGTGGCGGGAGCGTTCTTGAGACCAAATGGAAGATATCTCCATTCGTACAAACCAGAGAGGTGTTGCGAATGCTTTATATGTCTAGAAGCAGGGTGTAGTGGTACTTGCCAATAACCTTTCGCTAAATCAACCTTCGAAAATAAGGATGATTGAGACATATTCAAAATGAGGTCTTCACAACTGTTCATTGGCTCCTGCATCTGTTGTGGTTATCGTATTTAACTTTCTATAGTCTATGCACAAACGGATTGTCTGGTCCTTCTTTTTCACCAGGACAATCGGTGAAGAATATTGAGACATAGATTTCTGAATTATTCTATTTTTCTCTAAATCCAAAATTTCTTTGTCTAAATTTGCTCTATAATGTAGAGGAATAGAATATGGTCTACATTTGACCGGTGTCAGATCTGTCAGCACAATTGAATGTGTTATTTTGTCAGTCCGTCCAGGTTTGTTAGAGAAGATAGATTTATACTCGTTAAGGAGAGTCAAAATGTCTTGTCGCTGCTGTTGTGTCAAAGTGTCAGAGATTTGTATGTCCTTTATACTACCGTCGTCATTCATAATCGGTACTGGGATTTCAGTATTGTCTACGTCTGTCTGATTTATTACAGATGCTACTGTTTGTAAATTGTCCTCAATGTCATTGTCGTCGTCGTCGAGATTAATAGTTGTCAATATGTCGTCAAATTGGTCGTCGTTGTCGTTATCACATATTGTCGGTAATGTACATATGTCTTCGTCGTCTTTGTCGTCGTAAGAGTGCGTCGTTAACGATGCTTCGTTTGTCGAGGTGTCATTCAGTTGGGTAATTGTCGTTTCGTTTCTGTCATCAGTTAGCTGCGTCTGCTCACTCGTGTCAGTGTCCTGTCTAGCATAGTATGGTTTTAACATATTTACATGGAATATTTTCAACTTTCCATTTAAAGAAATTTCGTAATCAACTTCCGAAATTCTTCTAACAATTTTAAACGGTCCCTGCCAAGAGGTTGATAGTAAATCTCTCTTGTCAGGTAGCAGTAGTAAAATATCCTGACCTGGTTTTAATACAATTGTTTTTGCACCTTTGTTGGCGTACTTAGTGATGGTAGTGTTTGGTGATACAATTTCTAGTGACTCCTGCAGTTGGTCAGTGTGGGTTTTGTGAGTTGTCTGTCGTGTTATTGCATTCGTGTGTTGTGTGTGTTGTTGCACATCTACAGGCTTGGTACTTGGTAGATCGGTAGCATCCTCAATTCGAGGTTTTAAATTGGTCGTATCACTGACAGATTCGACCGCCCCTGCATTGTACACCTCGGTGAATTCTTTCTGAATTACTTCATTGGTTGTCTCCCTTGTTCTTTTGGCAGATTGAGACAAGCATGAATGGTGTTTCTCTTTAGAATCGCTGTTTGGGTGCTGGATACCGTTTCTCTGCTCCCAATCTCTGATTTCCTTTTCAGAGCAAGGTCGTATGTTGGGCAGGTTCCCAAGTATAATATCAGCGACAGGATTTTCTAGGACTGCGCACAATACTAGTCCTGATATGAACGGTGTTCGAATTTCGACAAGAGCAAGGGGGTATTTCTCTATAGTGCCTGAGAATGTGCGACAAGTCACGTGTTTGTCTGTATAGTCTTTGTCGTTGATTAATGTTTTCTTAATTCCACAGAGCGTTGCGCCGGAATCACGAATTAATGTGCACTTTTTGTTATTTACAAACCCTGTTGAGAAATTTAGCTTGCCTGTAGATGACAAGGCAGCATTGGCCATTTCATTCGAAATAGGGATCATGTGGCCACATAGCAATGTTGTGTCAAGTTGGAATTTCATACAGGTGTTACACTTACTGTCTGTAATGGTGTCAATAATTTGCACAGCATTTCCTAGCTCACTCAAACTTTCGTTTTGATTGTCACACTCATTCAGTAATTCAATATCTTCGTCTGATGACGTTTCAACTAGTGCAGCATTGGCCTGTTTCAGTATCTTTCGGCCTTCACAAAAGCGACTGTAGTGCCCAAAGCTACTGCAAAAATAGCATTTGACCGCTCTCTGGTACGCATTTCTCTTGTTCTTCTGCTTCTCCACGATCATTTTGAGATGGTGTGGATAGTTGGGCGATTTATCGCACATCGCGTATTCTTCGTGAGTCAAACTACAATATTGGCATTTAACTGGCTTCCTGACATTCGAGCGTGGTTTAAACTTGCTTTCAGTTGGTTTCGAGTATCTAGTGTTTACAACTGCTGCTGTTTCGTTCTGACTTAGGTTTAATTGGAAAATATCTCTGTTCGCTGTGAAAAATGCATTCCCCTTTGTCTCTACATCTTGAATGCTTCTACAGTCCATTTGTTTCAAAAATTTAGCAAAAGGTGTTGGGATTGTACTAACTATTTTGTCAATAATAATGAGTTCTTTTAGTTTGTCATGGCTGTTGTTAGTTTTAGCTGAGTTAATCCACTTTGTGCACACATCCTGAACTGTAGACACGTAGTCTATGAAGGTTTGGTTTGGTTGTGGGGATAATTTTGCGAACTGTTGTTGGTAACCTGCAGTATCTAATGAGAAATGTTGGAGAATGCGTTGCTTTAAATAATCATAATCTTTTCTCATTTCCTGTGGCACTGTCTCTATTATTTTTAAAGGTTCCAGAGCTATGTTTCTCATTAAAATAAATGCCCAATCTGATTCTATGATCTTATGGTAGGACATTAGACACTCAAAATTTTCCAGGTATGCACTGATAGAATCTCCTGAGCAGAATGCTTTGACGAGGCCTTTATACTTGTTATATTTCTGTTCCTCCTCTTTGCTTCTCAGTTTATTTACAGATATTTCTACGTTGGAATCAATTTCCATCTGCTTTAGTCTGATTTGTGTATCAGCATTTAATTGGGCTAATTTGGCCGCCGCCTCAAGCTCCATCTGTTTCTCTTGAGTCTGCAGTTGCATCTGCATCTTTTTCTCTTCTGCCTCAATTTGCCTCTTCTTTTCTTCTGCCTCAATTTGCCTCTTCTTTTCTTCTGCCTCAATTTGCATCTTCTTTTCTTCTGCCTCAATTTGCATCTTCTTTTCTTCTGCCTGCACTTGCCTTTGTTTTTCTTCTCGTTCTATCGCTCTTTCTTCACGGGCAATGTTCTCTGCGTGCGTCTTCTGTGCCCATTCTGACAGTTTCTCTTCTTTATAACCTAATTTCATACCTTGCTCAATACATTTTTCTAACGTAGACATCTTGTCTTTTACTTGTTGGTAATTTCACTGAAGTTAAATCCCTTAGAAAAATGTTGGGGAGTAGAAAATTTAGTTATCTCCCTTAATTATTACATGCGCAAATACAAATGCAAAGTTATGTTGGTTACAAGGTCATGAATATACATACAAAACAATGCAAAGCAAAAATGTTACATGGATGGATGGTGATAAGTACCGCTTAGGGTTGCAATGGGCATGATATGAAACTTATCTTATATTCCCAGAACTTGCGAATGTTGTCTTGTACTCTCGCCACTGTTGGAAAGGTTACATAGGTTACACACACCACAATTCGCGGAACAATCTGCTCGTAGAATGAGAAAACATTAGTAACAGTCAAAAAATGTCACAGTCATGTCAAAATAGTTTATAGTATTAACATCATTGAGAGACTAGCTGCAGAGGGACTCATATTAATACTAGTTCATCACTAGATAGATGCAAATTTGTTAAACTTGTACAGAAATCAATTTGATATCATTAATTTAATTTTTTACTTGGCAATCAATAGCCGTCTGAACGTAAAGCTTCTGCCAAAACCGGAGATTAGCCCCCAAAAAGCCTGTCAGCGTGTTGAATGTCTAGGTATCTGAGCTCGGGCTCACACAGGCAACAATAACTCCGTTAAATATAATATATAACATTTATTGTATTTCAGTATACAGTGCGTTGGCGCAGTGGGTTTAACAAGCCCGCACTGAGTTGCATATCACAGAGGTTTAACATCATCACACATGGTTATCACAAACATTCTAAGCAAACTATCTAGCATATGTCTATGAACCCAAATACACATGGGTCTAAACTATTGAGTCCCTCTAAGGCAGGCCCTGTTGCCTCTCCGATGGTCCGTCTGTCTCTGCCGGTTCACACGTGTCGCAATCCGAAACGGGTGGTAACTCTGTTCGAGTTCCTCGTGGACCCCGCAATAGGCGGGCCACATCAGTGTCCACGGGACAGTGGACTCACTGACCAGTCCTTCGAGAAGGTTCTGGATTACTCTGGCCTTCGAGGATCTTACTTCTTTCCCTTGGGCGGGAGTTGTAGCCCTTGGCTAATATCTATTAACTCATGTTGGTTTACCGGATAATGTGGATAATGTGAGGCTGTGACATTGGCAAAATGAAAATTGGCACTACGCATTTACGTCCGAGTGAAATGTCTCCTCCGAATGTCTCTCGTGCTAGGAACAGTTCTGACTACCTAGTTTCTGAATGCCGCTCTTGTTCGGAACAGCTCTAACTATATATATTCTGTCCGGAAATGAATGCCGTCATTCACGATCAATTATTTTGAAAACTGTCTGTTGCATCGTTATGACATTTTCCCTGCCATCTTATATTTACCCCCACCCAAGGAATATGTCTTTGATAGGTCTAAAAACAACTTAAGTCATCGAAAGCGGCAACATTTCTTTGATGATTTTGCTGAAAAAATAGTGATTTCTCGCTAACAAACTTAGTTAGTTAGTTAGTTAGTCGACAGATCATCCTCATTGCACATCGAACCATTCAGTCCATAAGTGCTCGGATCCCCTCCTCAGCAAATCCCGCAAGCGTGTAGCGGCTAACAACGCCAGTTCTGTGTTGGTTTATAAATCTTCTTTGGCTTCTTGCGTAGTGTTCTTGTTTGGCCACCCCTCTTTTAATTTGCTGCTCTCGCAGTCTGGCCATTGTTGTAGATTCACAGTCTTCACTTGGTTCTCGCAAAAGTCTTACTTATCGTAGAGCATTCAGAATGTCGGCCTGGTCCATGGCGTGTCCGCCCTCCACAGTAGCCTCACCTGCGAGCTTGTCAGCCCGCTCATTTCCTTGTACTCCCGCATGCCCTGGCACGAAGATGAAACTAATCTTTGCCAGCCGAGACCGCTCCAGAGGCAGCAACCATTCTCTTCGGATCGACCCCTCCTCTATCCTCTTGATCATGTTCATTGAGTCGCTAAGGAAACAAGCCCTAGTGAACGTCTGTGTCTCGAGCCATGTTATTGCTTTACTTACTGCCATGACTTCCATGGTCAGGCTACTTGTGGTTTCAGTGAAAGCACCAGAGTCCTCCTTCACAATTCTCCCTCCGGCCCGAGCTGTAAAGGCCCATGAGCTTCTCACATGTCGGACGACCGACCCATCTGTGTAGATGACCGCGTCACCGTCTAGCGAATTCTCGAAAATCAACGCTTGTACTTCAGCCTCAACAGCAGCCGGATTTTCTTGTCTGCATTTTCTATCTAGTTGGATGCAAACTGAAAAGGATGTGCAGAAGTCTGTTGGCACTTGCACCCACTCCTCGCCAGGTTCTAAGTCCTCAAGTGAACACACCTGTTGAAGAATGTCTTCGGCTTGACCCATCCACGACCGTCCTCTTTTTAACCTGCTGCCCTTCACCTTCCTAATTTCACTATGCAGTGGATGTTGTGTGTTTGCGTTAATTCTGAGGTAGGCGCGTGCCCTGCAAACTTGTATTCTCTCTTCAATGGTTGGAAAATCAAGAAGGTAGCGCATCGCCCTGCATGCTGTATCTCTTGTACATCCAAGAATAATGCGCATAGCTTCATTCTGTATCCTTTCCATCCTTTCTATCTGCTTATGGCTGAGAGTCAGGATTGCCATTGCATACTCCAAAACAGACATGACCAGCCCCTCGTACAGAAGACATAGATGGCGCTGCTCACAGTTTGCTGCCGCCATCACCCGCATCGCTGCCAAACCCCGCTTGGCCTTTGTTATCACCTGGTCTATGTGCACATTATAAGCAAGGCTTCGATCAAACCGTATCCCCAGGTAATTCATTGCCTGCGTTCTTTCCACCGTCTCTGAACACAGCATTACAGTTGGTGTTGGAGTGTTGACAATATGATTATTCAACGAGAACCAAGTCACTGTTGCCTTTGTTGGGTTGACCATTGCCCCAGCTTCATCACACCAAGTACTTATGCGATTGAGTTCGGTTTGTAGTTCCACAGCAACCTCCTCTCTATCCTTACCCTGACGATACACTAAAACATCATCGGCATATGACAATGTCCTGCCAGGTCCAGTGATCTGCTCACTGGTGATTCTCACTGTGTAGGCGTTGAACAGTACCGGAGATAATGGTGATCCCTGTGGTAGGCCAGGATATATTGTTGTTGGTTCCGAAGTCCAACTGCCACATCTAAAAACTACTTTCCGTTGGAAGAGGGCTGCAGCGATCCAACTAAGGAGGAATGGACTTACGTTTAGTTCAAGAAGCTGAAACATTAAAAAATCCAGTGGTACTCTGTTGTATGCGTCCTCAAGATCAATCGCTGCAGCAACGGTTTCAGTGCCTGAGTGGAAACCTTCATAGACATCCTGGACAAAGACTGCTGCATTGGTCCAGGTTTCTCTCTTTGGACGGTACCCACCCAGGGTGGGTGGGAAAACACCTTGCCTCTCTAGTTGGCTTGATATTTTCCTGGCAATTACCTTTTCCAGCAGCTTGCCTATTGTATTCTGCATGGTTATAATTCGATATCCCTGAATTTTTTTGTGGTCTTTGTCAGGCTTCGGCAAGGGAATCAGATAGCTGTGTAACCATTCCTCCTTGATGCTAGCACTCCCTATACTGTTGTTGTACATGTCTGCTAGTTTCTCTAGCTCATTGTCGGTACACCTATTTATGTCGTCGTATCTTATGCCATCAGGACCTGGAGCACTGTTTTTTGATCGTCGAAGCACAGCCTTGATTTCTTTCACTGTCACTGTGTCTTCATCCGAAGTGTTCTGGGCCTTGCATCTGTCTGAGGTGACCTCCTTGGCCAGATTTCGGCCTCCCATGTCTGTCTGGTTGCTTTGCTCAAGGTAGCGTTCAAAGAGGGCTTTGCCCTTGTCCTCGTCAGTCCTCTGCCAGATGAGGTCAGCACCTTGGAAGTCAGAAATGCTCTTTTTCTTGACTACACCACTCATGCTTTTATGTAGTCGCCAGAACAATTTCAGTGACTTGTCTGTGCTTACTCTTTGACACACCTCTGCCCATTTTTCGCTTTTAACAACCGTGACCAGTTTTTTGAAGTAGTTTACTTTTGTGTGCATCTCTCTTTCTAAGTGCAAGCAGGGACTAGGATGACCAGCTCTGTTCTTCTTGGCATTTTGCCATCTCCTTACAGCACTACGCTTATCCACCCAAGCCTTCTCCACCTCGAAACTCCACCACGGTGGCTGCTCCCAGCTTTTTTTCCTGCCCTGAAAACTTCTGCGCTTGTCACGTCTTATTTTACTCACCACATCTTGCCCTGTACTGTCATACTGGAACGTCTTTACCTTTAGCTTGTGCTGCCTGGTTCTGCCTTTCTCAACCAGTATGCTGCACGGGTGGTGGTCGCTGCCATGGTGTCCTAGGACACCCCATCTACACACTGTAGTGAGTGAAGGTGAAACTAGCGCCAGATCAATAGCACTGTCCTCATCGCCCGGACGGCTTGCTGTCCTGGTGACACAGCCACTGTTGATACAAACCAGGTCGATGGTTTCCAGTGCAGTCTCGAGCTCCTCCCCCTGTGTATTGGAGGAAGTGTTTCCCCATGATCTGCCTTTAGCGTTGAAGTCACCACAGAAAATAACATTTCTCTCGTGGCCTAATATGCCACTTAAGCACTGCCACTTCTGGGCGTCCACACTGGCATTGTGGGCATAAACATTAACAGCCACGAATGGTATACTGGAATGAACTCTCAACGCCTGTATTTGTATATCGTCACTGTCCCAACTGGACATGTCTAGCTCTGACGCCACCATGCTGTCGCGAACGATGATCGCCATTCCCAGATGTCGTCTGTTGTAGAAACATTTGAAGCCGGCAATTTGGAGTAGCTGATCGCCCAGTCTCGTCTCCTGGAGTGCTACAATGTCGTTCCTGTAAACTAGGGTTTCTAAAATAGAGCCCCGTTGTTTTACACTGGCACATTTCCAATATAGAATACGGATATTCCTGAGTCCTAGTCGGTGACACTTGAGTCTAAAACGCCTCAAACCTCCACGCTTACCTTGCTTCATTTTCCCTGCGCGGCTACCACGCCACTTCGGTATGTTGACTGCTGACCGCACGAAGAAAACACGTTAAAGCTGACAAGCTAACACACTTGTTTTACAGCAATGCCAATGCCCCCGCCATTTCGGATGACAAACACAAGGCGTATCCACATTCGTAAGGGAGTGGGTGCATTGTCTACTTTGCTAAGACGGAACATGATTACCCTTTTTGCACGACGAATATAGCTGTTACTGTCTCTGTAGTGGGCTTCCTTTTTAACGGTCGCGATATTGGACCTCTTTTCATTGAAGTTTATAGAATGATTCGTATGTTCGTGTGCTGTCCCCTTATTTGACAACGTGTTTCTTCTCACGTTTCTAGTTATGCCACAATATGTCAGTTCCCACCGCAATATTACTCTTCGGTTGGTATTCAATGCGTCTAGAGCTTTTGTTATTTCAATGTCAGTTGTTTGTCACCGTTGAGAGCTTACGGAATTGAAAATTCATCACTGTGGAATACAAACTGTTGCCATTAACAAGTTGTATTGTTTATGCCGATGCTGTAATGTTTAGGGCCTGCAATTCTTCTGAATATTTGTAGCAAAATATCCCAGTTGGTGTGCATGTGGATTAATGTCTGCGATCTGCCCAGACCTTAATCTGTGTCGGACGATTCCAGTAGGTTGATGACTGCTATCGGTTGCATAAAATTCAACACATCCTTTCTCGAATAGTCATCTTCCTCTTTCAACACATGGTCCTCACATTTTTTTCCAGCAGCTTTTATCAATTTTTAATAGCGCGGTCTGGGTTAGTATCTTGACGTCAGACACTTTGAATAGATTGATTGATTGTTTGATTGATTGATTTAGGAACCGACATCACAGCATTCGGGTCATTCCATAAGCGCTCCGTCCCCATCCTCAGCAGCCAGCGAAGAGTTCCAACACCATTAGTTCCAGTAGCAACCTGATTTTATGTCCGTCTCGCCTTTCCTCTGAGCGTCGAGCGTCGGCCAGATCCCCTTGTCTCTCCTCGCTTCGTCATTCTTGCCAGACTTTGGTGATCCATTTGCTCCTCCGAGGTGTACACGTGCTCCCACAAAGCCGCAACCACGTCTGTCTTGTCATGTATCAATACTCCACCAAGAGTTGCGGAGCCAGCCAATTTGTCTGCCTATTCATTCCCTAGCAAACCGGCATGCCCCGGATAAAAGATCCTGGTGATGCTTGCCACCCGTGACCTCCGAAGCGATGCAAGCCACTCCGCACGAAGCCTGCCTTTCCTCACCCTCCTCAGCATGCTTTCTGAATCAGTTACAATCACGATGTGTATATATATATAATTCTCCACCCAGCGGAAAGCTGCACTGAATATAGTATTGTCAGACGCAACCTGTCCTTTAATTTTAACCGCCACAAGCTCTATAGGGTTTTAATGAGAATGGTACGGCGGAAGTCTCAAGCACCTGTGGCCATGCTCTTCTATCAACTTGTCGATTTGATATTTCTTGTTTTTTTTGCGAGTTTTACAAGGGACAACAGTTATAGCTTAAAACACGTTTCTGGAAATGGTATGCTTTCCTTTGTGCTCGATGCCGTAGGTATTTTGTCTTCTTGGGCAACTGCATTGTGATATGATGCACTGTCCATAATTAGACAAGACGGTCTATCTACGGATAGAAGCATTGTATTCTCGAGTCAATCGCTAAATACATTGCCATTTATCTTATTATGATAATCCCTATAGTCTATATGCTTTGATACGAGTCCAGCATTCTGTTGTTAAGCCATTATGAGTACCAGCATGGGCTATGACCAAACGCTGTCCTTTACTACTGGGCATATATCGTCTTATCATTCCGTCCAATGATTGTCTTTCCTTTTCACTTGTGTGGTGCGCTTTGATGCAGGTTTCATCCAAATAAACTATGTCATAATTTTATTTGCGCATTTCCCTTATTTCACGTAGGTATCTGCTTCTCATGGCTGCTAAATGCGGTTGCTCGCAAATAATATTTCTACCTCCCTTGTACTTTCTAAATGTGAAGTCTAATGTCCTTATATGAAAGGACCCACATTAATGACACACCTCTGAAGATACTGCGACACCACTGAACACTCCCTATTTCACTTCTCACGACTCTTTTCGTAAGGCCAATGCCGTGAAAAACGTGAAAATTTACTATTGAACGCTCTCGTTTTCTCCTGAAGACGTAATACTTCTAATAATGTGCACTTCATCTCAGTCCCGTAAATTATATACCGCATATAAACAAACTTTGAAATCTGCTGTACAATCTCCAGAACAAAATTTTTTTGTTGGGTGGACATCATGATAAGGTTATATGCTAAATCTCATCCTTTTACCTCAGCTCTTTACTGAGATATAGAATTTTATATTGGGGCAGACAAAAGTGAATGGATTATAGTTTCCGAAAGTCCGTCGTGCCTGGAACAGCTCTGACGGGCACAATGACAAGCACATGTCCGAACCGAAAACTCGCTGAGTGGATACCGTCTGCAGACCTGTCTGTTTTGTGCGGGAACGGCCCGGAGCAAACGAAATGCCCAATATATTGAAGTGAGGAATTAAAGCAGCCATGAGCAGGACGTGACGATTCCCTCGGTGAGCTCAGAACCAGAGCGCTATGTGTCAGCTCTGCAATTATGGAAGCCACCCAGGATGGCGGAAAATGCTATGGACTGTCCCTGCCTTCCTTTGAGGGATGACCGCGAAGTCTTCGACTGTTCCAACTTGACCAGCTGTGATGTGGACGGTACCACAAAAGTGAGAGTCTCCCAGGAATGCTAACCTGGTCAAAATGCACGCAAAAGCCGGATGTGTTGACCTAAGGGTGTCGACCCAAGTGTGCCTAACGCACACCGCAATCACATCTGAAAAAACACTCCGGATGAACGCAAAGAAAAAGAAGAAGACGTAGACAGTCAAAATTGTTTGGGCATATTATGAGAAGAAATGAATTGGAGAACTTGGTGACAACTGGCAAGATCGAAGGGCGAGGTCCAAGGGGAAGAACGAGAAGTACATACCTGGATAGTTTGGTCACGTGGCATGGTCGAGACAGAAACACGAAGCTGATCCACGACTCTGGTGATCGAGTGAGATGACAAAACATGACCGCCCACGCCTATCGGCATGGAACATGATGGATGGATATCATGTTTTGAGAAAATGACAATCTTGTTTTTAAAAAGTTCTAACCAATCCTCAAAGGAGAAAATATTTAACTTTGTTCCTACATTTTTCAACTCACGTTGCGGACTGGCAAAGCAGGACTCGTGGACCGGCACCGATCCGCGGAACACCACTTGGGGAAGCACTGTTCTAGAATACATATGATGTATTGAAGGAAAGAACATATTGGTGGGATGTCATAAACCAACAGCTATGGAGTCTACGAAATAATTTACTTGTACTACGCCCTAACGCAGAATAATACTTACTGCGAGTGATATAGCGGTGTATGTCAAGTGTGGCTGTAAGTATGAAGGATACGGGACATACACATTTGGAACTGGTGTTAGTAAATGTGTAACACATAGTTGGGGATATGGTATACATTAGATATGTACACGAGGAGAATAATTTGTGGATATATGTAGTGTTTCATTGTCGCAGGAAGGGCACTGTGCTCTTATGGTATAATACATCAGGGCACCCTGTGCATCATTGGATGGAAACTGGAATTGCAAGGTATTTGGCTATGTGGTAGTATGCAGGCGTCGACCGTGCATTGAAAGTGGTGTTTACATACGAAATCTATATTTACAGAGAGAAATACAGACAGACGCACAGAAAGACAGAGATTATGTTCCAAGATGTGTAAAACCAGTTTCCTAATCCTTTCAACCACCAACATCTATCCATGACAATGTGACAACGCAGACACCACTGTAGGATATCCCTAGGGAACACTGTACAAAATGAGAGCCTCAACTAGAGAGCACTGTACAAGATAAGAGCCTCAACTAGAGAACACTGTACAAGATGAGAGCATCAACTAGAGAACACTGTACAAGATAAGAGCCTCAACTAGAGAACACTGTACAAGATGAGAGTCTTAACTAGAGAACACTGTACAAGATAAGAATCTAAACTAGAGAACACTGTACAAGATCAGAGCCTCAACTAGAGAACACTGTACAAGATGAGAGCCTCAACTAGAGAACACTGTACAAGATAAGAGTCTCAACTAGAGAACACTGTACAAGATAAGAGTCTCATCTAGAGAACACTGTACAAGATGAGAGCCTCAACTAGAGAACACTGTACAAGATGAGAGTCTCATCTAGAGAACACTATACAAGATGCGAGCCTCATCTAGAGAACACTGTACAAGATCAGAGCCTCAACTAGAGAACACTGTACAAGATGAGAGCCTCAACTAGAGAACACTGTACAAGATAAGAGTCTCAACTAGAGAACACTGTACAAGATAAGAGTCTCATCTAGAGAACACTGTACAAGATGAGAGCCTCAACTAGAGAACACTGTACAAGATGAGAGTCTCATCTAGAGAACACTATACAAGATGCGAGCCTCATCTAGAGAACACTGTACAAGATGAGAGCCTCAACTAGAGAACACTGTACAAGATGAGAGCCTCAACTAGAGAACACTGTACAAGATGAGAGTCTCATCTAGAGAACACTGTACAAGATGAGAGCCTCAACTAGAGAACACTGTACAAGATTAGAGCCTCAACTAGAGAACACTGTACAAGATGAGAGCCTCAACTAGAGAACACTGTACGTTAATGACGTGTCAGGACGTGTTTTAACATATTTTCCCGATTTTTGATTATTTTAATAAGTTTACTCAATTCAATCACGATGCTGTGTATATCATTGTGTTCATTCTAAACTGGATTTACATACTACTCAACTGTTCAAGTCTATGTGACTGTTTAATTAATGAAATGAGAGTTTCTTTATTTTATGTGGCCGTAAAAGCACCTATCTATGAATGTTACCAATTATCGATTCACGACAACGTGAGAATTTGCCATGCGTGACTAACAAGTGATAAACACCACGCACCTTCTACAGAAAGGCCTGCGCGTATATTTACTCCATCATTTTGTTCGTTTAAAGCTGGATTTACATACAACACAAAATGTCAAGTTTATGTGAATGTGTATTTAGTTAAATGAGGATTTCTTTGTGAATCGTGACGGTAAGATCACCCATTTTTCAATTTTACCAATTATCGATCTACGACAACGTGAGAATTAACCATGCATGGCTAGCAAGTAAACGTCACGCACGACCTACAGAAAAGCCTACAATATTATTTTATTCCTTGCCTTATCGAGCTGCCTATGTTGCCAAAAATGTCCTCATCAACTGTGTCCAAGCGGCACAATGTAAACAAGAACAAGACGGGACAAATTTTGACGAGCACGCCAGCTCAGCGAATGAATCGATCATCTACATCGCCAACCTCAATCGTGTTGTCTAGTGAACAATCAGACACTGAATTCCAGCTGGACATACAACAGAATTCACCAGCTCAATCTAATCAAACCAGCACATCACATTCAAGCACTCTTTCTTCGGCCGAACCACAGAGCCACAATGATATTGATTGTCGTGACTTATTCAGGCTTTGGAGATGAGGTTAACAGATTTTATTACCAGCAACACCACTAATATTATTGCTGTGCTTAAAAACGAAAACCTTCTTCTTCGAGAAGAAATCCGCCTCCTTAGACAAGAGAAGGAAACTTTCAAAGCATCAATACATGCTTTAGAACTAAGAAGTGCACAGTCATTTAATAAAAGTGCACAGACAGAAACTACCCTTGGTGTTATAGATGCGTGTGCTTCCAGTGAATGTTCGTCGCATAATGACATACAGACAGTTTCTACAATCAACAAAACTACTTCTAAACCTGTAGAACGCACACCATCCATCTACCCCATTGATGTGCATATCAGCAACAGGTTCCAGGCCTTAAGTGTAGACTCTCCAGCAGCAGACCAGGAATCACAAAGTTCAATTGTTACCACTACTGGGCATCAACAACCAACGCAAGCAAGCTATAATAATCAAGAACACAAGAAAGACCGCAGTGGTCAGTGGCAACAACAGCCCAAGCGGACACGCCAGCAGCGTGACCTTACAATTGATGACAGTGCAACTCATGTTATCATTGGAGACTCCCTGCTGAAGGGAATCCATAGTGATCGCATGTCATCTTCTGACAGCGAGTCAACTTCAATCTTTCCTCTACCAGGCGCTGACATTGATAGGCTTACCGCTACACTGCGAAAATTCCAAGTGAATGAGAGAATTAAAAAAGCGACAGTCCATATTGGTGTCAATGACATAATGGATAATAACATCATAAGCACCTCACAACTATCTACGCTGGAGGTACTGTTACGAAATAAATTTCCTAACTCATCTATGTTCATTTCATCCATCATTCCACCATGTTATGGATTCCAGCGTCGGACTGCCGATGCTGCCAATCTAACTTTGTTTAAATTTTGTAAAGACAATGCCATTAGTTTCATTAATAACACCCCGTACTTTACTTCGTCGTCCGGGGCTCCTAAGAAAAACTATACAGGGATCAAATACATTGTTCCAAGCTAGGAAGTAGTATACTAGCGAAGAACATAAAATATCCCGAACGTGCACAACAACTAGCACCAGTTACAGGAGTAACCCGAACTTCACCCCCGGCGACAGCGACATCTAAGTGTTCAGAAAATGCTCCTGCTCTTCCTGCACCACCATTGCCTATACCCCAGGAATACAATGCCGTGGATAGCAACCCATGCTCCAATCCCAATGTTGCTAACTATGATGGTTTGTTTCCTCCCTTGCCCATAAAGCATCCTCCCCCTATTGTGTCAAAGGGGACACCGTTAAACAATGTTGCTGTGCCCCCGATGTATGCTTCTAATGTAGGCACTTCCAGTAACTCTCACAGCAGTGGTCCCTCGTTGGATGGTAATCTACACTCCTATCAGTGGAACCGCCAACTTCAACAGCTAATGCAATACAATCCTGCAGCCCTGCATCAAGCTTTCATGATGTCACTCCAGCACAGACATTTTCCTACCCCATCTAATAGTCTTAACTGCTACTAAATAAAGTTTCAAAATCTCTGAAAATTTCTACCGCAAGCGACATCATCCTTTCATCGTGCAATGTTCGCAAATCACGATCAGTGGCTTCACAAAGATGGCCTAAGTATAGGCCATCTCAACATCTATCATTTGCTCAATAAATTACCTGAGCATTCGGTAATACTGTGCAAACAATTCCATGTGTTTGGAATCACAGAACGTCGTCTCAGCGACAAAATATCCGACTCTGAAATCACTCTTAAGGGGTTTAAAGTAATTCGAAGAGACGCAAATCAAAAATTAGAGACAGGTATTGCTGTATACATTTCCAATTCTCTCAACTGTTACCGTAGAAGTGATCTCGAGTCAGTAGAGATAGAATGTGTTTGGTTAGAGGTGAAGCCAGCCAGCCAACAGCCGTTTCTCATTGGATACCTATATAGGAATCCGTGTGCTGGGTACAATTGGTATGACTGTTTCACTACAATGATGGATATAGTGTTTACAGAAGGTAGAGAAGTCATGATATTAGGTGACTTTAACATAGATATTCCTAAATCCAACCAGACATGGGACGATATCATTCTTTCTTACAATTTCAAACAACTAATAAACCGTCCCACAAGGGTTACTGACACATCCTCAACTATAATTGATCATATATATGTTACTTGTCCAGATAATATTGTTGAATGTTCTGTTCCTGTTTGTACAGTTAGTGACCACTACCCGGTATGTTGTACATGGTCAAGAATTGGGTTCAAACCTCTTAAACATAAACATGTAAGTATCAAATTTAGGAATTTTAAAGCATTCAACCAAGACTTAAGAAAAGCAGCCCTTGATCACGTTTACCAACTTCCTGACCCGGACGATGCATTAGCTTTCTGGACGAAGACAGTCTACAATGTGTTCGATAAACACGTGCCAATCAAAGAAGTTCGAGTCAAAAATCAACATAAATCCCCATGGGTCACTAGAGAAGTGCTGGAAATCATGAGAGAGCGAGATACAGCACACAAAAATAAAGACTTCATCAATTACCGCAGACTAAGGAATAAAGTTAAATATGACATTCGTAGGATAAAAAAAGATCATTTTAAAAATTTGATTGTAGATAATTCAAACAGTACAAATATATGGAAGGCTATTAACTTGCTAACCAATAAGAAACGCCCTACAGAATCAGCAATACCAAATTCTATAACATGCGATGAATTCAGTTGGTTCTTTCAATCAGAAATAGAGAATCTAAAGTCTTCAATACCAGACTCATCGTGTAATTTAAGTTCACTGGCATCATTCTGTGAGGAGAAGTGCACCAGAAATATTCCCGATGAGATTCCTTTAATGTCTGTTGCAGACGTTTATAAATATCTCTTGAACCTCAAATCAACAAACTCACACGGCCTAGATGGTATCAGTAATAGAATTCTTCGTTGTGCTGCACCAGTCATTAGTGAGTCCTTAACGTTCATATATAACCAGTGCCTGGCCAAAAACTACTTTCCATCTGCTTTTAAAATTGCTAAAGTGTTTCCGCTAATTAAAAATGGCTCAATCGATAATAGCGTTTTGGGTAATTATAGACCTATTTCCTTATTATCGTCGCTATCAAAACCACTAGAAAAACACATTCATAAAATAACGTTACACCATTTAATTAACAACGATCTAATAATTAACAGTCAATCTGGGTTTCGACCTAACTATTCTTGCCATAGTGCTCTAACAAAAATGACCGATAACTGGCACTTAAACATCAACAACGGTAGAATTTGTGGAGCGGTGTTTGTAGACTTTAAAAAAGCTTTTGATATGGTAGATCACGATATTTTAATTAGAAAACTAAAGCAAATGAAGACAAGCACCAACATGGTGAACATAATTACGTCATTTCTATCCGACAGGCAACAAGTCGTGTCCTTCAACAACTGTCTATCAAGACCCACACAGCTTAATATTGGTGTGCCTCAGGGCTCAATACTAGGTCCGCTGCTTTTTGCAGTTTATATTAATGATCTTCCTTTATATATCAATACAACTTGTGATCTATTTGCTGACGACTGTACTATATATACTAGTCAAGAAAACCGTAGTGAATTAGAGAATTCTTTACAAAAGGAACTTGATAATCTTACTAGATGGAGCAATGAAAACCGCATGCAAATTAACATCGGCAAAACCAAATCCATGCTAATAACGACCAGACAAAAACTACAGACACTAGCCATAACTGGATCACCGCTCGAACTCCGCATGGGCACGTTACCTATAGTTAATGTGACTGAACATAAAACACTAGGGCTTTTAATAGACAGCCATTTGAACTGGAGCTCTCATGTTCACGATCTTACCAAGAAAATAGCACAAAACGTTTACCAACTTGCTAAAATTCAGCACTTCCTGGACGAAAGCACACGAAAAATATTCTATACATGCTATATCCAATCACATCTCGATTACTGTTCCACAGTTTGGGATGGTTGCCCTAAATCTAATTTAAAACGACTATGTTCTCTACAAAACCGCGCTATTCGTCTGGTTTCCGGCATAACGCACGTTGAAAGTAATAATTTGTACAGTCATCTAAGACTTCTACCACTACAAAAGCGCTTCCTTTTCAACAAAGCCAAATTAGTGAATAAAATTATATCTCAAAATACCCCAGAGTATCTTCTGCCGCTGATTCAATCTAATGCAATGAACAGCAAGCGCCTAAATTTGTTACATGTCTCTAAGCCTAGATTGGACCTATACAAAACATGTTTTGCCTATTCTGGTGCTCACTTATGGAATCATCTGCCTCCAGATCTGAAAAATCCAATGAGTCCCTACACATTTAACCGAAAACTCTTTCAATACTTAATCCATACCGACTATATGCCACCATAATTCATTTACTGGTATAATTGTTCAGTATAATTGTTCATTATAATTGTTCACTATATATGTGTGTGCGTG
The DNA here is from genome assembly GCA_014155875.1 of Cepaea nemoralis. Taxonomy (NCBI): domain Eukaryota; kingdom Metazoa; phylum Mollusca; class Gastropoda; order Stylommatophora; family Helicidae; genus Cepaea; species Cepaea nemoralis. The sequence goes on along the minus strand of JACEFZ010005600.1, from coordinate 294,462 downwards.
TGGGAGCGAGAGAGAGAGAGAGAGAGAGAGAGAGAGAGAGAGAGAGAGTGGGTGTCAGAGAGAGGGAGAGAGTGAATGCGTGTGTGCATGCGTGTGTGTGGAGAGAGTGATTGAGCGAGAAATGGCGGGGGAATGTGTCAGTGCATGCATTCGTACGTGTATGTGTGAGAGTGAGTGAGGGAGTGTGTGCGTGCGTGCATGCGTTCATGTGTACGTGTATGTGTGAGAGAGTGTGATTGAGAGAGTGAGTGTGTGTGTGTGTGTGTAGGATTGTGTGTTAGAGAGTGAGACAGTGGGAGAGTTGATGTATTAGTGTGTGTGTGTGTGTGTGTGAGCGCGCGCATGCGTGTGAGTGTGTGTATATGAAAGAATACAGAGAGAGAGAGAGAGAGAGAGAGAGAGAGAGAGAGAGAGAGAGAGAGAGAGAGAGAGAGCTGAGCAGATGCATGTCATGTAACACGCATGTTATGTAACAGGCGAATCCATATGTTTGTGTATTCTCATCTGTCATATTATAAGTTAAATACCATTTGATGTTATCATGTATAATCTAAACTTATGTTCATTACTGTGGTTTGAGTGAGAGAGTGAGTGTGAATGAGAGACAGAATGAGTGAGCGTGAGAGTGAATGAGTGAGCGTGAGAGTGAATGAGTGAGCGGGAGAGTGAATGAGTGAGAGTGAATGAGTGAGCGGGAGAGTGAATGAGTGAGAGTGAATGAGTGAGCGTGAGGGTGAATGAGTGAGCGGGAGAGTGAATGAGTGAGCGTGAGAGCGAATGAGTGAGCGGGAGAGTGAATGAGTGAGAGTGTCTGTGTGTGTGAGTGAATGAGTGAGAGTGAATGAGTGAGCGTGAGAGTGAATGAGTGAGCGTGAGAGTGAATGAGTGAGCGGGAGAGTGAATGAGTGAGCGGGAGAGTGAATGAGTGAGCGGGAGAGTGAATGAGTGAGCGGGAGAGTGAATGAGTGAGCGTGAGAGTGAGCGGGAGAGTAAATGATTGAGCGGGAGAGTGAATGAGTGAGCGTGAGAGTGAATGAGTGAGCGTGAGAGTGAATGAGTGAGCGTGAGAGTGAATGAGTGAGCGTGAGAGTGAATGAGTGAGCGGGAGAGTGAATGAGTGAGCGTGAATGAGTGAGAGTGAATGAGTGAGAGTGAATGAGTGAGCGTGAGAAGGAATGAGTGAGCGTGAGAGTGAATGAGTGAGCGTGAGAGTGAATCAGTGAGCGGGAGAGTGAATGATTGAGCGTGAGAGTGAATGAGTGAGCGTGAGAGTAAATGAGTGATTATGAGAGTGAATGAGTGAGCGGCAGAGTGAATGAGTGAACGGGAGAGTGAATGAGTGAGCGGGAGAGTGAATGAGTGAGCGGGAGAGTGAATGAGTGAACGGGAGAGTGAATGAGTGAGCGGGAGAGTGAATGAGTGAGAGTGTGTGTGTGTGAGTGAATGAGTGAGAGTGAGAGTGAAAGAAAGAGAGAGAGAGAGTGTGTGTGTGTGGTGTGTGTGTGTGTGTGTGTGTGTGTGTGTGTGTGTGTGTGTGTGGGACGCGCTGGCATCACTACTTTTACGTCACATACTTTTTATGTACACATTTTTCTCCATGTTTAGCCTTGTTTATGTTTACAACATTCATTTCACAATGTTTATTTTTCTTCCTATGTAAATGTATAATGCTCTTGATGAACGAAAGACGAGTGATTGGAAGGGACGAATGTAAGACGGGACTGCGCGCCCAATTTGTGACCCTAATAAAGTTGATTTGATTTGATTTGATTTGATTTGTACAAGATGAGAGCCTCAACTAGAGAACACTGAACAAGATAAGAGCCTCAACTAGAGAACACTGTACAAGATGAGAGCCTCAACTAGAGAACACTGTACAAGATAAGAGCCTCAACTAGAGAACACTGTACAAGATGAGAGCCTCAACTAGAGAACACTGTACAAGATCAGAGCCTCAACTAGAGAACACTGTACAAGATGAGAGCCTTAACTAGAGAACACTGTACAAGATAAGAGTCTAAACTAGAGAACACTGTACAAGATCAGAGCCTCAACTAGAGAACACTGTACAAGATGAGAGCCTCAACTAGAGAACACTGTACAAGATAAGAGTCTCAACTAGAGAACACTGTACAAGATAAGAGTCTCATCTAGAGAACACTGTACAAGATGAGAGCCTCAACTAGAGAACACTGTACAAGATGAGAGTCTCATCTAGAGAACACTATACAAGATGCGAGCCTCATCTAGAGAACACTGTACAAGATGAGAGCCTCAACTAGAGAACACTGTACAAGATGAGAGCCTCAACTAGAGAACACTGTACAAGATGAGAGTCTCATCTAGAGAACACTGTACAAGATGAGAGCCTCAACTAGAGAACACTGTACAAGATGAGAGCCTCAACTAGAGAACACTGTACAAGATGAGCGCCTCAACTAGAGAACACTGTACAAGATGAGAGCCTCAACTAGAGAACACTGTACAAGATGAGAGCCTCAACTAGAGAACACTGTACAAGATGAGGGCCTCAACTAGAGAACACTGTACAAGATGAGAGCCTCAACTAGAGAACACTGTACAAGATAAGAGTCTCAACTAGAGAACACTGTACAAGATAAGAGTCTCAACTAGAGAACACTGTACAAGATAAGAGTCTCAACTAGAGAACACTGTACAAGATGAGAGCCTCAACTAGAGAACACTGTACAAGATGAGAGCCTCAACTAGAGAACACTGTACAAGATGAGAGCCTCAACTAGAGAACACTGTACAAGATGAGAGCCTCAACTAGAGAACACTGTACAAGATCAGAGCCTCAACTAGAGAACACTGTACAAGATGAGAGCTTCAACTAGAGAACACTGTACAAGATGAGAGCCTCAACTAGACCGTAAGATATATTTCGAAGCTATAATCCAGGTAACAGTCTGTGCTAGACTGACAGTTTACACAAGATGGATGGCAATTTGAACTTAACCATAAGATATCATTAGAAGGTACTACATCCGACATAATCCTGAACTATAAACAAACTAAAATAGCACACAGTAATGCAGCTGTGCAGAACAAAATAACGGAAAACTAGGCTTGTCCATGGGACATATTTTTCTGTCCCATCCCATCCCATGGTAATTTATGCCTGTCCCATCCCATCCCATTCCATTGGATTCCCATTATAATATTAATATGGAATACAGTTCAAATAAAATTATGAAATTTATGAAAGTTTAGGCTTAGTGTCTACTAAATATGACTACATGTACAAGGAGACAGAAAATAAACGACAGAATTTACTAATTTTAATACTCAAGAGTATTTTATTAAAACAAAGTTTAATCCTAATATAACAATTCAGTGTCATTCTGACACTCTCATTCTGTTTCTGGTCACCCTGTTCATTCAGCACATTATGAATTTCCTGCTGATCGACTATTTGCAATAATTCAGTTAATCCAGGTAATCCCTGAACCAAAAATCCACACACGCTACGAAAACTAGCCCAAAATAACCGCAACCCGCCAACACGTTAAATTTACCGCAAATAGTCCTGAAAAGTAGCCCAATATGGCGTGAAATCTGCCCAACTGGCAACACTGCTTAGCAGCGCGTTTTAAGTATGTTTGCTACGTAGATCATTGCTCTACAACCGTTTTCCAGTCACATCACACTTTTATAACTTTAATTGCTAGTGACGCACCGAAATGTAATCTTATATAATAAAAGGCCATGTGCATTTATTTATTTATCCAGTGTCCCACCCCAAGGTAAAGACTAGATACAAATATAAAGAAAACGAGAAGGATAAAAAAGCTTTAAAAACAATTTAAAAAAAAAAAAAAAAAAATAAGGGTAGCTCTGACGTAGATTAGGTTGCTATGACATGGATTCTGTCCCGTGGGAAATACAAATGTGTGCTGTCCCATCCCATCCCATGGGACCTTTCCCATGGGATTTTCATGGGAACAACATTCCCATGGCCAAGCCTGCACATGACGTTGCGGTGACTCGCCTTCTTCGGTAAACAAATACGTACACAAAACACAACGTATAATCACAGAGAAGATTATGACATCTATACAGACCACTGTACTAAATAGCAATGTGAACTCGACTGTTTTATATCCCCAGAAGTCAGCATACAAGATCATAGTCTGAATTAGACCGTCAGATACCCCATAGAGGCACTGTACAATATGAGAGTCTAAAACTAGACTTTCTGGTATCCTTTGAAGTCACTGTGTAAGACTACAGCCTAAACTTGACAGTAAGATATCCTTGGAAGTTATTTTACAAGATGGCAAACTTAACTAGGCCGTATGATATCCCTCGACGTAACTATACAACGGTTATATCAAAGAAAAACATAACACCAAAATATGATATTACACAAGAAGGAAACATGTTTAAGTAAGTCAATAAATTTGAGACAGTAACAACATTATACGGCAGATGTCAGACTATGATAAACAAACGCTGTATTTCAGAAGATGACAAGTATAATTGCTTGTGTTTAATACATTACTGTCCTTGAATGTCAGTAAGAGAGTAGTTTAGTTTAGTTTAATTTAGTTTAGTTTAATTTAGTTTAGTCGACGGATCAACATTACGGCACACGGGTGTAACCCATAAGTGCTCCATTCTACTCCTAATGTCAGAATGTCAGAAAGCGAGAAATTAAATGTTTTATGCGAAAATGTTCTGTTGTATGGCCCGTCAGTCAAGGAATATGAATGAACACCTTCAGACGAGCTTGCGGGAAGCGGAGATGTGGTTCCTGAGACTAATGTTGTGAATACCTTGGACTGCCAGAATAAATAACAAGGATTCTACTTAAGTAGCTACAAGAAAACTATAAGAAAGATACAAATATTGTTCTTTGGGCATATCATATCATTATAATAGGGACATTGGAGAACTTCTTGATGTCTGAAAAGATCCAACGGTAGAGGGAGTAGAGGCATCCCTGGAGAAATGATGATGGATGGTCTTTAATGATGATGGCGTGGAAAAATAGCATCAATAAAGTCTCTACACAATACCAATGACCGAGATCTTTGACGAGACACGCCTGTTGCATTTGACAAGACACATGATGTAAAAATACATGAACGTCTGGAAAAAAAACCTATGAAGGGAGGTGTGCAGTGAAAGCGGAGAAGAGTAAGACCAACGTGTAGATGGACTCTAGAAATGACAGATCACTTACAAGTGACAGCAACGGAGGCTGATAAATATATTATAAACTTTCTTACCTTGTGATTGATTGCAGAGTTCTCCAGTCCACAAGCTCATGTAGGTGATGATCGCAATGACAACTAGCGTGGTCTGTATTCTTATTTAAGTCAGTGACATTACAAATGTTACGGGAATTTCTCAATCTATACAAAGGTAGTTGAACGTCTTGCAGATGGCACAAAAAACATGCTTCCTGTCACAAGTAAATTTCCCGATCCTGTTAATTGAATTTTGCACAAAAAATGAGTTAATAATAGCCAACACACTTTTTAAACAACACCCAAGAAGACGCTTCACATGGAAGTCCCCGGACACTATTACCAAAAATCAGATAGATTATATTATAATACAAAGAAGATGGAGATCAAGCATAACATCTGCAAAAACCCTACGAAGTGCAGACTGTGAAACGGATCATCAGTTATTAGAAGCAGATCTGAAATTAAAACTCAAAAAGTTTACCCGAGGTCAAGGCCACTTCGTTTTGATCTCACAAAAATACCAGATGCATACAACATAGAAGTTAGGAATCACTTTGGGGTCTTGATGTCTGTACAAGAGGAAATGACACCTGATGAACTGGCAGTACAAGCTAGAGATATCTTGATGTCTGTACAAGAGGAAATGACACCTGATGAACTGGCAGTACAAGCTAGAGATATCTTGATGTCTGTACAAGAGGAAATGACAGCCTGATGAACTGGCAGTACAAGCTAGAGATATCTTGATGTCTGTACAAGAGGAAATGACACCTGATGAACTGGCAGTACAAGCTAGAGATATCTTGATGTCTGTACAAGAGGAAATGACACCTGATGAACTGGCAGTACAAGCTAGAGATATCTTGATGTCTGTACAAGAGGAAATGACACCTGATGAACTGGCAGTACAAGCTAGAGATATCTTGATGTCTGTACAAGAGGAAATGACACCTGATGAACTGGCAGTACAAGCTAGAGATATCTTGATGTCTGTACAAGAGGAAATGACACCTGATGAACTGGCAGTACAAGCTAGAGATATCTTGATGTCTGTACAAGAGGAAATGACACCTGATGAACTGGCAGTACAAGCTAGAGATATCTTGATGTCTGTACAAGAGGAAATGACACCTGATGAACTGGCAGTACAAGCTAGAGATATCTTGATGTCTGTACAAGAGGAAATGACACCTGATGAACTGGCAGTACAAGCTAGAGATATCTTGATGTCTGTACAAGAGGAAATGACACCTGATGAACTGGCAGTACAAGCTAGAGATATCTTGATGTCTGTACAAGAGGAAATGACACCTGATGAACTGGCAGTACAAGCTAGAGATATCTTGATGTCTGTACAAGAAGAAATGACACCTGATGAACTGGCAGTACAAGCTAGAGATATCTTGATGTCTGTACAAGAAGAAATGACACCTGATGAACTGGCAGTACAAGTTAGAGATATCTTGATAACTGCAGCCAAAGATTTAATTCCGACCAAGAAAAAGCAACTTAAGCCATGGATTACATCAGACACGTTAGAATTAATAAAACAACGAAGGGAACTGAAACAGAAAGGAGGCGAATCCGATAACAGCAGGATGAAGTACAAATCTTTAACTTGAGAAATAAGAAAGAACACAAAAAAGGACAAATATCAATAAATACAAGATTGCTGTACCAGAATAGAGCAATATCATAAGGCTGGAAGAGATTATGAAATGTTCAAAGAAATGAAGTTATTGACAAGAAATGTTCAACCTCTATTGAATATTATCTGTGACAAGATGGGAAATACCTTAACAGAATCTATACAAATTCTAGAAAGATGGAAGGAGTACTGCAGTAGAATGCATGATATGAGTGACAGTGAGGATATGAATGAGATACATGAGCCAATGACAGCAGAGACAGAACCTGAACCCTAATTAGATGAAATTGCTTGGGCTATAAAGAACCTGAAAAATGGTAAATCACCTGGATGTGATGAGATACCATCAGAACTAATTAAAGCGGGAGGAGAAGAAAGCATACACATATATCATGCATTATGTACAAAGATTTGGAAATATGGTATATGGCCAAAAGATTGGAAGAGAACTATCTTCATTCCAATACCAAAAAAGGGCAACCTGAAAGTATGCACCAACTATGGAACTGTTGCCCTAATTAGTCATGCAAGTAAAATTCTACTAAAAGTCATAATGGGAAGACTTCGTAAGAAAATGGAAGAAGAGATTAACGTGGTTCAAGCTGGATTTAGACAAGGAAGAGGAACACGAGATCACATTCTCAATATGCTTTTAATAATAGAGACGTGCAGAGCATTTAATGTAAACCTATACTCATGTTTTGTGGATTATTCAACGGCATTTGACTGTGCACAGCATCAGAAACTTTGTGAAATCATGAGGAATATGGGCTTTCCACACATGTAATACAACTCATAAGAATGCTCTATCTAGACCAACAAGCAGCTGTTAGAATAGATGGTGAGACATCAGATTGGTTTGACGTCAAGCAAGGAGTCCGTCAGGGATGTGTGCTGTCCCCCTATTGTTTTAACCTGTACGCCGAAAATATAATGAGAAATGTAAGAGATAATATAAATAGGGAGCAATATGATGCCTTAAATATAGGTGGTCATGACATACCAGAGATACGGTATTCTGATGATACAGTATTGTATCCACAACACAGATGAGTATAGAAAACCTAATAGCCTCAACCCAATTGAATAGTGAAAATAACAATTTGTAACTTAACATTGCAAAAACAAAGATAATGCATACAGATAAAACCACTATGGAGAAAGAAATATATCTTATCTCATCTCATCTCATTTCATCTCATCTCAACATGTTCCTCTTGTACCTTGCGGTGTCGAGGTGAAGTATAAACATAGTGAGAGTGCCCGGTTATGGGCTTCGTATATCGACATTCCCATGGATTCTGTTATTCCCTCCGTCCAACGTTTACGTGGTCGGCCTCTTCCTCTGTTTCCATCTGGTCTGTACATCATTGCTTGTTGTGGTATGCTGTTGACTGGTAACCTACTTGCATGGCCAAACCATTTGACTTGCTGCTTTCTAATAAAATCTAGTGCTGCTTTAACCCCCACTTTAGTCCTGATTTCTTCATTTCTGATCTGATCTCTTCTTGATACGTTGAGTATTCTTCTCAGGAATCTCATTTCTGTTTTTGTGATTTTTCTTTTCTCTTTTTCTGTCATTGTCCACGTTTGGCATTGGTAGCATAGAGATGGTAGGAAGATTGTGTTGTAAAGTGCTTTCTTAGTAGTTATTGATACATATTTATTCTTTAGTATTGGTGCCATTTGTCCAAAGAGTTGGTTTCCTTATTGCATCTATTTTCGATTTCGTCTTCTGATCTTCCCTTTGATGATATTTTACTTCCTAGGTACTTGAAACTCTTCACTTGTTTCAACGGATGTTCGTTTAGGTGAATTGTTGTGGTTTATTCTTCTGTAGTTATAGTCATTACCTCTGTTTTGCTTGCGCCGTTGGGCTACTGTTTTCCGATTTCCAACTGCCAAGGACATGTTTACTTGCGCAACAATACACACGAGCGTCCGATCTCTCTACCCAGAGACCAGGGGACAGTTTGTTACTAGAAATCCACGTGAAAATAATCCCTGCCCAAACGGGGCTTGAACCCGGGACGTCCAGTACTCGAGGCGGACATCATAAGTCAAGACCACTCAGCCCCCAAGTTACATAATAATGACGTACGCCTATCTTGGTTCGAGATATAACCATGTATTAACTGTAAGATTCTGATTCTTTTTATCCCCAACTGGAGGATAGGACCTCAACCAGCTCATTTCAAGCCATCCAATCTGTTGCTACGTCCCGGAGCTTTCTCCATGCACTTCTCATATTATTAATCTGATTTTCCTTCCCGTGTCTTTCTGTTTTATTTGTCCTGTAGGTTAAGGGTCACGGACTTTCTAGTTATATTAACATCAGGCCAACTCAGTGTGTCCTATCTAACGCCATCACTGTGTGTTTATCTAGCACCACCAGTGTGTCCTATCTAGCACCACCAGTGTGTCCTATCTAGCACCACCAGTGTGTCCTATCTAGCACCACCAGTGTGTCATATCTAGCACCACCAGTGTGTCATATCTAGCACCACCAGTGTGTCATATCTAGCACCACCAGTGTGTCATATCTAGCACCACCAGTGTGTCATATCTAGCACCACCAGTGTGTCATATCTAGCACCACCAGTGTGTCATATCTAGCACCACCAGTGTGTCCTATCTAGCACCACCAGTGTGTCATATCTAGCACCACCAGTGTGTCATATCTAGCACCACCAGTGTGTCATATCTAGCACCACCAGTGTGTCCTATCTAGCACCACCAGTGTGTCATATCTAGCACCACCAGTGTGTCATATCTAGCACCACCAGTGTGTCATATCTAGCACCACCAGTGTGTCATATCTAGCACCACCAGTGTGTCCTATCTAGCACCACCAGTGTGTCATATCTAGCACCACAGTGTGTCATATCTAGCACCACCAGTGTGTCATATCTAGCACCACCAGTGTGTCATATCTAGCACCACCAGTGTGTCATATCTAGCACCACCAGTGTGTCATATCTAGCACCACCAGTGTGTCATATCTAGCACCACCAGTGTGTCATATCTAGCACCACCAGTGTGTCATATCTAGCACCACCAGTGTGTCATATCTAGCACCACCAGTGTGTCATATCTAGCACCACCAGTGTGTCATATCTAGCACCACCAGTGTGTCATATCTAGCACCACCAGTGTGTCATATCTAGCACCACCAGTGTGTCATATCTAGCACCACCAGTGTGTCATATCTAGCACCACCAGTGTGTCATATCTAGCACCACCAGTGTGTCATATCTAGCACCACCAGTGTGTCATATCTAGCACCACCAGTGTGTCATATCTAGCACCACCAGTGTGTCATATCTAGCACCACCAGTGTGTCATATCTAGCACCACCAGTGTGTCATATCTAGCACCACCAGTGTGTCATATCTAGCACCACCAGTGTGTCATATCTAGCACCACCAGTGTGTCATATCTAGCACCACCAGTGTGTCATATCTAGCACCACCAGTGTGTCATATCTAGCACCACCAGTGTGTCATATCTAGCACCACCAGTGTGTCATATCTAGCACCACCAGTGTGTCATATCTAGCACCACCAGTGTGTCATATCTAGCACCACCAGTGTGTCATATCTAGCACCACCAGTGTGTCATATCTAGCACCACCAGTGTGTCATATCTAGCACCACCAGTGTGTCATATCTAGCACCACCAGTGTGTCATATCTAGCACCACCAGTGTGTCATATCTAGCACCACCAGTGTGTCATATCTAGCACCACCAGTGTGTCATATCTAGCACCACCAGTGTGTCATATCTAGCACCACCAGTGTGTCATATCTAGCACCACCAGTGTGTCATATCTAGCACCACCAGTGTGTCATATCTAGCACCACCAGTGTGTCATATCTAGCACCACCAGTGTGTCATATCTAGCACCACCAGTGTGTCATATCTAGCACCACCAGTGTGTCATATCTAGCACCACCAGTGTGTCATATCTAGCACCACCAGTGTGTCATATCTAGCACCACCAGTGTGTCATATCTAGCACCACCAGTGTGTCATATCTAGCACCACCAGTGTGTCATATCTAGTACCACCAGTGTGTCATATCTAGCACCACCAGTGTGTCATATCTAGCACCACCAGTGTGTCATATCTAGCACCACCAGTGTGTCATATCTAGCACCACCAGTGTGTCATATCTAGCACCACCAGTGTGTCATATCTAGCACCACCAGTGTGTCATATCTAGCACCACCAGTGTGTCATATCTAGCACCACCAGTGTGTCATATCTAGCACCACCAGTGTGTCATATCTAGCACCACCAGTGTGTCATATCTAGCACCACCAGTGTGTCATATCTAGCACCACCAGTGTGTCATATCTAGCACCACCAGTGTGTCATATCTAGCACCACCAGTGTGTCATATCTAGCACCACCAGTGTGTCATATCTAGCACCACCAGTGTGTCATATCTAGCACCACCAGTGTGTCATATCTAGCACCACCAGTGTGTCATATCTAGCACCACCAGTGTGTCATATCTAGCACCACCAGTGTGTCATATCTAGCACCACCAGTGTGTCATATCTAGCACCACCAGTGTGTCATATCTAGCACCACCAGTGTGTCATATCTAGCACCACCAGTGTGTCATATCTAGCACCACCAGTGTGTCATATCTAGCACCACCAGTGTGTCATATCTAGCACCACCAGTGTGTCATATCTAGCACCACCAGTGTGTCATATCTAGCACCACCAGTGTGTCATATCTAGCACCACCAGTGTGTCATATCTAGCACCACCAGTGTGTCATATCTAGCTACCACCAGTGTGTCATATCTAGCACCACCAGTGTGTCATATCTAGCACCACCAGTGTGTCATATCTAGCACCACCAGTGTGTCATATCTAGCACCACCAGTGTGTCATATCTAGCACCACCAGTGTGTCATATCTAGCACCACCAGTGTGTCATATCTAGCACCACCAGTGTGTCATATCTAGCACCACCAGTGTGTCATATCTAGCACCACCAGTGTGTCATATCTAGCACCACCAGTGTGTCATATCTAGCACCACCAGTGTGTCATATCTAGCACCACCAGTGTGTCATATCTAGCACCACCAGTGTGTCATATCTAGCACCACCAGTGTGTCATATCTAGCACCACCAGTGTGTCATATCTAGTACCACCAGTGTGTCATATCTAGTACCACCAGTGTGTCATATCTAGTACCACCAGTGTGTCATATCTAGCACCACCAGTGTGTCATATCTAGTACCACCAGTGTGTCATATCTAGCACCACCAGTGTGTCCTATCTAGCACCATCAGTGTGTCCTATCTAGCACCACCAGTGTGTCCTATCTAGCACCATCAGTGTGTCCTATCTAGCACCATCAGTGTGTGTCCTATCTAACACCATCAGTGTGTGTCCTATCTAGCACCATCAGTGTGTGTCCTATCTAACGCCATCAATGTGTCTTATCCAGCGTCACCGTCTTTAACTCACCTCTTGATTTATTGACATTCGTCTCTCTCTCTCTCTCTCTCTCTCTCTCCTCTCTCTCTCTCTCTCTCTCCCTCTTTCCTTCCTCTCCCTCTCCCTCTCTCTATCTGTCTCTATCTCTCTCTGTCTCTATATCTCTATCTCTCTCTCCCACTCTTTCCTCCCTCTCCCTCTCTCTATTTGTCTCTCACTCTCTCTCTCCGACTCCTCCCTCCCTCTCCCTCTCTCTATCTGTCTCTCTCTATCTCTCTCTCTTCCCACCCTCTCCCTCTCTCTATTTGTCTCTCCCTCTCTCTCTCCCACTCCTCCCTCCCTCTCCCTCTCCCTCTCATTCTCTCTATCTCCTAACATAAACACATAAGTGTAAAATATAGAAGTTACAAAAATTTCAACCAAAACGCATTTTTACCGGACTTGCTCAGTTCACCTCTAGACAATGTCTAGCATCTTCCTGACCCGGATGAGGCTCTGGAATTCTGGATGAAAACCGTTATTGATGTTTTTGACAGACATGTACCATCAAGGGTGTTCGAGTCAAACCACCTTGGATCACCCAGGAAATACTTGAAACAATGAGAGACAGAGATAAAGCGCATAAAAAGCGGGATCTCAGCACATACCGTACTCTTAGAAACAAGGTTCAATATATAATACAACGGGGAAAAAATTACTTTAAGAACTTAGGAATGGATAAAACACATAGTAAGGATATATGGAAGGCGACAAACAAGTATAACTTCCGAAATTCTTTACCATCAAATCATATTACATGCGTACACTTCCGGTTTCAAGATGGGGACGGACGGTCGTGTTGGTTTGTGTTCGTTAACTTTTTCGCGTAGGGGATGGATTTATTCATCTCTTGCGTGTAATTGGTGTGCCAGGATGTAAAACCAGGAGTTTCTACTCAATATCTGCGCGGGTGCTACGGAGTTCGTGCATCGAGCGAAGCCATCCTTGAGTGAATTTTCAGCAGCGTGTGTGGTTCTCAGCAGTCTGTGTTTACGTTTTTTCAACATGGCGGAAGAACGTGTTTTTTCCGAGCGGTCAGCAGTCAACATAACGAAGCGGCGTGGTAGCCGCGCAGGGACAAAGAAGCAAGGTAAGCGCGGTGGTTTGAGACGTTTTAGACTCAAGTGTCACCGTCTAGGACTCAGGAACATCCGTATTCTATATTGGAACTGTGCCAGTGTAAAACAACGGGGCTCTGTTTTAGAAACCCTAGTTTACAGGAACGACATTGTAGCACTCCAGGAGACGAGGCTGGGCGATCAGCTACTCCGAATTGCCGGCTTAAAATGTTTCTACAACAGACGACATCTGGGAACGGCGATTCTCGTTCGCGACAGCATGGTGGCGTCAGAGCTAGACATGTCCAGTTGGGACAGTGACGATATACAAATACAGGCGTTGAGAGTTCATTCCAGTATACCATTCGTGTTGGTTAATGTTTATGCCCGCAATGCGAGTATGGACGCCCAGAAGTGGCAGTGCTTAAGTGGCATATTAGGCCACGAGAGAAATGTTATTTTCTGTGGTGACTTCAACGCTAAAGGCAGATCATGGGGAAACACTTCCTCCAATACACAAGGGGAGGAGCTCGAGACTGCACTGGAAACCATCGACCTGGTTTGTATCAACAGTGGCTGTGTCACCAGGACAGCAAGCCGTCCAGGCGATGAGGACAGTGCTATTGATCTGGCGCTAGTTTCACCTTCACTCACTACAGTGTGTAGATGGGGTGTCCTAGGACACCATGGCAGCGACCACCACCCTTGCAGCATATTGGTGGAGAAAGGCAGAACCAGGCAGCACAAGCTAAAGGTAAAGACGTTCCAGTATGACAGTACAGGGCAAGATGTGGTGAGTAAAATAAGACGTGACAAGCGCAGAACGTTTCAGGGCAGGAAAAAAAGCTGGGAGCAGCCACCGTGGTGGAGTTTCGAGGTGGAGAAGGCTTGGGTGGATAAGCGTAGTGCTGTAAGGAGATGGCAAAATGCCAAGAAGAACAGAGCTGGTCATCCTAGTCCCTGCTTGCACTTAGAAAGAGAGATGCACACAAAAGTAAGCTATTTCAAAAAACTGGTCAAGGTGGTTAAAAGCGAAAAATGGGCAGAGGTGTGTCAAAGAGTAAGCACAGACAAGTCACTGAAATTGTTCTGGCGACTACATAAAAGCATGAGTGGTGTAGTCAAGAATAAGAGCATTTCAGACTTCCAAGGTGCTGACCTCACCTGGCAGAGGACTGACGAGGACAAGGGCAAAGCCCTCTTTGAACGCTACCTTGAGCAGGGCAACCAGACAGACATGGGAGGCCGAAATCTGGCCAAGGAGGTCACCTCAGACAGATGCAAGGCCCAGAACACTTCGGAGGAAGACACAGTGACAGTGAAAGAAATCAAGGCTGTGCTTCGACGATCAAAAAACAGTGCTCCAGGTCCTGATGGCATAAGATACGACGACATAAATAGGTGTACCGACAATGAGCTAGAGAAACTAGCAGACATGTACAACAACAGTATAGGGAGTGCTAGCATCAAGGAGGAATGGTTACACAGCTATCTGATTCCCTTGCCGAAGCCTGACAAAGACCACACAAAAATTCAGGGATATCGAATTATAACCATGCAGAATACAATAGGCAAGCTGCTGGAGAAGGTAATTGCCAGGAAAATATCAAGCCAACTAGAGAGGCAAGGTGTTTTCCCACCTACCCTGGGTGGGTACCGTCCAAAAAGAGAAACCTGGACCAATGCAGCAGTCTTTGCCCATGATGTCTATGAAGGTTTCCACTCAGGCACTGAAACCGTTGCTGCAGCGATTGATCTTGAGGACGCATACAACAGAGTACCACTGGATTTTTTAATGTTTCAGCTTCTTGAACTAAACGTAAGTCCATTCCTCCTTAGTTGGATCGCTGCAGCCCTCTACCAACGGAAAGTAGTTTTTAGATGTGGCAGTTGGACTTCGGAACCAACAACAATATATCCTGGCCTACCACAGGGATCACCATTATCTCCGGTACTGTTCAACGCCTACACAGTGAGAATCACCAGTGAGCAGATCACTGGACCTGGCAGGACATTGTCGTATGCCGATGATGTTTTAGTGTATCGTCAGGGTAAGGATAGAGAGGAGGTTGCTGTGGAACTACAAACCGATCTCAATCGCATAAGTACTTGGTGTGATGAAGCTGGGGCAATGGTCAACCCAACAAAGGCAACAGTGACTTGGTTCTCGTTGAATAATCATATTGTCAACAATCCAACACCAACTGTAATGCTGTGTTCAGAGACGGTGGAAAGAACGCAGGCAATGAATTACCTGGGGATACGGTTTGATCGAAGCCTTGCTTATAATGTGCACATAGACCAGGTGATAACAAAGGCCAAGCGGGGTTTGGCAGCGATGCGGGTGATGGCGGCAGCAAACTGTGAGCAGCGCCATCTATGTCTTCTGTACGAGGGGCTGGTCATGTCTGTTTTGGAGTATGCAATGGCAATCCTGACTCTCAGCCATAAGCAGATAGAAAGGATGGAAAGGATACAGAATGAAGCTATGCGCATTATTCTTGGATGTACAAGAGATACAGCATGCAGGGCGATGCGCTACCTTCTTGATTTTCCAACCATTGAAGAGAGAATACAAGTTTGCAGGGCACGCGCCTACCTCAGAATTAACGCAAACACACAACATCCACTGCATAGTGAAATTAGGAAGGTGAAGGGCAGCAGGTTAAAAAGAGGACGGTCGTGGATGGGTCAAGCCGAAGACATTCTTCAACAGGTGTGTTCACTTGAGGACTTAGAACCTGGCGAGGAGTGGGTGCAAGTGCCAACAGACTTCTGCACATCCTTTTCAGTTTGCATCCAACTAGATAGAAAATGCAGACAAGAAAATCCGGCTGCTGTTGAGGCTGAAGTACAAGCGTTGATTTTCGAGAATTCGCTAGACGGTGACGCGGTCATCTACACAGATGGGTCGGTCGTCCGACATGTGAGAAGCTCATGGGCCTTTACAGCTCGGGCCGGAGGGAGAATTGTGAAGGAGGACTCTGGTGCTTTCACTGAAACCACAAGTAGCCTGACCATGGAAGTCATGGCAGTAAGTAAAGCAATAACATGGCTCGAGACACAGACATTCACTAGGGCTTGTTTCCTTAGCGACTCAATGAACATGATCAAGAGGATAGAGGAGGGGTCGATCCGAAGAGAATGGCTTGCTGCCTCTGAAGCGGTCTCGGCTGGCAAAGATTAGTTTCATCTTCGTGCCAGGTCATGCGGGAGTACAAGGAAATGAGCGGGCTGACAAGCTCGCAGGTGAGGCTACTGTGGAGGGCGGACGCGCCATGGACCAGGCTGACATTCTGAATGCTCTACGAGAAGTGAGACTTTTGCGAGAACCAAGTGATGACTGTGAATCTACAACAATGGCCAGACTGCAAGAGCAGCAAATTAAAAGAGGGGTGGCCAAACAAGAACACTACGCAGGAAGCCAAAGAAGATTGATAAACCAACACAGAACTGGCGTCGTTAGCCGCTAAACGCTGCGGGATTTGCTGAGGAGGGGATCCGAGCACTTATGGACTGAATGGTTCGATGTGCAACGAGGATGATCTGTCGACTAACTAACTAACATATTACATGCGACCAATTCAGTATTTTATTTTTCAAACTGACATAGACCAGTTGAAGGCTTCAATATCTAATTCTCCTTGCAACTTATCATTACTGACATCGTTTTGCGAGAGCGAATGCTCCCGTGATATTCTTTCCTACATACCGCTAATGGCAATCATTGAAGTATTAACTTACCTCAGTAACCTAAAAAATCACAACCTCATCTGGGGTAGATGGAATCAGCAACCGGATTCTCCGTTGTCCTGCGCCAGTCATCTGTATATCACTAACCTATGTATATAATCAGTATCTCACCAAAGGCCACTTTCCATCAGCTCTCAATCGCTAAAGTGTACCCTCTTTTTAAATCTGGTTAATTGGACAACGGTTTCCCGAACAATTACAGATCAATTTCCTTACTATCATCACTAATTAAACCACTAGAAAAACACATCCATAAAGTAACATTACAGTATTTAGTTCGCAACAATCAGGATTTCAACCAAAATATTCTTACCATACGGCCCTAACAAACATGATAGAAAATTGGGCCCAGAATATAAACAACAACAGTGTCACAGTCTCACATAAGGGCGGTACCAACATAGAATTAAGAGAGAATGGAGAGGGGATAGAACTCCAGCTAAAGGGAAAGAACCGAGTCACTCGAAGGCTCGAATAATCCAGAGCCTTCTCGAAGGACCGGTCAGTGTGTCCACAGCCCCGTGGACACCGATGGGGCCCGCCAATTGCGGGGTCCACGAGAAACTCGGAGAGAGTTACCACCCGTGTCGGATTGCGACACGTGTGGAAGGGCAGACACGGACTGGACATCGAGGAAGCAACAGGGCTTACCTTAAGGGGGACTTGATAGCTTAAAACCCAAGTGTATTTAGGGGTCTTATGCATATGTTAGATAGCTGATAGAGTTGTTGTAATAATCATGTTTATTGTAAACTCCTGTGATACGCAACTTGCAGATTGCTGGCTTGCGAAAACTCTCTTCGCCAGCTTACTGTAACATAATAATAATAAATGATGTTAGATTGCATATGAACGGAGTTTGTTGCCTGTATTAGCCCGAGTTTCATTCCCCTAGATATCTAGGACGGTGACAAACAGTCTATGTGGAACTGTGTTTATTGATTTCAGTACAGCATTTGATATGATAGACCATGTTATTTTAATTTAAAAACTTGAGACAATGGAAATTGGCCCTAATGTAGTCACTTCAATAACATCTTTTCTATCAAACAGAAAGCAAGTAGTATGACATAATAAGTCTCTGTCTCAAACCATTACCTTCAATATTGGAGTACCGCAAGGCTCTATTCTTGGCCCTCTAGTATTTGCCATATATATTAACGATCTACCTTTGCATCTTTCGTCGTCCTGCGATCTATTTTCAGACGACTGTACAGTGTATTCAGACGCTGAAAACTGTATTTTTCTGGAGGCGTCTTTGCAACAAGAATTAAATATTGTAGTTAGGTGGAGCTATGCAAATAGTATGCAAATTAACATCACTAAAACAAAATCAATGTTATTAACAACCAGACAACTACTTCAAACTCTAAACTCACACACATCACTTCAACTTCACATCGATAACATGCCAGTGGAAAGTGTAATTGAGCACAAAACATTAGGAATAATCATTGATAGAAACCTAACCTTTAATTCCCACGTTCTTCTTCTTCTTCTTCTTCTTCTTCGTTCATCCGGAGTTTTTTTTCGGACGTGATTGCGTTGTGCCTGTCCACAGCAGAGCTGCGTTCTTGCGCCGTTAGGCCGACACATCCGACTTCTGCGGGCATTTGTTGACCGGGTTAACCTTCCCGGATTCCCACGTTCAAGCGCTCACTAAACAAACAGCGAAAAAAGTATACCAACTCGTCAAAATTCAAAAATTTCCTTCTTGAGGACACAAGAAAAATATTCTATACTTCTCATATACAGACACAGTTTGACTACTGCTCTACAATTTGGGACGGTTGTTCTAATTAGAGCACCAGGCGACTTTACTCACTCCAGAAACGGACCACGAGTCTAATTTATAGCAAACATTTATCTGACAATCCTAGCCTGCATAAACGCCTTCAGTTACTACAATTCCGCAAACTCCTGCTTTTCAATAAGGCTAAACTAATTCACAAAATCCTTCATCGGAATGCCCCATATTACCTTTGGCTATTGTTTAAATATAATGCTAGACACAGTAAACGATTAAATATATTACACATTCCGAAGCCTAGGATTGACTTATACAAAACAAGCTTAACGTACTTTGCAGCTCAGCTGTGGAACAATCTTCCACTAGAAATCAAAGACATCACCAATCCCTATACATATAATCGCAAGTTATTTGAACACTATCTCAGTACGGATTATGTTCCCCCTTAATAATACAAATAATAATAATAACAAAACCCTAGTATAACAGCCATTCCCATTTTGGTAGGCCAGTATATTCCACATGGCTAATAACAAGTGTCACACGTTTAGCTAATATTACTAAGTCGTATAGTATTGGTTCCTGGCTTAGAGGTTAGCAACTTTTCTCCGTAATATCGTATACTCTCGTGGGTAACGTGATGACGGTTAGAATCAGCAGTGGTTCGAATCGCATCGGTAACTTACAGGGTATGTGATCGCTCAGAAAGCAATGGCAATCTACTGAGCGTAATCTTGAGATTAAATCAACATACAGCTGAAAGATGCTGGTGTTGACAGCGATGTCCTGTAAAGGATATGCAAAACAAAAAGTATAGTATTGATGTTCGCATTTTGCCCATGCCTTTATAATGCATATCTTTTATAATGTTGCTGTCTCTGATAATCTTGAATGATGTGTGAATGAAATAATGTATGAAAGAGAGTGATAGAAGAGCAGAATGTTAGACGGGCCTGCGTGCCCAATTCTGAACCCTTTCAAAATAAAGTTTGTTCGCTCGTTCGTTTGTTCCCTCTCTCTCTCTCTCTCTCTCTCTCTCTCTCTCTCTCTCTCTCTCTCTCTCTCTCTCTCTCTCTCCCACTCTTCCCTCCCTCTCTCTCTCTCTCTCTCTCTCTCTCTCCCCCTCCCACTCTTCCCTCCCTCTCTCTCTCTCTCTGTCTCTCTCTCTCTCTCTCTCTCTCTCTCTCTCTCTCTCTCTCTCTCTTTCTCTCTGGGCTTCACACGGGGGATTCTGTCTTACCATTTAAGCCATTCTTTTCTTCATCAGTTTAATTGAAAGAATAATAGTAGTTTATTGGTAATTGTTTTCATCGTTTTACATGTTTCACATAAATGTAGGAATGACTTTGGTGCAACGGCAGTCAAGCTGTACAAACGTCATCGACAAGCACCAGACGTCAGCTGTACAGAAAACGACCACAATGTCTGTGTCCACGTTGTCACGTGTCACTCAATTCAAGTACAGCTTGCCATGTCTACTCCTCGTTGTCGTTGATTCACACATTGACACAGTAGGATTGATTTAACGCTAGGGTTATACGAGGTGGCTTCAAATGAAAGCCTTAGAAGTGTGATAGAAATTACGATATCCAGGCCATTGTCCTGCAACCTGTCAATATTGTTGTTAAGAATGCCAAGCGTGTTAAGTGCGTGACATCACGATGCGGACGACACTGTGACGTCAATAGGACAGAATAAACATGGCCGCCTCACTTTTAACATATACCAAAGAGGGGCAGCGTTCTGTTATCCGTTTGGTTTTAATCAGTAAAGGGATAAAACTTATAGAACTTCAACATTCCTGGTTTATGCGAGGAGCGGCATGTGGCGACCGAAATGCTCAATACAAGGAAGTGAGGATTTAAAACAGACTTGTGCATCACGTGGCGATTCCTTGGGTGAGCACAGTACTAGAGGATTTTGAATTGAGGATTTTTTTGAAGCCTCTTTGGATGGCGGATAATGCCCATGGACTGCCCCTGCCTTCCCTTGAAGGCTGACCGTGAAGACTTCGATCGTTCTAACTTGACCAGCTGGGTTGTGGACGGCACCACAAAAGTGAGAGTCCCCCAGGAATGTTAACCTGGTTAAAAAAACGCACGCTAAAGTCGAATGTTTTGGCCTAAGGGTTTTGCCCAAGGGTACATAACGAGACACACCGCAATTACGTCTGGGGAAAAAGAAAACACCCCGGATGAACGCAGAAGAAGAAGAACTTCATCGGTGTATGATGGTCCAGTACGGTGATAAATGCCTGTCAGTCAAACAAATGTATGAGTCAAGTAGGAAGGTTCAGTATGGTGACGCATGCCTGTCAGTCAAACAAATGTATGAGTCAAGTAGGAAGACCCAAACATGCGTGACGTCTGTGAAGATGTACAACAAATGGTGCATGAATGGTTACACATGCGACCAAATGAATTGTTTTCTACAGGAATCCAAGTAATTTATCTGCGCTGGAGAACTTACATTGACTTCATCGAATAATTATACATTTGTTCTTTATTTAATTTTTTTTCAGAATATATTTACCAAGAAACAAACATTTAAGGTTTTCATTTGAAACTCCCTCGTATAGTCAAAGTTTGGTATAAAGTTTACCTTTTTTATTTTTGTGACTTCCATAAATGTGCGTGTGATATGAAAGCTCCTCGATGTAAGTAAGAAATACCACCTGACTGTTACACTGTCACCAACTGCCAATAGTATCTGGCGGTGTAGGACAGGGTGGTCTTGAGCCTGTGGAATTAAGGCCGTCTGGCTAGTGCAGTCGCCGCGAACTGTGTAGGTTAGGGTTTTCTTGTTGCCCCCGACAAAAGACCAAAAAAAAAATAACCTTTTACGGAGGATTCAAACGCTGGTCTCCCGATGCAGAACTCATGAATACTAGCCACTCGGCCAGCAGCTAAATAATAAACATACAATATCTATGTTTGCTGTAGTGTCACGTGTTGTTAGCGCGAAAAATATACTCAAGGCCAGGGGTGGGCAAACTTTTTGTGCGTAGGGCCACATTGACAAATGTAAAGCTATTAGGGGGGAGAGCATATATATATATTATGTCCACTTTGTTTATCAGTTATCAGTTATCAGTTGGGGTATCTACATTGCACTCCGGACAGGTCCATAGGTGCTCAGATCCTCCCTCCAGCATATGCATCAGCGTCCGGTGGCTAAAAGTGCCAGTTCTGTGTTGGTTTACGAGGTACCTCGTTTTCCCAATGTACCTTGTCATGGAGCGGATGACAGCGTAGATGAGTTAAAATGATGAGCGAGTGCATCAATATTTAGAAATAGGAAAGTCTTAGAAAGGTGCAGAACATAGCACTTATAATAAACGAATGACACGTCACATGGTACGTAGCATAACAACCCAACTGTAGTTTTGGGACATTCGACTGCCAGCTTACAGACCATACAGACGTCTAGCATTCCAGTTATCGGCTTGCACATAGGAAGGTAGTTTCACATCTCATCAATAGTTGTAGGAGTTGCAGCGCCAGATCATGTACGATACACTTCAGTAGGTATTATCCAAACGCAACGACATTAGAACACGTGAGGAGGTTTGGGCCATGTTATTTGTACCTAGTCATCATGACACTACCAATGCAGGCGATATCACACTCAGTAGCCTAACAGTCCAGCAACATATGCAGGTATGATTAGTGAGCTCATTGCGAGAATGGGAGTAGTAAGTGAGAGCCTGAAGACTCGATCTTCCTCATCATGCATATTCGTATTCTGATGTTTGCCGGCAATAAAGACGTTGCCGTTCTCCTCATATAGTGTGAGAGACTTGTTTATGGACTAACATGAGTTGTGCTGTCCTGTTCGGGGTATTCAGTCATCAGCCAATCATTCAAACATCAGCCCAGGACCCCACATCGTGACATACCTCTCGCGCTTGGCCGTGCCTATTCTTACTCCCAAGTCTTTCATCTTGGAGAGCGATGTGGATTCACTGACGTCAAAGTCCTCTGTTCTCGCCATATCTTTAAGGGCGTTAATAACATTGGCACGATCCATGGGCTGGCCATCTACAGGGGGTGCAGAGCCAGCCAGTTTATCAGCTCGTTCATTTCCCTCGACTCCCGCATGTCCCGGGACGAAGATGAAGGTGATTTTACGGACAACAGACTTCCGCAGCGACTCAGTCCACTGTCTGCGTACAGCTCCAGCTTCGACCTTCTGAATCATGCTCATTGAGTCACTTAGTACACACACGTTGGTTTAATGCTGTGATTCCAGCCATATAAAAGCCTGTGTAACTGCTATCACCTCCATCGTCATGCTGCTCGTGGTCATAAAGCTACTTTGTTTACAGCAACCTATCATAATAAGTAATTATGAATTATTTATAAGGGATGCAGAGGTGTTTCCAAGGCACCAGGGCCAGGTTATATACTGGCCAAGACCTACTAACACGTCCTAGTCGTGCATCCTGGGCAACACGTCCCTTCGAATCTTAGCATTACGTTAAGAACGTCAATGGCTGTTTACAAAATTAGACAATTAGAAAGAAATTTTATCAAAAATCTTAAAATAATCATAACGGCATATGAAATTCTGTAAAATTCAACAAAATAACTTAAAAACGAAGTAACAATGTTTATTTCTAAATGCCCTCGAGGGCCGCATAATATCAGTTGCGGGCCGCATGCTTTGCTCACCCCTGTTCAAGGCTATTTATTTGCACTCACAGAGGGAAAAGAGAAAGGATAGACAGAAATGAATAATATGCGGACGGCATGGACGAAGCTGCATGACATAGCAATTGAGTCAGCAGCTTGTGGTGAATTGCTTGAGGTCCTATGCCCAAGATGGGTCATAAGGGACGAAAAGGAGATAGAGGTAGAGGACAAAAGTAGAGATGTTCGGGTTTTCAGAATTCACATCATGACACTGGGAAAACCCTTTGATGCAACGTTTGCATTTGTAATGTCGTAAGGTGCCCAGTTCGGGAATACCCATCACCTGTGGTTGTCCTAACGGATTAGTATTGCTACCTGTTCTGCCAGTCCACGAGCGCACGTAGGTGACCGGTTGACCTAGGTCAGTTATGTTCTGTTTTAATAGATTCAGTGCCATATAAAAAGTAGCTTTAGATCAAACAAAAATGGATGAAGGAAACTGGGAAGTAGAGGTGTGTCACAGCTATGACTTACAAGTCAACTGTTTAATTATCATGGGATGATTAATCGTCTTAAGCGACTTCCCGTATCTGCCATGAGCTTATATACAGTAGTTTTTCCTCTGAAATGCCCTTTCGTTTGCTTTATAATACAACATGTTTACTACCATATTAATAACCACTTTTAAGTCATAACTGTGACACACTCATACTTCCCATTTTTCGCTATTAATTGTTATTTAGTCGAAACCCACTGTTTTGTCTGGTACTGAATCTGTTAATATGATAGCAGACATGTTGTGATATAACGCAGTGACAACATTTGGACTATATATAAGCCCATGGCAGATACCGGAAGTCGCTTAAGACGGCTCATTATCCCATGGCTATGAATCAGTTAATACGGAACAGCATAGCATATTTTTTTTATTTTTATTTTTAATTTTTTTATCAAAGTATTAACAATTGTTTCGTTTCTGATTAAGCTTTCTAGTGGACTTGATAAGTTTTTAAACTGCTGTACCAGTGAATTGAATGAAAATCGTAGACTGATTGGAGAAATTAGACGAAGACAGTCAAAATTTTTTGGACATGTTATGAGAAGAAATGGATTGGAGAACTTATTGACAACTGGCAAGATCGATAGGAACAGACCACGAGGAAGACCTAGAGGAAAATACCTGGATGGCTTGGCCACATGGCATGGACGAGACAGGAACACTGAGCTGATCCACGACTCCGGTTATCGAGTGAAATGGCGAGTCATGACCGCCCACGCTTTCCTGCATGGCACATGATTGATTGATTGATTGATTGATTGATTGACCAGTGAATTGGAGTTGTGTTGACATGCTGGTTAGTGCCCTTACCTGTAAAGATAACCGCCTGGAACCGTCCCAAGAAAAGGTTCATGTATCGTTATGTTCAGATCAGTACGGGTTGTGTGCTCGAACCCGTCTCATAGACATGGAAATCCGTCTCATAGACATGGGAACCCGTCTCATAGACGTGGGAACCCGTCTCATAGACGTGGGAACCCGTCTCATAGACATGGCAACCCGTCTCACAGACATGGGAACCCGTCTCATAGACATGGCAACCCGTCTCATAGACATGGGAACCCGTCTCATAGACATGGGAACCCGTCTCATAGACATGGGAACCCGTCTCACAGACATGGGAACCCGTCTCATAGACATGGGAACCCGTCTCATAGACATGGGAACCCGTCTCATAGACATGGGAACCCGTCTCATAGACATGGAAACCCGTCTCATAGACATGAGAACCCGTCTCATAGACTTGTGAACCCGTCTCATAGACATGGGAACCCGTCTCATAGACATGGGAACCCGTCTCATAGACATGGGAACCGGACCACGTTCTGGACACTGTCTAGCCGTCTCTGTGGCGAAGGGCTCTTCCTCTTCTTCTCATCCCAAGCATATAGTTCTCTCCAAACTCTCATGACGTTTGAAGTGACCAAAATAGTTCACGTTTTCTTTGTTTTATTCGTCTTTAGTAGCAAACCTTCTTCAATATTCAGTTCTTGTCGTATGGGTGCATTTTATTTTCTTCTGTATCCAAGATATTCTTAGAACCTGTCTATAACATTTATATTCGAAGGCATTTATGCGCTGTTCAGCTTGTTTAGTAAGTGCCCAGGTCTCACAGGAGATTGATTGATTGATTGATTGATTGATTCAGTAACAGGCGATTGTTGCAATGGGAAAGATGCATGCTCTTAGAAATCTAATCTTTGTATTTCTATCTGTCCCATTGCACAATTTATTCAGTTGCTTTAGTTTCTGAAGAGCAATAGATATTCGTCTTTTAATGTCCTGTAAGAAATCATTAGTTTGACAGTGTTTTTTGAACGACCGACTCCCATATCAATGTATGTAAACCAGGACATGACATTCTACTCCCAAATTACCCGCAGCTGTGTTACGAACGCGGTATGTGGGATTAGGGATGCGTTTGTAACTTTTTCCCTGCAGCGCCTTTCTATATATATAAGCATAATATTAATTAGTTATAATGCTTCTACTTTTTTGTACGTCATCTTTTATACGTTTGTGTGAGGGTGGGGGTGTTGTGGTTGGGGGATGAGTGATTGAGTAGGGGTTGTGTGTATGGGTGAGGGTGTATGGTGATGGTGTGTGGTGTGGGTGGGAGATAGGAGTGTGGTTGGGAATTTGTATGTGGGTGAGGGATCTATGTGTCAATGGGAGATGTGTGTGGATGGGGATTGAGTGTGGTGGGGATGTGTGGGTGAGGGATGCATGTGTGGGGGGGTGTGAGTGGGTGGGGGATGTGTGAGTGGGTGAGTTATGTGTTTGTGTTGGTGGGTAGGGAATATGTGTGCGGTGGGGATGTTGTAGTTGAGGGATGTGTGGTTGGGGGATGGGTGATTGAGTGTGTGGGGAGATGTGTGGGTGGATGAGTGTGTTTGTGAGTTGGAGATGGGTGGTATGTGGATGGGGAGAGATGCTTGGGTGGGGATACGTGTGTTGTTGGTTGCGAGAGATGGTATGGGTAGTTGATGTGTGGGGGGGGGGGGTTTGTGGGGAAGTTGGTGTGTTTGTGTGTGGGTGCGCATGTGTGTGAGTGTGTGTGTGAGTGTGTATGTTGTGTGTGTGTATGTAAGAAGTGAGAGAGAGTTGAGCGCACGCATGTCATATAACATGCTATTCCATATTTTTGTGTACTCTCATCTTTCATATTATTATTTTGATTCCACTTGATTCCATATTGTTTTTTGAGTATTCTCATATTTTATATTAACATTTTGTATGCCACTTGATATAATCATTTATAATACGAACATATGCACATTACTATAGAGTGATTGAGAGAGTTAGTGTGTGTGCGTGTGTGTGTGTGTGTGAGAGAGAGAGTGTGTGTGTGTGTGTGAGATGATTGTATGGTAGAGTGTATGTGGGGGATGTATGTATGGAGGGGTTGTGAGTGGGAGATGTGTGGTGGGTGAGAGATGTGTGTATCGATGGATATTGAGGTGGAAGTGGGTGGGTGTTGGTGGGTGCGGGATTGTGCTGCTGGGGAATGTTGTATGTGGGTGGCTGGGAGAGGGGTGTGTGGGTGAATGGGTGTGTTGCGGTGGTGGGGTGTGTGTAAGTTGAGGGATGGGTGTGTGATGGGTGTGAGGATGTGTTTGTGGGTGGGGGATATGACTGTGTGTGGGGTGTATGTGGGTGGGGAATGTATGTGTGGGTGGTGAGCGTGTTTGTAGGTGGGGGATGTGAGGATGGATGGGAGATGGTGGGTTCGGGCGTATGGGTGGGGTGTTGTGTGGGAGGGGAGGTGGGTGAGGGTGTGTAGGTGGATTGGGGAGGTGTTATTGTGTGTGGGATGTGCAGGTGATTAAAGGATGTACGTGAGGATGGGGCGTGTGTTTAGCTGAATGGTTTGGGTGGGGATGTGAGTGGGTCGGTGAGGGTGTCAGTGTGGGTGAGAGATGTGTGTGAGTGGGTGGGTATTGGTGGGTGGGCGGGGTGTGCGGATTTGTGGGTGGTGGTGTGTGGATGGATATGTGGGGATTTGTGTAGGCGGTGTAGGGGATGTTGTATGGATTGGGGGATGGGTGAGGCAGATGCTTATATGGATGGAAGAGGTGTTTGTGTGGGTTGGGAATGTGTGTGTCAGTATGTGTCAGTATCACACATTCCAAATATTAATTGTATTGTATTCTACTGTTTCTTGTTAGCCGTTGTAGTCCTTGTGTACAAAGTGGATGTTTGTTAACTGGTAACATTGTTTACAATATTTTGAAACTACATATTTATAATTGTCGACCTAGTTCACTTCTTCTTCTTCTTCTTCTTCTTCTTCTTCTTCTTCTTCTTCTTCTTCTTCTTCTTCTTCTTCTTCTTCTTCTTCTTCTTCTTCTTACTTTGTGTTCTTTTTTATTCTCCTCCAATGCATCAGCTTGCTTTTGTTCTAAAATGTCTGTACGTCACATGAGTTTCCGTTTTCATGTGTATGTTGCAATGAATACTATGTTACAGAGACTGTGACACAAAGTTCGCCGACACATAATCCAGTCTAACGTGGTACGTTTGAACGCCTGCCGTACCAATTCTCCCCCTCCTCCCCCCCCCACACACAGAGAGAGAGAGAGAGAGAGAGAGAGAGAGAGAGAGAGAGAGAGAGAGAGAGTAATATTAATAGTGGCAAGCGCAGTCTGTGTTATGTGTTTGTTATTTGTGATCAGGAACCACGTCATCACGCATTGGGTAAACCCGTGGGATGCCCAGTTTGTGTACGTGACTGTTCTCTCGTATTTATTACTTTAACACGTTTTTATGAGTTGTGTATTCTGTGCTGTTACAGAACTGGATTCGTCTCTTTGGCAAAACCAGATGTCAAAAAGCAAGTTCGCTTACATTATCAACTATCACCCATACTTACTTTTGTTGTTGCATATCCTTTTTACTGGACCAAGATCTTTGGAGAGCCATGTACGCCTACGCCAGCTGGTAGGGACTTGATGATGATGATGATTTACAGGACATCGCTGTCAACACCAAAATGTTACTGCTGTTGTTGATGTCTTGGCAAGATTACGTTCAGTAGTTTGCCATTGCTTTCTGAACGACAGGCTCCCATACCAACACGTTAAAACCCAGCGCAACGTGGATTCTTCTAAATCGGTCGCAGCTGTTTTTAGAACGCGGGTAAGCGGCTTACGAATCGCGTCCGTAAGCTCTTAGCCACGGAGACGGCATCACCCATACTAATACATCCAAGTATACCCGCGAAATAACAGATAATAAATAACGTATTCATACCATCCCTATGTTACTAATGTATCACATTTACGCAAAATCAACACCTGTGATATGAGATGTTTGATGAGAGCTGCAAACTTAACTATCCGACATCGAATAGAAAATGTTATCAGACAGACAGTGGGATCAACATATTGTGGCACATTTATTGACAGACAGAAGATCAAATGGTTAGGCCATCTCGTTAGAATGCAACACCATCAACTACCAGCATTGGCCTCACATCAAGGATCATCTGCCACGAGAGCAAGAGGACAGCGGAGAAGAAAATGGATTGAGGACATCACAGATATTGTACAATAACAAGGAATGACACTATCCAGAGTCACCCATCGGGCGCTGGAGTGTTAACTATTCCTACCCATGACGCTTGGTGGCAAAAGTGGAAGATGATTATGGTTGATATTTTCACTTCATTATGTAGGACACAAGCTGCAATACACTAATTTTGTGACACTCACTCTGGAAGTGGGGCTGGGGCATTGGCTTGCCTGTTAGCCCGTTCGAATCCCTGTCGAGACGGGGGGAAAACACCCCACAGATCTGAGCTCCCAGATCAACCCAGCTACATGGATGCCATGAGATGTTCTGGGAAGTAAATCGTTGCCAGATTCTGGCATGTACGAGCCACTGTGTTGAACGTGAATATTGCCAGTAGTATTATCTTCAGTCACACCCTCACACAAGTATCTTAGCAGTTATACTTTGGGTCATGAGATAAAGTCATCGATAGATTCACGGAGATTTATCGGTACTCATAGAAGTTAAACACAGAAACCACAAACAATATGTTGAATGATTTATTGCCTGACATATTTCGCTGCATTTCGTAAAGTCCATACTGCGGAGATATATATTATATGAAGTGAATAAATAAATAATACTTAGACGGAAACATTTAAAACACACAGGTATTGTTCGAACGTGGAAGATATGTTATCCCAACTTTATTACTGGTTCCCATTCTCTCTCGGTTGTTACTATCTTATACTTATTCTTACTTTAACCCATTCTCTCTCGGTTATTACTTTAACCTATTCTCTTTCATTTATTATTACACCCATTATCTCTTAGTTGTTACTTTAACCTGTCCTATTTCAGTTATTTGGGAGTCACTGTGGCGCAGTGGGTATCATGCCTTACTTGCCCAAAGATCGTCAGAAGTGGACTGGCCAGAGCAATGCAGAAGTTACACAACACTGTGAGCTGACGTCACAGCACTAAGAGCTGACGTCACAGCACTAAGAGCTGACGTCAGAACACCAGCAAACAAATTACAGTAACACGTTTGAGAATATGCATCGTTCTTAAAATAAAGAGGAGACAAGTGAAATGTTTTGGCCACGTTAAAAGACATGATACTCTTATAAGAACCATACTGGAAGGCAAGGTTAAGGGCAGGCGAGCAAGAGGTAGACAACGATACAAGTGGAAGGATAACATGAAGACATGGACGAACAACGGCCTGACAGAATATACAGTCAAGGCGAGAGACAGACAGTTTTGGAGATCTATTACAGCCAACCTTCATTGCGGAGACGGCACCTTATTGATTGATTGATTGATTGATCGTTCATGCCCGGCATCTAGACAACATCGTTCTTGACCGACTGTGGCAGAAAGCTAGAGAGTGCGATTTGTAATCCCACGTCCTGCTTTAAAAGCGCAGCTGCCGTCGATTTGTAAGCTGGCCGCCTTGAGCTGGTTTTGATACAATAGTAAACGTGCCGGTCGTTCAGAAAGCGATGGCGACCTTGTCAAGAATTCACAAACAGCTAAAAAATTAAGGGGTGTACTGCGAGGTCCTATAAAGGATACGTAACTAACATTTTATTTAGATCTATCATGTGACAACATATTTATTTGAGTCGTGGAAAATTTCACTACAGAAGAACATCAGGACATTTGAATGTAAATGTGACATCAAGTTTAGCTGAATACAAGTGCCATGTAGAGAAAAGATACTGACATTCTTTCTAGGATATTCTGAAAAAGACCACAGCATTTCTGAACTAACAGCTTATCTGATTCAATGCAAACAAAAAGTAGATGTGGACCAAAAATGGTACAGAAAAATATAACCGAGTATTATAATGTAGCTTTTCATTCACTGAACATTGAGACTGGAGTAATGTCGTGGATTTATTTATAGTGTTGTCCCTGGGGTGAGGGGAATCAACACCCACATTCTTTTTAACCCCATAAGATTATTCTGGAGAATCCACTAGATTCCGTCCACAACACTCCGTCAGTCACTGGATCTCTCTCTCTCTCTCTCTCTCTCTCTCTCTCTCTCTCTCTCTCTCTTTCTCTCTCTCTCTCTCTCACCAATGGGTCATGCCCCCTCTCATTCTTCCCCAAAACAACATACTACAAAACTCTAGCTTCTAAAAATTAATAACAACACAACATCATCATAGCTCAGCACACAATGACCTCACAAACGATGTGTCCTTCCTGCCAGATGTGACTTCCTCCAGTAGCTCTTTGATAACCCAGATACCTGTCACCAATCACGGATATAGTCCAATACTGATCCTGAATCGATCACACACAATGTTACTAAACGTCCCTACCGTTCTGAGATTTAACAATCCTTGTATCGTGAAAACACGGATCACTGTATCTTGAAACAAAATGGTTCATTCCTCAATGTCCTAGAGTTTCACGATTACACAGTTAATGATTACAGTTCCATAGGAATCTAATAACTGAGAAGAACGCTATGTTCGGTGTTCCTGTTCCCCCTATAACCCATATTGTTCTTTTTACATGTGTTATGGAAAATAACTTCACTCAACTTCCGCGACCCCTATCACTAAGGAGTCCTTTCTAGATAATTATCTGTTTCTGCTCAACAGAGCCATGTTCCTTCAGACCCTCTTGATTATGGGCCCAGTGCAAAAGCCGCTGAAAATAACTTCCTTCACTGAAATAGCCATAAACTTAAACAGTGATGTTTCAGCTTGTTTCCTTCATAACCGGAGTGGAACCTGTGAAAGAGAGAACATCCCTGGTGAGAGCAACCCGATACTGAACCCTATTAGATGAGTGCAGGCCTACGGCCGCACTCAGATATGTAACAGTGAACTAAACTCTGACATGAGGCAGAGGAGCTCAACACATCGGTCTGAGTTAGGGTAAGACAAGGAAAGACCAAAGGCGACGTGCAGAACCCCAGTAGACACCCCACTGGAAGATCCCACCATTGGACATATCCCCTATATCCAAACCACCCTCAATCTCTCTAAATATCATCCCACTACACTATTCTCAACCAGCTGAGCTAATTGGCATCTCACACTAGTTAGTTTAACGCGATTGCCTACTTGTCGCCGACACTCCTAGAATACTAACCCACCAAAGCAACAACACTATGCTCAAGTCCTAAACTCTATCTATCACTAGACTATCCTTCATTACTTATACCTAAACGCTATCTAGTGAATACCTTATGTAAACCAGCTCTATCCTGAATTGAATCTACACATTGCCATGAAAGACACATGTTCATCACTTTTAATTGACACAGAACACACTAGATTCTTTTCTAAACAAGAACAGAGCTAGGCAAACACTTCAGTCTAGTGTAATTTTATTTTTCACACTGGCGGCAAATAAGTTATGCTTCCTACAATCGGGGATTGTCCGAGTGACGTCATTCGCTGTCAACAACAAGTGGTCTTGGCGGCAACCAAATCAAGACGGCGCTTTTCCTTTCATCTTGCGATTCGGGCAAAATAATATGCCGACAATTTTCCTGTGTCTTGGGGAAATCTCAAGAACTTTTGGTTTCGCTTGATCCGATGGAAGAGTTTCCCCACTATCAACAAAAAGTTGCAGCTGTGTATACCGACTGTCTCTGTAAATCTATCATCTGATCGTTAACTGCAGTGGTCCCGTGACAAGAATACCACGAAACAAAACAAATAATACGGTGACCTTAGTATGGCGATATATCATCCTATGTGTTAGGTGTCGCAGAACAAGGAATGCAATAATCGGGAAATAGGAAAAGACGGCATACTGTGAACGAACCAGACTTGACTTGGTGATAAGAAAAGCGTCACAAAGAAACAGACGGGGACCAGCGATGATGACAGGAAGTTAGACCATCCATGTAGAAGACATTGAAGGATAACCTTTGGGATGTGTCCCAGTAAACTACAGATAGGAAAACGGTTATCAGGGTGATCATGTGTAATGGAAAACGATAGTTAAATCTCACCCTAGGCCAGAAGTAGATATCTCGACAGGGACCAGTAGTTAGTGGCTATACTATCCAAATACTGTGAGTATTTTGTGCGAGAGTTATTGACAGTTGTTGCCTATAATGATACATGCTTGTGTATGATGACAGTAGGAAAACTGAGAAATGTTTGAACGATACCAGACATCAGCAACGTACATGGGAAGGCGGACACGGCAGATAGCCGGCCTAGTGTAGAGCTAATGTGTAGGGCGATTCAGTAATAAACATTAGGTTTGACTGGAACACACATGAGATCATGTTATCTATTGTGCACAGCGTCAATGAACAGCTACGTACTTATTGTTCAACAAAGTGTTGTTGATATTATTTAAGATGCCATGATAGTCGACTCAGAACCGAGCCAAATGAAGAGAGGACCCAATACTTGTGTGAGAAGGGTAGTGCTAATAAATAGAGTACTTAGAGGAGGGTCAGCGGAGTTACTACGTGGCAACTATGGGAGCTCTTTCCGGCAGATATGTGAACCAGAGAAAAAGAGGAATGCCATTCCACTGGGACTAGGCCCAGAACATAAATAGAAAGCCTGTGACGGTGTATGAAAATATTCTAGAAGAAAGCTTGCTCAGATCAGCAAGAAATATACTTTGTACATTACGCTGAATAAAATATTTCACATCTTTGGAAAAATTGTGTGGACCTCATGGCCACATTTTTGGATAAACAACTTTACAACATTTTAATCATGTTCGTAACAGACACACACAGATACGTGGATGTAGCCTACAGTCGCCAATACACAACGTCAATTTACGGCAACCATTGTAACGCTATAACGAACACTATTTATAGGGTGTCAGACATTTTGCATTCCAGAAAGCAGATTACAGCGGTGCTCAGCAGTTTCGGGATCTACCAGCTGACCTACAGACGAGTGAACCTGACAGCAGCCGGTATCTGAAGAGGCTTTTCATCCTGTCTGAAGAATGACATCATGGTGATAGAGGACAATAGCTGAAAGAGCAAGTACTAACATCTGCAGATCACTACGAACAAGGACAGGAGCAGATACATAATGTGCTAATCTTTTTAGATTGTCGGTGTAATTTGATCTGTATCACGCATATTTATTATATTATTTTATATATATTGATAATAATATTGTTGTAATTTGTAGCACAGCCGATACATTTTAGTGTCCACATTGGGTGATTTTGTCACCTGAAGTGAAAGGTGCGGCTTAACGGAGCTGGGACTAAAGTAGCATTTTAGATACAGATGAAAGGCATACGGCGATACAATTTCAGTGAAGAAGTAGTTTTTGGTAGTTGACTACAATAGAATTGGCAAACACTTGTCCAGTGGAAAATTAACAGACACTGACATAACACCTGGCGAAGTGAATCTCGCATAATCGAGTTTGTTTACAGCAGGAGGAGTGCATTGCCAGCATACGATGTGGGTAATCATTGTGTGGTGACGAAGCGTTTCTCAGAATATGTTCACATCATGTGGGGCAGCCTTCCAGCATATGACATGGGTAATTGTTATATGGTGGGGGACTGGCTATGCGGGGTGTTGAATATAGTTGATGGTTAGTACAATTGACTATTGTTATGTGTATGGGTTAATGATACATAACATAGTTTGTTGTGGAGAAGTGTGATTTAAAAGTAATAATAGCTTATGATTGATAACAACATGTGAAGTCATGTTGCATCGGCACCTGACCATTGTCGCGTGTATGGGTAAATGACACACGACGGTGATTTGGTTACGATGAAGCATAATTTCAACGAATTTAGTTCAGATTTTCCGGGGAATAAATTTGGCTAAACTGGGTTAAAACATACAAGGTTTTGGTTCAATTGACATCATGACTACTTATAGGAAGTGAGGTCAATTGCTAGCAAAACATTGCCATTTATTATTATGTGGCTATTGTATTAATAGATAGATAATGAATATTAATAATGTCCGTTAGGAACATATTTAACTCAAGCAGAACTTAAGAAAGTTACATTTGGTATTGAAAATTTTAGACGTATTAGTTCTTCATTTAGTGACAGCACAGCAATGATTAAACAATTCTTTGCACCATACTTAGATAAGAGTGACGTAGATCACATACACGGATGTGCAGCTAAAAGATATGAGTCGAGCTCAGATGACGAGATGTCATACAGAAAGAACAACATGCAACAACGTCGGTTGAAAAAGACAGCCAAACCACGACAAACAGATATGGCAGACTATACAAAATCAAATTGGCATGAAGAAACTCCGCCAAAGATGTCACAAACCCATTATACCAACACAGACACTTTACTAACAGAATGGAAACAACAAAGTGTTCCCGAAACTCAAATTGACAAAAGAATACGAGATGTGAAAATAAGGAATTGGAATCGGTATTGGAAATATTTAGGTTTGTCCGATGAAGAACGGAAGGAAAGAACACGTCAAATAGATGACTTATAAATCAGTAACAACATATGTCACACAGGAAGATGAGAATCACTGCCCAGTTCTACACATTAAAGAAACATAGAATTAAATTTATTAAAACAAAGCCAAGACAGATACATCCATTAGATTCACATGCAGTACACACAGCGACAGATGAGCATTGTATTTCTGAACACTGAATTCTATCTTTATAAATCTGTCGAAATTCTTCTGTCTATAAATTTCACTTATATTCTAATTAAACGACACAATACATATACAGCTAGTTACATGTACGATTTAGGAAGTACAATTCGTTACAATCACGTAATACGTCAAACACATATAACATATCAGTCAACCACATACATCACAGTACGTCAATAATATATACATACAATAAAAAAAATTCACAACTTATAAAGGGTATTTAATCAAATCTAATACGCTGAACAAACGGTCAGGACATTTCAGAACATCTAAAAACAGCTGATAGTAATTGTTAATAACTATGTTATAACTATGTCATTATTGATTTGTCCAGATACATACATATTTAAGTTATTATTGTTACAGATAGATTAGAATATGGCAGTATCTGTAACTACTATATTGTCATCAAAATAAGATCTGAGGCATGTCGAGCAGACGAAATGTAATCCAACGTTGCAAGTTATCTACGAGCGAAATCGTCATAGTCCAGATAAGTTAGATTAATTATTAAGATATATTAATGATATTTTATTGCTGTTGAAAATGAAATTCATGAAAAGAAAAAAAAAAAAAAAAAAGAATTCAGAAAAAAACGAAAAAAGATGAATTCCTGAAAAAAAAAAAATTCAGGACAATGAAAAAAATAAAGTCATGAAAATGAAAAGAAGAGACATGACAAAACAATTGAAAAAAAAAAAAAAAAGAAGAAGAAGAAAAAAACAAGATTTGTCATTATTTCGTTAAATGCATGATTCAGTTATCACATGCTGTATTATTGTTATTTTGTCATTACATATACATATATTATGTACACTTTCACACAAATTCCACAGGTTTAGTAAACCAAATAGGTAGGGCACATGATGCAAAGGTTACTACTGATTTATTTTATGAAGAAATTAGATTAATTTTGATTATTCGGTGATTTATTTCAATTGTATTATTGCATGGGTTATTATGCATAACTGTAAGATGCATTTATTTCATGAACAGGATGAATGGGAATGAAAGGAATATTAGCTATCTAGGTAATTAATTTAATATTGCTATTATTATGTGATAGAGTAGGATTAAATATTGCAGGTAAATATTAGGCAGCCATACTCATGAGCCACAAAGGTCAACGAAGAATATACAGTAACAACATTAGAAAGTACCGACAAAAATATGCACATATGAAAACCAAACCCCACATGAAGCGTTACACGAAACAGTCGAAGTCGAAGCACAGAAGTTACGTCAAATGTAGTCAGGTCATACACACAGTGGAGTATGAGAAGGTCGACTATGATTATGCACAGGGAAGGCAAGAGCGATTCACTTAACAATGATGTCAGTGGAGGCTGGATGTAATGAACACACACATTTAAGGAGCTACTAAGGATGTCCGGGGAGACATTGGGACTTAGTGATGCTGGACTTCAATTCTCTGAGATAAAAAGGAGTTTGGGAGCCACACATTGTCTACGGGGATAGATGTGAGATGTGTCCGATTTATAAAAAAAAATTTTTTTGGTGATGATGTTCATAGCAATTCAACTATTCACAATGGAATAGGTTATAAGGATAAGGGATACGCTTTATTGCAGAGTCACGGACAGTTATGTGCGACCTTTAGTGAACAATGTAGACAGAGATGTGCGACCTTTAGTGAACAATGTAGACGGAGATGTGCGACCTTTAGTAGACAATGTAGACGGAGATGTGCGACCATGGACCAATATGACAGGTATGTTCGACTACTGCGACTCATGTCACAGACTGGAAGACTGAGTTGGTAGGTAACATGTTTGCAACATTTTAAATTGACCGGGGGGCATATGTGCCAGGTGTCGCAGAACAAGGAATGCAATAATCGGGAAATAGGAAAAGATGGCATATTGTGAACGCACCAGACTTGACTTGGTGATAAGAAAAGCGTCACAAAGAAACAGACGGGGACCAGCGATGATGACAGGAAGTTAGACCATCCATGTAGAAGACATTGAAGGATAACCTTTGGGATGTGTCCCAGTAAACTACAGATAGGAAAACAGTTATCAGGGTGATCATGTGTAATGGAAAACGATAGTTAAATCTCACCCTAGGCCAGAAGTAGAAATCTCGACAGGGACCAGTAGTTAGTGGCTATACTATCCAAATACTGTGAGTATTTTGTGCGAGAGTTATTGACAGTTGTTGCCTATAATGATACATGCTTGTGTATGATGACAGTAGGAAAACTGAGAAATGTTTGAACGATACCAGACATCAGCAACGTACATGGGAAGGCGGACACGGCAGATAGCCGGCCTAGTGTAGAGCTAATGTGTAGGGCGATTCAGTAATAAACATTAGGTTTGACTGGAACACACATGAGTTCATGTTATCTATTGTGCACAGCGTCAATGAACAGTTACGTACTTATTGTTCAACAAAGTGTTGTTGGTATTATTTAAGATGCCATGATAGTCGACTCAGAACCGAGCCAAATGAAGAGAGGACCCAATACTTGTGTGAGAAGGGTAGTGCTAATAAATAGAGTACTTAGAGGAGGGTCAGCGGAGTTACTACGTGGCACTTCTGTCCGAATAGGTGGTCACCTTTTTCCGATATATTATTCTTTGGTGCTGCATGAGTTAACACGATAAACTATAACAGAGTGGCTTATAGGGGAGAGTTGGCTGGTGTGCAATGAGAAGATTCTCAACGCACGGGTGAGCACCCTGCTTGGGGGGGGGGGGTAGCTAGGGATTGTCGTGCTGTGACTACGGGATAGTGAACAGTTAGTTACCACCGATCGATCGTAGTAGAAGGTCGCAAGACTTGTTGGATAACATCTAGAGTGTTTGTAACTTCATTTTTTATTAATTGTCTGGAGATCTGCTGGACTGGCAATTGTTATGAAGTCTCCAATAAACTAGAAAACCCAGTGACGATGGAGTTGAATTGCCTATTGATGCATTCGGCCTGAATGTCTTTACCTCCTGCACTGTTATAAAGAGGTAAATTGGTGCCGTGACCAGGCTCTGAAGTCCTGGATTGTCGTGGAATATGCGGAGTACCTCCACAAACTGCACAAATTGGAACACCTACAACGCTTGTACAGGGCAAAACTCTGGCCGTTTTGAAACTCTGTAATGACTTCCCAGAGACAAGATTACGGCATGTTCTACACTTCTATTGAATGGCTGTCAAGGGGCGAAACGTTTACACGATTCCTTCAAGGACTGACCAGAGGCGAACTTCTGGCAGTTCATTCTCAAGAATACCCGCCCAGGGGTATTTGCAGCATAATTGTTTACTATCAAACGCCTACCCACAGGCGGCTGTTCACTATCAAAAGCCTACCCACATGCGGCTGTTCACTATCAAAAGCCTACCCACATGCGGCTGTTCACCATCAAAAGCCTACCCACAGGTGGCTGTTCACTATCAAAAGCCTATCCACAGGCGGCTGTTCACTATCAAAAGCCTACCCACAGGCGGTTGTTCACTATCAAAAACCTACCCACAGGCGGCTGTTCACTATCAAAGACCTACCCACAAGCGGCTACCAAGATCTCTGTTGAAAGAAAATGGACGACGATTCCTGCTCAATCTCGGTTGCTAATGGTGTTTGAAAGGCCGTCTACAAGTAGCTGCTGTAGCAAGTAACTGCAAACTTTCTAAACGGTATGGACTAAGATATAATTTCAATCTTTGAAATATTTAGAGAACTGTGAAAGTTAATTAATTTAATTTATTTATTATTATATTATAAAAGTATAATAATGGAAGCCCAGGACGTCTCACTGGGACAAGTTTTGAGAAGTATGGGGAGAACTATATACAGGCCGGATAAGTCATCGAAATAAGACTTTAAACATTAACTATCTAAGTAGAGAATTGAGAAACGTGACTGTCTGGCTAGAGGAACTGAAAACAGCAGTCAGTGAGGTGGCATGTTTATATATGGGTTACACCGAAGAATAGTTGAACAGGAGAATTATAAATGTAATACCAGATGTAACAAGAATAACCGAAGACTGCCACTAATAAACAACAATAGAAGGCAACATAACCTGGTATATGAAAATAGATACGTTGAGCCAGCTATGACCAAAGCGTCCTTGACGGTAGAAGAAATCATAACGCGTACAATTCTCAAAGATATAGAAATCTGCCAAAGAAACAGTGGGCTTGGCCATCCCATAGTGCGACCGCAAGAAAGTTGCGTGACACATGGTTAGATCAAAGACAGAGACAATATAGAAATTCAGGGCTTAGAGACGGAGTTCAACCCATAAACGAGATACCAAGTACTCCAAAGACGCTTGCAAATGTAAGGGCTAGACCGGAAAATAAGACGACAGTATTAGTAGAGAAAATAAACCGGGAGACACAGACTCAGACATCTAAGACGATAGAGAATGGCACTCAGACACAGGTACAATCGGCTAGCAAATAGCAAGAGGATGTCAAACTAAGGTGGTAGAAATTTTAGAACCGGCTTCAGGAAAATTAGAACAAGTTGTGCCAGTTAAAATTAAAGAGACTGTCCGGCAGAGCATAAGCCGCTGTTTAACAAGAAACACCAGGAAGAAAATTAAGAAAAGTGTTAGGCCAGGTCTGCAAGTTTGCTAGTAATGTTGATACGACAGATACCTCAGACTTAATCAGATGGGGACATTCAATATATTCCTGATCGGAAAGTGAAAGGTAGAGGTAGAAATAACAAGAATGTGAGTAGTACAAGTTCTGAATATAGGGAAACCTTTTCCTCAGCTGGTATAATTGACAGTAAACAGGCTAGTTGGTTGTTGATTAGTGATATTTCAGAAGATGAAATAGGAAGATATAAGCATTATGGTATATTGACAGACACGACAAACGAACAACCGTTAAAAAGAAATACTAGTAAGAAGAAAGGCAGGTGGCAGGAATAGAAATTTACCCGACATGTACAGAAGATGACGCGAGGAAGATAAGAGGATATATGTTGTTAAGGCCAGACTACTTTACTGATAGTTACAGATATTAAGGGAGAAGAAAGATACTATTATTAGGAGACAATTTTCTAAGAACAGAGTTTGAGACCGGAATGAGAATTGACTGGTGACGGAACGCGTAGAAAGAATCTGAGTCGTTGATGATGTAGGATGAGGTGATGAGGAGGCTGATGAGAAGTGAGTGAGTAGTTGAGTATCGGAGTGATCTGTCTGGTTATGTTGTAGATACGTAGGGAGTGTCTTTGCGTGCGTAAAAGTATAGACAAACCTGTGTTCGTCGCGCTGATTAAAGAATGAAGTGTGGAGTTTTGAAACTAGTCTGGTTGGAATGCATGGATAGAACGATGTCAGGTTATTAGTAACAGCGCATGGATGTACAGGGCGGTTGATATAGCTAAGAGTTGAAGCAGTGTGAAGGGAAATTGTGTAAGAATCACCAAGACGATGCACTGTCTGAGCGAGCATAATATACGCGTGTTGAAAGGAGAAGTTGACGGTACGCTTATGGTGCGTTGAGTATGTTTGATTGTTTTTCCAAGGAAACAAAATGTTGAATGCCGGAGTGGTTTGCGTGGTTACGGTATAGAGAATTAGATAGGGCAGAGAGTGTCATGCTTGCATAGTGTAGGCTATCTTGTGTTTGGTTGTGGTGATCAGAGAGTGGATGATTTGGGATTTGAGATTCTCTTGTCTGGAATGGCCGGATGGAGTGGGATAGTGCTCGCAGAATTTACACAGAGAGATGTAAGGTTATTATTATTATGAATGTTGTTACTAAAGCAAATGCGTTGTCTGCGCCGGGTTGACTCAGAGCTTTTGAAAGAAGAGTGAATGATTGAGAAAGATTGAAGCAAGAGAGTAGTTGGATTGTGAAAATCCTAGGATATGATGTAAGATATTGAATTAATGTTTAGTTTGTTGTTTTATGAAGCAGATCATCCAGTATCGTTGACGTATGTATGCCGATGTGACCTTGTTTCATACAGAAGAATGAGAAAATATAGCGAGGACATACGTGTTTAGTATGTCTCGTCTGAGGGAGGTTTGTTGTGAGGAGCTGTTGATAAATTTGATAATGATGATTAGTGTGTAAAGGAGATAGACAGTATTGAGCTAGATTGTTCATGTAGAGCTGGTCGTTAGCCGTATGCGTCTTTGGCTGCTGTTTCGAGAAATGTGAGTGGCGTAACTGCCAGCGCTGTATGGTTAAGAGGGAGAAGACATATGAATGAACTAATGTGTTAGATGAGAGATGAGAAGTTGATGAGGAGATGGAGATTGATGAGGAATTGAGTAGACTGTGTAAAATAACCAGCTGAGCGTGAGAGTATTATGAGTAGAAGACTGTGGAAAGAAAGTGATGATTGAAGAATGCGAGTTGTGGTGATGGGGATGAAGTAATTACGTGGTGACTGCGGAGAAAGAAGAGGTGACTGAGTTAGAGAAAGTTGTTGTGTGGAAAGGGAGGAAGCAGGTTGGAATGGAATGTTGGTTATGAGATTAGATTGAAAAAAAACACTGAATAGTAATATAGTGATGCGAGAGAATGAACATTTGTTGCGTCGGGTGGACGAGAGAGTCGAATTGCGTGAATGTCTTTATGAGGTGGAAGTTGGTGCATATCCAGAGGAAACTGGAGTGGAAAATGAGTGCGAAAATTAATAGTAGGTAGTAGTGGTGGATGAACTTCCAAGAAATCTTTGTATGTGAAATACTCACTTTGGTTAGTGAGAGACTGAGCTGTAGATAACAGTAATTGTTTTGATTTATTGGCTGTTTGCTTGGTTTATATTTCAAATACTGTGGTGTTGTCATGATTTAATTTTTATAGTGTATTGTGTTTCACATAAATTGTGGCGATATGTCAATGTCTTATTTTACAGTATGTTGTGGAATTTTGTGCTTAAAAGCGACAGCATTCGAAGGAAAACAGGTGTGTTTTTAAATTGTTGATTTGGTTATTAATTGGTTATTAGTTAGAAGTAATTACTGTGTTTTCAGTTCTATACATATGTTATATTATGTTGGGGGATAATCAATGTCCGTACAGAGACATTTATGTGGGAAATATGTTGTTTCCTGAGTTGTAGTCTTTATTACTATTTTGAAACATTCGATGTTGACATATTAGTTGGCCATATTGTTTTGAGTTGTAAATTTAACTCCGTAATTTTTATGATTTGTTGACCAGCCTTGAATTTGGTTTGAAGTAATTTTGCTTTATTTGCTTGATAGAAGTTCATTTACGCGTCCCTCATATGAAGTTGTTGCACGTTGAGTTATTAAGATGTGATAAATGGACATATTAATTGCGTCCGGGCTTGGTTTTCAGCGCATTATTACGTTCAGGTAGCCAGCATATTAATGATATCTATAGTAAATAGACATTTTCCGGTGGCTTCGGGTTGCGGGGATACCGTGGTTGACGGCATGTATAGTGTTCGGGTCTTAGGAAGAGGATAGATAGAAGGGTAGACAGAGATTGAGTGCCATTTAGTTAGTGGAGATGATTCTCATAATAAATGGGATGGACATGGATTAAGAGCCATGAAGTAAAGAAATCCACAGACAAGTCAGAATATTATGTAAGGAGGCAAACGAATCATGGCTTGAGGAAAAGTGCTTAGAAATTGAAAACCAACACAACAGTCAAAACACCAAATTAGTGCACAAAAGAATTCAGGAACTTACTAATAAAAGAACAAGTACATCAACAGGGTGTCTAAAAACTAAAGATGGCAAAATCATAATAGAAAACGACCAGATTCTATATGTATGGACAGATTATGTGAAACACCTTTATGATGATAACAGAGACGAACAGTATGATATTAGATTTAATAATGAAGGACCGCCAATTTTGGAGATGGAGGTTCGAAATATTCTTAAGCAAATGAAAGCTGGCAAGGCCCCCTGTGCAGATAACATCACAACAGAAATGATTAAAGCTTTAGAAGAATTTGGACTAGAGCAAGTCACCAGACTGATGAACACATTATATGATACTGGAGATATACCTCATGAACTTTGTAACTCTGTATTTATTGCAATCCCAAAGACATCAGAAACCTTTTAATGTGATCAACATAGAACAATTAGTATAATGAGTCACATCACAAAGATTTTGCTAAGAATTATCATGCAAAGAGTGAGGAAGAAGATACAACCTGAAATAGAGAAAGAACAATGTGGGTTTGTAGAAGGAAAGGGTACAGTAAATGCTGTGTATATGCTGCGAACAGTTATTGAACGTGCTATAGAAATAAACAAGGATATACATCTTTGCTTTATTGACTATTCAAAGGCGTTTGATAGAGTTAGACATGTCAACATGGTGAATATGCATGCAGATCTACAAATTGATGGGAAAGACATTAGACTTATAAAAAACATATATTGGAAACAACAAGCTGCAATAAGGATTGATAATGAAGTGGGACAGTATCAGCCAATTAAAAGAGGTGTTGGGCAGAAATGTTGAGGATATAAATGGAATCAGCATTGGAGGACGAAACATCAATAACATTAGATATGCAGATGATACAGTATTAATTGCAGACAATGCGCAAGACCTGCAACAATTAGTAGATGCGGTTGTTGTATACAGTGAGCAACTGGGGTTAGAATTAAATTGTAAATAAACTCAGGTTATGGTCGTCACTAGGAAGGAAGAAGTGCCACAATGTGATATACAAGTAAATGGAAATATTCTTCAACAAGTGAATCGGTACAATTATCTTGGAACAGTCATAACATCTGATGGGAGATGCCTTGAAGAGAATCGCCATGGCGAAAGTAGCCTTTAGCAAGATGAAAACATTCTGACCAATAAAAAGATTCAAAAGAATGTTTTCCCGTGATAAATTTGAATCTATGTGATGAATCGTGCAATATATTGTTTGTGTCTTCGTTATTCAATAAAAAGATGTCAATTGAAACGAGAAAAAGAGTGTTGAGGGGATACATAGAGCCTGTTCTTTTGTATGGATGTGAAACTTGGACAATGGGCAGTCAAGCTGAAAAACATCTGATGGCTGCAGAAATGTGGTTTCTGAGGAAAATGCATAGAATACCATGGACAGACAGAAAAACCAATGACCAAGTACTACAGGAGACAAATGAACATCGTAAATTGATTAGAGAAATTAGACGTAGACAGTCAAAATTTTTTGGACATGTTATGAGAAGAAATTGATTGGAGAACTTGGTGACAACTGGCAAGATCGAAGGAAACAGACCAAGAGGCAGACCGAGAGGAAAATA
Source organism: Cepaea nemoralis (assembly GCA_014155875.1). Taxonomy (NCBI): domain Eukaryota; kingdom Metazoa; phylum Mollusca; class Gastropoda; order Stylommatophora; family Helicidae; genus Cepaea; species Cepaea nemoralis. The sequence continues at coordinate 249,482 of JACEFZ010005600.1, read as the reverse complement.
CCTGGATGGCTTGGCCACATGGCATGGACGAGACAGGAACACTTAGCTGATCCACGACACTGGTGATCGAGTGATACGGCGAGTCATGACCGCCAACGCTTTTGGGCATGGCACATGATTGATTCATTGATATGAAGTAAAGGTGTGGGTAATAATGGAATGTCTACAATAGATAGACAGGTATAATATGGGGTAGACAAGGTGGACGTTCACAGACACGAGTTCAGTGGTGGTATTTTTGTTGCTGTAGATAACGGCATAAATTGAGAAGTTAGAGGTTTTAGTAGGTAATGCCCATAACAAATGGACATTGATGGTATTATTAGGTTGCTGAGGTTTTCGGCTTATGCCTTGAGCGAGCTTCAGAGATATGATGAGGAAGCTGATATGAAGTGTATCCCTGGGTTGCTGGAGTGGTGTATGTAATGGTCAGAGATTAGGTTACGTGAATATTTTCAGAAGGTGAAGTTCATAATGTTGGAGTTTTTGAGAGGTAAGGCCCATAATGGACCCTTTGATTGCGTCCTCGGGATGAGTTTTGTGGTTGACATTACATTTCGAAGTTGCGGTGGCTGAGGTAACATCCAAAGCTATAAAATTAGTAGTGTCTATAATAAATGGACATTTAGGGGCGGTTTTGGGTTGCTAGGTTGCTGTGGGTGTCAGTAACTGGGAGAGATAGATTAAACGAGGTGGTTAATAGAAGGGACATATGATAAGAAGGCTGGTGCCATAATAAGTGGTATCTTTGAGTTGTGGGAGATACATGGTCTCGTTCGGTTATTACAAATATGAATTAATTAGGGAGTGGTGTTTGTTTTGTAGACTTTATTGCATAAAGTCTCATGGCGACACGGTGGGGTAAATGTGAGTATGGTTTTGTGAGGAAGAGTTCTTGTTCTTTGCTCTCCGTGTGTTAGTATGAGTGGCTTCAAGATGGTTGAATTTGGAGAATTAGCCATGCTCAGGAAACAGTTATTGGCGTAGACGTGCTGACGATGATGGTAGAGAGCATGGGAATTAAATGACATTCAATTAAGCGGATCGCTGTGACCCTGAAGAAATGATGATGACAAAGAAGAAGTAACTGAGTTCATAGTGAATGAGATTTTAAGGTTTGTAATATTAAGGGTTTAAGCGGATTGCTTGTGACCCTGTCGAAGAGAAGAAGAAGCATTAATGGTCCATATATAGTGGAGTGTTATAGTGTTTTGGAAAATTTTCATGAATGTTGGGTAAGGTGATGGGAGAATAGCGGATAGCTATAGTTTCCATGTGTAGTTGAAAATTTCCGAGTAAGGGCAAGGAAGGGTCGGTTGTAATGATCTATAGAAGTTCTCGTAATGTAGCTTACTTAGATTTTTAGAATATAGAGGTTATAGGTTGAGGGTGTTAAATAGGTTTTATTTAAGACTTTTCAAGGGAAAAGTCTTGGTCAGAGGAAGGAAGGAATATAACAGAGTGGCTTATAGTTATAGGGGAGAGTTGGCTGGTGAGCATTGAGAAGATTCTCAACGCACGGGTGAGCACCCTGCTGGGGGGGGGGGGGGGGGGGTAACTAGGGATTGTCGTCCTGTGAGGACGGGATAGTGAACAGTTAGTTACCACCGATCGATCGTAGTAGAAGGTCGCAAGACTTGTTGGATAACATCTAGAGTGTTTGTAACTTCATTTTTTATTAATTGTCTGGAGATCTGCTGGACTGGCAATTGTTATGAAGTCTCCAATAAACTAGAAAACCCAGTGACGATGGAGTTGAATTGTCTGTTGATGCATTCGGCCTGAGTCTCTTTACCTCCTGCATTGTTATAAAACGGGCTAATAGTATCACCACATGTACAGACATTGCTGAAGATAGGGAGCAGAGGACAACGCTGACCAAACAAGAACACGAGATGACACACGCAACAGGCAAATTAAGAAAATAATCGAAACGACAAAGAGAAGATTCAACAATCATTTAAATTTAGAGTCATGAAAACTATGTGAATTGAATATTTGTAGACTGGTGTAGAAACTCAAACCATGGCTAACCACATGGGGTATAGCATTGAGGCGTTTGAAACGTCCGTCTTCTGACGACAGCAGTGAGTTTCTTCCATGGAAGAAAGACAGGTAGAGAAGGTCTAGAACATATCAACATAAAATGAGAGTCACTGAATGAAATAACAATGGGGAAGATAAGAAAGTTTTTCCACATCGAATGACGTAACAATCGGCAAGCCATACTGATGTTCAGAGTTGAAGGGAAATAGCTAGATGACGTCAAACATAGAACTGGACAGAATACATCCACATATTGTCAGCATACAGCCTAGCAGAACGGACAGCATGGGCGAAAGACATACACTTCTACTTCTGCCTCCCCATATCCCGCATTGTGACATAGGTCGTCAACTAAACCACGTCCAGCAATCCTGTCTCCTGCAGCCTCCTCCATGCCCTCTCAATATTATTCACTTCTGTGTGTATTTCTCGTCTCCGAGTGTTTTTAGGTTCGCCTTGTGGATTCCAGACAAGGGAGTGTCTGGTTATATTGTCCTCAGGTTTTCTCAATGTGTATCCTATCTTGTATGTCCCACACAAGAGAGTGTCCAGTTATATTGTGCTCAGGTTTTCTCAATGTGTATCCTATCTTGTGGGTCCCAGACAAGAGAGTGTCCAATTATATTGTCCTCAGGTTTTCTCAATGTGTATCCTATCTTGTATGTCCCACACAAGAGAGTGTCCAGTTATATTGTGCTCAGGTTTTCTCAATGTGTATCCTATCTTGTATGTCCCACACAAGAGAGTGTCCAGTTATTTTGTCCTCAGGTTTTCTCAATGTGTATCCTATCTTGTATGTCCCACACAAGAGAGTGTCCAGTTATATTGTCTTCAGGTTTTCTCAATGTGTATCCTATCTTGTATGTCCCACACAAGAGAGTGTCCAGTTATATTGTGCTCAGGTTTTCTCAATGTGTATCCTATCTTGTGGGTCCCAGACAAGAGAGTGTCCAATTATATTGTCCTCAGGTTGTCTCAGTGTGCATCCTATCTTGTGGGTCCCAGACAAGAGAGTGTCCAGTTATATTGTCCTCAGGTTGTCTCAGTGTGTGTCCTATCTTGTGGGTCCCACATCGAATGACGTAACAATCGGCAAGCCATACTGATGTTCAGAGTTGAAGGGAAATAGCTAGATGGCGTCAAACATAGAACTGGACAGAATACATCCACATATTGGATATAATTGGACATCACCCCACCCACACAACCCCACCTACCCATACACACGCGCACCAAGGGACAAATAAACACCCCCACCTACCCACACACACGCACACCAAGGGACACATACATACCCCACCAACCGACCCATTCCCCTTCCGCACATCCCCCACCCACACACACTGCCCTCACCTGATCCCCCAACCAAAACACACTCGCCACCCACAAACATTCCCCAACCAACACACACATCCCACGCCCATCCACATCTTAACCCACACATCCTCTCCCCACCCACACCTCAAACCACCCATCCCTTAGCCACATCTCCATCGACAACATATTCCCCACCCATGCACACAATCCCCCACCAACCCACACATCGCACATTCACTCACACATCCCCAAACCATACACACACATCCCCACTAACTGACATGTCCCTACCCCCCCCCCCACCGACACATCCCTAACCACCCATACATCCCCAATCCACACACACACACCCCACCACCCACACATACAACTTCCACCCACCCACACATGCCTTAACCTAAACCCCCAACACGCAATCCCCCACCCGCACATCACATACACCCCCTACCACGCACTATTCCCAACCCACGCACCACACACACACATATCCCTCACCAACACATCCCCACTTACACACCACACACATATCCCCCACCCAGATACCACACAATATTCCCACCCACACCCACACAGATACCCTTACCCATCCACCCCACATACCCCCACTCACACACCACAAAAATCCCCCACCCACACACACATACCTCACTCACACAATATCCCCAACCAACACACCACACACCTCTCCCCACCCACACACGCATTCCCTACCCGTCCACCAAACACACTCACTCACGCATACATCCTCCACTACGCACTCACACACCCCCACCCACCCACCCCCAACCAAACATCTCTCGATCACAATACCCCTACCCACATACATCCTCCACCCACTCACACATCCCACCCCGACACATACAACTCCCTTACCCACCTACACATCCCTAAGCCACTCACACACCCCCACCCACACATTCCCCATCCACACACACACATCTCCCACCCACACACCCCTGCATACTTCCCCCAACCACCACAATCCCCTACTCACCCACACATATACCCCACCCATACGCACATTCCCCGCACCCATCACACACATCCCCCACACCACACACTACCCTCCACCCATACCACCACAAACATACCCTCCACCCACACATCATTCACACATCCCCCACCAACACACCGCACACATATCTCAAACCCACACACCATACACTTCTCCCCACCCGCCCTTGCATCCCCAATCCACCCAACACAATCCCCTATCCACACAACCCTGCCTCCCACACATACTTCCTCAAACCATCCACACATCTCCACCCACATAAACACACATCCCCTGCATCCGTCCCATACACATATCCTCCACCCATACACACATCCCCCACACCCATTCCAACACCCCTACTTTCACCCCCACACATCCATCCACACATCCAACCAACACCCACAAATACCACTACCCACCAAAACCCACACACCCCAACCCATCCAAACGCATACCCCCACCCACACACCCCCACCCACACTTATCCCCACACTCACACACATCCTCCACATACAGTCACACTTCCTCACATCTAGACACATACAAAATGTCTCACGTTAGTATTGAAACTAGTATGAAAAAACTCCCACACTTTACTCACACACATACACTGACACTTGTCATGAGCAGTCTCATAAACATGTTAAACATGGAGAAAAATGTGTACATAAAATGTATATGACATAAAAATAGTGATGCTCTCTCTCTCTCTCTCTCTCTCTCTCTCTCTCTCTCTCACACACACACACACACACACACACACACACACATTCACTCTCCCGCTCATTCTTTCACTCTCACGCTCACTCGTTCTGTCTCTCATTCACACTCACTGACTCTCTCACTCAAACTACAGTAATGAACATGAGTTTATATTATGCATGATAAAATCAAAGGGTATTTAACTGATAATATGACAGATGAGAATACACAAACATATGGATTCGCGTGTTACATAACATGCGTGTTACATGACATGCATCTGCTCAGCTCTCTCTCTCTCTCTCTCTCTCTCTCTCTCTCTCTCTCTCTCTCTCTCTCTCTCTCTCTCTCTCTCTCTCTCTCTCTCTCTCGCTCCCACACGCACGCACATATATAGTGAACAATCATAATGAACAATTATACTGAACAATTATACTTGGTAGAGCCCAGTAAGTTATTATTGAATCTTGTGTACAATAAACTAGAACTCACTCTATACTTGGTACAGCCCAGCAAGTTATTGTTGAATCTTGTGAACAATAAACTAGAACTCACTCTATACTTGGTACAGCCCAGCAGGTTATTGTTGAATCTCTTGTACAATAAACTAGAACTCACTCTATACTTGGTACAGCCCAGCAGGTTATTGTTGACTCTCTTGTACAATAAACTAGAACTCACTCTATACTTGGTACAGCCCAGCAAGTTATTGTTGAATCTCGTGTACAATAAACTAGAACTCACTCTATACTTGGTACAGCCCAGCAAGTTATTATTGAATCTTGTGTACAATAAACTAGAACTCACTCTATACTTGGTACAGCCCAGCAAGTTATTGTTGAATCTCGTGTACAATAAACTAGAACTCACTCTATACTTGGTACAGCCCAGCAAGTTATTGTTGAATCTTGTGAACAATAAACTAGAACTCACTCTATACTTGGTACAGCCCAGCAGGTTATTGTTGAATTTTTTGTACAATAAACTAGAACTCACTCTATACTTGGTACAGCCCAGCAAGTTATTGTTGAATCTCGTGTACAATAAACTAGAACTCACTCTATACTTGGTAGAGCCCAGCAAGTTATTGTTGAATCTCTTGTACAATAAACTAGAACTCACTCTATACTTGGTACAGCCCAGCAGGTTATTGTTGAATCTCGTGTACAGTTAGCTGGTTAGTTAGTCGCGGTTCCAACTTCACAGCAACGGGTCATCCCCATTATGCTCCGTTCATGTGCATGTGAATATCACACAAAACGCCCCCCACTGCCCAAGGTGAAAAGTGGAAAAGATAGGAGTCTCGACAAACAACAGCCCGCACAGATACACTGTGCATAATGCCGCCGCTAGAATGTCAACACAATAGTCTCCCACTAAACATCCAGTTCATTTCTGATGGAATCTGCAGTCATTTTCCCATCTGGATGTTTCCTAGATGTTCACCCACACAGTCCACGAAACTACAGTTCATCATCGATGGCAGTGGCAGTCAACCAGAAGCCTAGCAGCCACGCATTTCTGCATAAGGCAAAAACCGGTCAACTCTGGGACATAGCCAGCTGCCATCGCTCCGAACATGCAGTCACATTCCAAAAAACCTTGGGTAGAGTCAAAAGCATTTCACACGAAACTCACAGCTCACACGCAATAACTCAGTAGCAGGGCGACGGAACCACCAAGCCTCCTTAGTCGCCTCTTACGACATGCGTGGTAGGCTACAGTGTTGCTATTCTTTGCTTCCCTTATGGGCCCCGGCAACACACGGGAGTGAATCTCGTGTACAATAAACTAGAACTCACTCTATACTTATTGCTGCTGACCATCGTTGATTAACACTGACATCGACTACAGGAACTTTCCATCACTCATTCTAGCTAGCACATACACACTCACGCCCTAGTAATACTAATATAAGACCACGTCAGTCTAGTCTTATGATGTGGGTAGTTGGCTAATATTGTCTAGTTGACAGAAATGTGTATCAATGTAGAAATATCGCTGGTCTAGTGTTTATGTGATGTCCGTCCTGTGTGCGTCTACAGTGTGATCTATCTCCAAGCTACCTCGTATCTGAATGTTGGACTTTCTGTCCTCGATTCAACACGTTAACTTTGATCGTGAGTGTCCTCGTGGACAACTCGGGTGTCTGTCACTAGTGTTCACTGGCTAACTGATTGACTGGCTTTCTGGGTTTTTATCATGTATTAAGATAACTCTACCGTCTGGTTTAGTTACATTGTTGTATAACTGTCTACACTCTTTAGATCTCGTCTTTCAGTCATAATTAACAATAAAATATCCCTGACAGTACCCCATAAATTTATATTTACTAGGGCTATTTGTAGCCGGCTTCGTGGCTTAGAGGTTATGACTTTTCTCCGTAATCTCGTATACTCTCGTCGGTAGCGTGATGACGGTGAGAATCAGCAGTGGTTCGAATCGCATCGGTAACTTACGGGGTATGTGAGCCGGCCGCTCAGAAAGCAATGGCAAACTACTGAGCGTAATCTTGCCAAGAGATCAACATACAGCTGATGTCCTGTAAAGGATATGCAAAAAAAGGGCTATTTGTGGGCTGTTATTCACAGCACCAGTAAACAGGAAACTAAATGATATTTCAAAATTTGAAACTCCCACCGTATATTAATGTCAACTGAAGGGACTTTTTCAAGCAGTCATTTTATATTTGCATTCTGGCCGGCATGGCTTGTTGAATATTGTAAGTTTGTTTTCTCATGAAAACATGACTCAATATCTTTTACTTGGCGTATTTAACACAATTTTAACAGGTCATAATCTAAGTCGACACCGTGGGCTCTCAAATTCACTTCAACATTTGATCATGATTTAGAATTTCCTGTTGTGACATAAGGTAAATTCCCAGTCTACGGCCTTTCAGTTCTTGTAATCATCAAATTGCTTTTTATAGCTGATTGTTTTCAAGGCTAGGTAAAGTACACTTAATCCAACTCACACATACGTAAAATCAACACCTGCGAGATGAGATGCTTGAGAAGAGCTGTCAACTTAACTATCCGGGACCGAGTAAGAAATGATGTTATCAGACACACAATGGGATCAACACATTGTGCCACATATATTGAAAGACAGATGATCAAGTGGCTCGGCCATCTAATTAGAATGCACCACCTTCAACTATCAGCACTGGTTCTTACGTCAAGGAACATCTGCTACGAGAGCCAGAGGACGCCCGAGAGGAAAATGGATTGATAACATCAAAGACATCGTACAATCACACGGAGTGGCATTATCCAGTGTCTGAAACGTCATGCGTTCCTCCCCACAATGGTAGACTTCAAACGTGGAATATGATGATAATAAAACTACACTTAAAAGCCATTTAAAATTAGAGATGTAAATGTTGGTTGATCATCAAATGTACCTCTAACACAGAGTAATATTCATTACACAGCATGTAACTTATCATTGGCACCTTTCCGTCTTGACAGACGATAGTTTGGTACATTGTGCTTCAAAAAGGCTTAATAACTACGAACCATGGCGGTGGCAAGTGTGGCTGGTAAGGCCAATTCTTGCTGCAAATGTTTGCCCACAGTAGATGCATGTGAAAACATGGTCATTTCCACCATTGTGCACCATCTTACGTCTCTCAAGCTCTGTGTGTGCCTTATCTGCAATCATTTTCTCTTTTGTCTGTATTCCATTTCTGATGTTTGCCCTCCATGCAACACGTTCAGCGGCGACTTGCTCCCAATGTGCATTATCTATGCCTGTATCAATCATGTCCCGCTTACACACATCTTTGTATCGTAGTAGAGGCCGACCCTGAGATCTCCTACCCGTCTGTAATTCACCAAAAAAGATGTCCTTTGGTATTCTACCATCATCCATCCACCTAACATGTCCTATCCATCTAAGTCTACGAAGACTGAGCATGGAATACATCGTCACACAACCTGATCTTTCCAATACTTCAGTATTTGTGATTTTGTCTTGCCACTTAATACCAAGTATTCTTCGCAGACACCGCATATGAAAGCTGTTTAAACGTTTCTCTTGGCGTGAGTAAGTTGTCCAGGTTTCACTGCCATAAAGAAGAGTACTAAGGACACAGGCTTGGTAGACGAGGACTTTTGTTTTGGCAGTAAGCTTCTTGTTCTCCCAGACTCTTTTTGCTAACATGTTCATTGTTGTTGCTGCCTTGCCAATCCTGATGTTGATTTTCTGATCTAGGGATAATTTGCTATTTACCTCTGATCCTAGATATGTAAAATGGTCTACTATCTCCAGTTCAGCGTCGTCAATAAAGATTGATGGTACACCATGTGCACCTTGTGATATAATATGTGTCTTCTTTTTGTTAATTGTTAAACCAAATTCAGAACAAGCATTGGAGAATGCAGATAGTAGATGTTGTAATTCTTCCTCAGAGTGGGTCGTAATCGCAGCATCATCCGCAAAAAGCAACTCTCTGATTAGTACCCTCCTAATTTTGGTCTTGGCCTTCAATCTCTGAGCATTATAGAGGCCACCATCTGAGCGTGAGTGAATGTATATACCGTCATCCTGATCACGAAAGGCATATTTCAGTAGAAGTGAAAAGTATATCCCAAAGAGGGTGGGGGATAGTACACAACCTTGCTTAACTCCACTCTTGATTTCAAACTCTTCTGAAGTTGTGCCATCAAACTTTATTATACCCTTCATGCCTGTGTGGAACGATTCCACAATGAACAGAAGAGTTGGTGGGCAGCCAATCTTCTTTACTGCTTTGAACAGACCCTTACGACTGACCAAATCGAATGCCTTTGTGAGGTCGATGAAAGCAATAAACAGTGGCTGATTTTGTTCCCTGCATTTTTCTTGCATCTGTCGTAATAAGAATATCATATCAATGGTAGACCGGTTCTGACGGAAGCAGCACTGTGATTCGGAGTAGACTTGATCTCCTAGAACTTGAAGTCTGCGCAGAACAATTCTGGCAAATACTTTCCCAACAATACACAGAAGTGAGATACCCCTATAGTTGTTACAGTCGCTCCGATCGCCCTTGTTCTTGTACAGTGTTATGATGCTTGAATATTTGAAATCCTGTGGGACTTCTCGCCAGCATAGCTCTATTAGCTGGTGGATCTGTAGAGCGAGTGTGTCTTGCCCACTCCTGGTTACCCCTATCGGAATCCCATCCTTACCTGGAGCGTTGCCAGATGCAAGCTCATTTATAGCACACTTAACTTCTGCTATAGTGGGAAGTGTGTCCAGGTGGTCAAGTGTTGGCAGGGCCTCTATGGCGCTGAGGGCATCATCCGATAGCTTGGTCTCACTTGAGTAAAGCTCTAAATAGTGCTCGATCCATATCCATCTGCTGTTTCTTATCAGTGATGATTTCTCCAGTCAAGGTTTTCAGTGGTGCACTTCTTTTGATCATTGGACCACAGGCTTTCTTTATCCCTTCATACATGCTTCTGATGTTTCCCTTATCACTTGCGGTTTGAATGAACTCACATAACTTGATCCAATAATCATTTGCACACTGCCTGGCAGCCTTTTGCACATCCTTCCTAGATTGCCTTAGCTCACTCAGAGTGTTACGCGTTGGTCTTTCCTTGTTTCTTAAGAGAGCTTTCTTCTTCTTATCAATCAAGGGCTGCAGAGTCTCGCTGTTTGCCGCAAACCAGTCCTGCCTCTTATGATCCACAGTGCCGTAATCCCCTACCGCTGTTTTATAAATAGTTTCCTTAAGTTTACTCCATTTATCATTTACTATACAATTTTCTGATGTATTATTGAAAGCGTCTTCAAGTTGCTGTTGAAATTCAAAGCACTTTCCAGGATCGTGAGTGTTAATAATATTAATCCTGGGGCTAGACTTGTGTTTAGCATTGTAGATTCTCTTTGGTCTCAGTCTAAACCTTGCAACAACCAAAGAATGATCTGTATCACAGTCAGCACTGTGGTAACTTCGAGTTAATGATGTATGGTTCAGATGTTGTCTCCGTGTGATAATGATAATGAATGTGATAATGAATCTTTCATTACCTCCAGCTGGGATATAAATCAGTAGCGAATTCTTCAATGCAAAGCCCACACCATGTTGCCTTTTTTTCTGCCTGCCCTCTTCCCTTCCAAAGAAAGGTGTAATTGTTTTCCCTGAGTGACCCTTCCTCAGCGAGGTGAGTCTCCTGCAGGCCAGCAATATCAATGTTTAGACGATTGAGTTCGGCATCAATCACGGCCGTTTTTCTCACATCGCCAATATTTGTCAAGTCAGTGGAAAATCCTGGACACATGGTTCTCACGTTCCAGGTTGCAAGCCGTAGCTTGAGGTTTCTATTATTCTTTTTATTAGTACCTGGTGCATTGGTTTTACAGCCTGCGATTCAGATGTTGTCCTAGCCCCAAGCACCCATTGTAAGCAGGCAGGCTGTGGCGGATCAGCACCCAATTGGCCGGGGGCTACCCAGCTTGAGGCGGGCGGTAGCTGATCAGTGACACCTGTAGGTTCTCCAACCGTCAGAGGCAACGCGTTGCGCTCCATGTCTACGCCAACTGACAAGGACTTATAACCCGTAACAGTTGCCTCTCGCTTTGATTCAGAGACCGGTTAAGACCAGGGATGGAGGTATTGTCTCTCCATAGCACAAAGCCTGGGCTAAAATAAAGAAACCATGTGTTGCCCATGCAGCATGATCCCTCTCTCGGCCTGCCTAGTTCACTCCAGAGGAAAATTAACACCTATACATCTGGAACAAGACAAGCTGCAGAAGCTGCCGGATCAGCAAAGCAATGCTCTAACTGTCCGCCTGTCGGAGCTTCGATCCTAGACCAGCTGCCAACCAAGGCTTAGGGCCTGTTCTGCCCTGCCATGACTTATTTTGTCTTTGGGTTGCATTTCCTTGCACCAGGGTAAGGCTTGTACCCTCTTAATTGCGCTCTTCCGCCCGAAGCCGTCGGCACAATGTGGGGTGTCGGGTTTAGTAAGCGCCGCCCAACATTCGGCGCTGACAGAAAGCAGGTAGTACTGTTTACTGTCATACAGTCATATCTGACTAAGACCTGACAGATATGTAACTTATATGACATTCTAAAACATAGATGATTTTTTTTTTTTATTTGATACATTTCTACATCAGCCATACCACGGTCGGACTGTTTGTAGGCACATACTGACTTCTGTCTAATAAAATTATTTTCGATCAAATTTGAGTTATACGTGATATGGTCATTTTAGGGGCAACCGACTCACGCATATGAGGTGTATTGTATTCTAATGAATTAAAATTGTACTTCGATTAGAAGAATCATTCTGAATACAGTTCATGAGAACTAGCATGGATCTGCTGACAAAACGCTTTTCAGACTTTCAAGTAATGCTTTCATGTGTTTTAAATACAGCCAGGAAACTTTTCATCATGTTATTAATCGGATGGGAAGCGTAAAAGTAAGCATATAGTGGTAATTTGATGTCAGATAACCAATCTGACAATCTTGTTCAGTGTCATCTTCCACCAGGCATGAATCACCAACAGACCCAGACGGTTTATTTATTTTTTTTTCGCATATACTTTACAGGACATCGCATCTGTCAACATCAGCATCTTTCAGCTGATTGTTGATTTCTTGGCAATATTACGCTCAGTAGTTTGCCATTGCTTTCTGAGCGACCGGCTCACGTAAACCGCAAGTCACCGCCGAGGCCAGAACCCCTGCAGATTCTCGTCGTACGTCACGCCACTCACGAGAGTACACGGGATCACGCAGAAAGACGTTACACACCTAGGCCAGGTGAGCCGGTAGACGGTCCATAAGTCTCTTAAATACGGATCAGCAACTCTTGCACCACGAGAGGCCATTATTTGCGACTGGTTAACAAAATAGGGGCTACGGCAATTTGTCTTCTTTTTGCTCGCTTGCAATCATCCAATATCAGCATGTTGATTCCCGCATGAACTGAATTGTCTTCTGCTGATTCTGCAAGTTTTGGTAGAGTTGTGTGCGCTTGCTAACTTTGAACACAATACATTGTCAATACACGTGCTTCTACTTCTAGTGCACTGAACTAATTTGTTTTTGTTTTTGTTTTTGCGTGTAGATTAGCTTTCATTATTACCAGTGTCCCTCGTCATAGGCGAACCCACTCAGACTTCAGAGGTACTTGTAATTTACGTCCCCAAGTCAAGGACGAGAAGTCAACATTTTAATCCAACTGACCGGTGTAGGGGTTGAACCCGCTACCTCTCCATCAGCGCACCGTATGTTTAGGAACGAACGCTAGTATCCATTCGGTCATGCTGACATAGTTTGATACCCATCTCGTTTCATCCGGACTTAGAACAGTCCTGACTGAACTGTATTTACTACAACAGTGGTTCTCAACCTTTTTTGGCCCGTGCCCCCCTTCACCATATTTTCAGAAATTCATTCCTCCCCTTCCTATCAAAAAATTGGCCCGTGCCCCCCTTCACCGTATTTTCAGAACGTCATTCCCCCCCCCCCCCCTTTCATATTTCCTATCTAAAAATCCCCCCACCCCTACACAGTATACGTAAAAATGGAAGGTAAATTTAATAGCATATACTAAAACAAGTCTAGACATCCACATAAAATATGATTTGCAGGTCTACTTACTTTATAAAATGAATTTTAGAAGTATGAGACGTACATAACTGTAAAGTATAAGGGAAAAACAATATCAAGTAATCGGTTCTTGTATTAACGTGATCTTGAAATAGTCTTCATTCCCCCCCCCCCTGGATTTCCTGGGGGGGGGGGGGGGATTTCCCCACAGGTTGAGAACCACTGTATTACAAAGTTGTAGTCTATGTTCTGCAGTTTCCGATGCTCCCCCACATTTACACATTGTTGAAGAACCCATCATTAACTTTGTGCACGCGCGGCTATCATGACTGTCATGTGGTGTTCTGAGTCTACAGCTTGTGGCTTGCCCAGTCCTGTCCAGCATAACATAGTCATCATGTTGTGGAGCTGATGATTTTCTGTATGCTTTTATTAGATGTCTCTTTTGGTGACGTATCACTGGGATGTCGTTTCACATATCTTGGAACAGTCACGTCTGACGGAAGACACCTCCTAGAGAGAGAGAGAGATTAGGGCAAATATCTTGGAACAATGTTATCTGACGGAAGACACCTTCTAGAGATTGAAACAAATATCTTGGAACAATCACGTCTGACGGAAGACACCTCGTAGACAGAGAGAGAGAGAGAGACAGAGACAGAGAGAGAGAGAGAGAGAGAGAGAGAGCGAGAGAGAGAGAGAGAGAGAGAGAGAGAGAGAGAGAGACTGAGAGAGAGATTAAGGCAAATATCTTGGAACAGTTTCATCTGACGGAAGACACCTTCTAGACATTAGAATAAATCTAGGAACAGTCACGTCTGGCAGAAGACGCCTAGTACAGAGCCTACTGTCATATTGTAGCTCAGTCATATCTTACTCAGACCATGAGAAAACCTACATGGCGTGGGTCACGTGAAACACGAGACGCTATTATCATGACTACACGACAGGGCATGCAGGCATTCATGGACCAGATGTATAGGGAGACTCCTCCTAATGTCAAGGTCCCGCCAGCAGATGCACAGCGAACTCCATACGTGTCTTGTTTTAATACGTCATAACACATCACCTAAACCTGGTATAAATGGAATGACATAGACCAAGTATCTCAAATTGACTTTATTCTAATTAGGAAATCAGACAGAAGGCTACTATTAGATTCAAGAGCACTCCTCCCAAATACAGATGTTGATACTGATCACAAACCAGTCATAATAAAAATGATTTCACCACACAGGAAAATAAGAAACAAAAAGGTAACAAAACATGTCATCAATTATAGGAGGCTGCAGGAAAATACGGTTAAAGACGAATTCAATCAAGAAATCCAAAACCTACATAAGAACATCCCTGATGACCACTCAAGCGTAGATAAGGAATGAACATGTTTCAAGGCTGCCATGCTCGACACACTGGAAAATAAATGTGGAACAAAGAAAGTAGGGCAGGACAAAAGATTAAGAACAGCTTGATGGAACAACGAAGTTAAAGAGCATATTCAAAAAGAAGGCAGCATTCAAAAAGTGGATCACAACTAAATCTGAACAGGACTATATTATTTATAGAATAGCACGACGTAATGCCAAACGAACAATTAGAGCATCTAGAGATGAATCCTGGAGAATATACGGTGAACAGATGGCGACCCTTAGCAAAGACTGCCCAAGAGAATTTTATAAACGTGTCACCACAATGAGAAACAGAGATGCATGTTACAACCCAACCACCATCATAAACAGCAAAAGAGGTATACCGATATTTAATCCACAACAAAGACAAGCGAGGTGGGCAGAATACTTTCAAGAACTACTTAACCCCACACATAACATAGAAAACCTCACTTTTGTGCTTAAATGCCAGGGACAGCAAGAACCAAATTTCATACCTGCAGAAGTTAAAGCGGTTATACAGAAAAGTCCTAAAAACAAATCACCTGGTCCAGACGGAATAACCACAGAAGCTATTCAGGCCTGTGGGGAAACAGGAGTTAAATGGCTAACAAGACTTTTTAGTATAGCATGGGAAGAAAGAAAAGTCCCAGATGATTGGCAACAGGCAATAATAGTACCAGTATGGAAAAAGAAAGGCAATATGAGAGAGTGCGAAACATACAAAGGTATATCACTCCTGAGCCATATAGGGAAAATGTATGCAAAACTTTTGGAACAAAGAGCTAGACCAATAGTTGAACAACAGTTAAGCAAAGCACAATAGGGTTTTCGGAAAGCTAAAAGTTGCACTGATGCATTATTTACACTTAGACAAATTTGTGAAAAAAACTATCGAATATAGTGACCAGCAGAATATTGTGTTTGTAGATCAGGAAAATGGTTTTGATAGAGTAGACAGATACAAATTATGTACCATTCTTGAAGAATATGGGATACAAGGGCAACTGCTAGAAAACATCATAGCCATGTACAACTCGAGCCAAAGTGCAGTAAGAACACAAGAAGGTATATCAGATATGTTCATAGTCAATACAGGAGTGAGGCAGGGATGTGTGCTCTCTCCCCTGCTATTCAATATCTACATGGACAGAATTTCCAAAGAAGCAAGTCTCGACAGAACAGATTCAGAAAATATAGAACTATGTACTCCAGATGAAACAACTGACCCACAGGGAATAAATGAACTTCGCAGACGATCAGTGCCTGTTTTACAGCGATGATGGCAGACCACAAAATCATATTACTAATCTGAGTTCAACCTGCAGCAGATACAATATGAGTATAAACACAGCCAAAACTGAAGTAATGCAAGTTAGCAGATCGCCGGGCCCACTAAGTATACAGATAAATAACACACCTCTGAAACAAGTTAAAGAATTCAAATACATTGGAAGTATGGTCACTGAAGATGGCAGATTGGACAGAGAAATTGAAATCAGATGTCAAAAAGCTAGTGCACTTACATATCAACTATCACCCTTACTGAAACATCCAAACATACCCATGTCCGCAAAACGACAGATAATAAACAGCATATTCACACCAACCCTATGCTACCAATCTCAAACCTGGACTTTATCCAAATTACACCTTCGCAAAATCAACACCTGCGAAATGAGATGCCTGAGGAGAGCTGCCAACTTAACAATCCGAGACCGAGTAAGAAATGCTACTATCAG
Organism: Cepaea nemoralis; assembly: GCA_014155875.1. Classification (NCBI taxonomy): domain Eukaryota; kingdom Metazoa; phylum Mollusca; class Gastropoda; order Stylommatophora; family Helicidae; genus Cepaea; species Cepaea nemoralis. Next base: position 232,728 of record JACEFZ010005600.1, on the reverse strand, counting down.
ACAGACTGTGGGATCAACACCTTGTGCCACATTTATTGAAAGACAGAAGATCAAGTGGTTTGGCCATGTCGTTAGAATGCAACATCAGCAACTACCATCACTGGCCTTAAATCAAAGATCATCTGCGACGAGACAACGAGGACGTCCAAGAAGAAAATGGATTGATGACATCAGAGACATTGTACAACCACACAGAATGACACTATCCAGTGCCGTCCACCGGGCGCTGGAACGCAAATTATTCCTCTCCACGACGCTTGACGGCAGAAGTGGAAGATGATGATGATGATGATTATATTTTCCGATGTGGTGAAGGGGTCACAAACACAATTTGCAATCTCGCATACCTGTTCTAATCACAGATGCAGGCGCCTTGCGCTGGGTTTCATACTATGGTGTAAGTGCCGGTCGTTCAGAAAGCAATTGCAAACTACGTAAACTTGCCAAGAAATTACAAACTACCAAAAATGCTGGAGTTGACTACGACGTCCGTAAATGACATGCAACTACTCTGTATATTCTTGTCTACTAGGGTAGGTCAGAAATTATACACCATAATAGGGTAATAGAAGAGCAGAATGTTAGACGGGCCTCCGTGCCCAATTCTTAACCCTCTGAAAATAAAGTTTGTTCGTTCTTTTTAACCGTTAATACCATCACATAAAATTTAGTCACAATGTTCAGGCACATGTGCAGCAAACATTTCTACTTCTCAACATAATCCCCATCAACTGTAACGGCTCCACGCCATCTTAACACAAGAGCATGTATCCCATATCTGTACCACATTTTGACCTGTTCTCGTAGCCATGTCTTCACTGCATTAATCACTCCATCGTTGTCTTCAAACTGTGTCCCACAAATAGCATTCTTAAGGGGATCGACAAGATGGAAATCAGATGGTGCCAGGTCTGGACTATATGGTGGGATGGGACAGTACATTCCACCACATTTTGTTGATTGCCTTCCATGTTTGCAAACTTGTGTGAGGACGCGTGTTATCGTGAAGAAGAAGCAGTTGCTCTCGATTCTTGTGTGGCCTAACCCTGCAGTAACGACGATTGGGTTTTGAGAGTGGTATTATTTTAATTTCCTAATTGATGGTTCAATCTTATGGCAGCACATCCATGATAATAACCCCACCAATGTTTTTAAAAAAAAATTGAGAATGACTTTACTAGCAAATGGAGTTTTAAATTATTTCCTCGCTGGTGATTGAGAATGGTGCCACTCCATTGACTGTCTTTTTGTCTCCAGCTCAAAATTATGAACCTAAGATTCGCCTCCTGTAAGTTTGTTTGACAAAACAAACACCCCCATCTATCTCGAACCACCGCAACAACCCCCATCTATCTCGAACCACCGCAACAATTCCGAACAAATTGTTTTCCTTTGGGCCTTATTGTTCTCTATGAGAAATAGAGTAACCCATCTTGCACAAACCTTTGACTATCCCAGGTTTTTGAAAATTCCACTCGCACTACCTGTGCTTATTGAAAGCTGCATGGACAATTGTTAACTTGTGATTGGCCTATATCTGCGAATCTTGATTTCAGCACTTTCCAACATGATACGGCAGGTGGCTGTGGCAGGACGTCCAGAGTGGAGCTTATCAGACAGCTCTACATCTCCACTTGTAGAAACCAAAACTCTCTGCGCCCAGCGACTAACTGTGCTTCTATCGACTGCAAAAGTGTCATAAAAGCACAAAAACGTTTATGAATGTTATTAACAGTTTCTTTCTCTGCGATCAGAAATTTTATAACAACTTCTGCTTGTAACGTACGTCATTAACATCTGCATTTGCAAAGATTTTGCGTCACGGTTAGAATTGGTTTATAGTGGTGCAAATTGTTATACACCTTCAAGAAATTATAAACTTCAATTGGTGCAAATGTAATGCTTCAATCTTTAATATTAGCTGAGATAATATTTGTGGTACATAACTTTCTGACCTACCCTAGTATATGTTGCGGTAGTGTAGTTAGCTTGAAGTATTCATTATCAGCGTTGTTATACTAAGTGAAAGTTATATAATATACCATGCAAACTAACCGGCATTATGTTATCTGAAAGACAGTTTGTTTTCCTATTGAAGTTGGGATGTATTCGACAAGCCATCTATGTAGAATCGCTGAATGACTTCATATCTGCTCTGAATGGCTTTATGTGAGCGCTGAATGGCAAGACATCTACCTATACACATTTCGCATGTGATATGGGAGCTTTCAATGGCAATAGATCCAAGATCTAGGCATTCTGCTCTATGATACGTTCAGTTCAGTTCAGTATTTACGAAATAAAATATACAACTTCGGCTTCATTCAACCTGCTTTTTTCAGCGTCGGTTATAATTGACATCCGTTTTTTATGTCGGTTTTGATCTCCTGTCTATTTTTGCTCTTTCGAATTAGTCCTCAATAGCACTAGGTTATATTTTTCCCGCTGTTTTCGTCGGGTACGTTTGGGTCTTATGGGACTCAAGCCCCATGGCTGACGTTGTCAATGATATATAGTCTTTGTTTGCATCTATCTCTTTAGTTCTTTAATCGTAGGTTCTACACAGTGTCTAACACTTTTACCTTTTCGCCAGGTGGTCCTGGACTCTAAAATAATTTTTGTTTATAGGACTTATAGATTAATATCACTACTGTCCACAAGCTATAAGATACTATCTGCAGTATTACTAAATAGACTAAAACCATATACAGAAGACATATTAGGTGACTACCAGGCTGGGTTTAGAAAAATCAGATCAACAATAGATCAGATATTTATCTTACGACAAATAGCCGAGAACAATTGGGAATATAAAAGAGATCTCTATAACATTTTTGTGGATTTTAAAAAGGCTTATGATAGTGTCCATAGGAATAGTCTATAGAATGCTATGCAGGAATTTGGAATACCAAGGAAGTTAATCAACATGACCAGACTATGCAAGGAAGATACTTATAATATAGTATCATATAAAGGCAGGAAATCAGACCCTTTCCAAATAACATCTGGCTTGAAACAGGGTGATGCACTATCGCCGCTACTCTTCAATCTGGCTCTAGAGAAAGTTGTGAGGAAGGTAAAGGAGGAATGTGATATTGGAGGAACATCCAAGCTGCTTGGTTATGCAGATGATATAGATATTATAGGGCAAAGTGAACAAAAGACATTGGAAATATTGACTCACATAAAGGAAGAAGCCCAACAGATGGGGCTGGTTATCAACCAAGTAAAGACAGAATATATGGTAATTTCAAGAGACGGAATGGCTAAAAACTCTGGCCACATACAAATAGATTATATGACCATTAAAAGAACGGAAACATACAAATACATGGGTACAATCTTCACATGCTCCAACATCATAAGGGAAGAAATACAAATTAGAATCAACTCTGGAAATAAGATATACTATGCACTACAACATCTACTAAAATCAAAGGCGCTATCTCGTAACACCAAAATCACAATATACAAAACACTGATCAGACCAGTCGTGCTGTATGGCTCTGAAACCTGGAGTACAACGAAAGGAGACGAAGCCTTGTTACAAACCTTTGAGAACAAAATTTTAAGACGCATCTTTGGACCCATTAGGGATACACAAAGTGGAGAGTGGAAAAGAAGAAGTAACAAAGACATTTATGATCTGTTTAAGTCCCCGCTAATCACTGGTATCATGAAGGCTAATAGACTACAATGGCTGGGGCATATAGAAAGAATGGAAGATAATAGGGAAACAAAACTCGCTTACACTCAGGAAATAAATGACCGTAGACCCCGAGGTAGACCAAGAAGACGGTGGAGAGATAATACATATACAGACTTACAAGCACTTGGAATCAACGACTGGCAAGAGAAGGCCCACCAGACAGACGAATGGAGACGGATTGTATCTGCAGCACAGAACCTCAATGGCTCGGAACGCTAGTAGTATAGTATGCGCATTTGCCACCTCAGATTCCGGAGCCAGCTCCGGAATATTTCTCTCTATAGCCTCTATGTGACGTCACACGCTCCGGTGAAAAATGGATCCGGATTCTCAATCCGGATCCAAAGGGGTATAACTCACTTTTTGGTCTTATTACATCCCTTTAAAAGCCGGTGATCGGTGAGTGTGCGTGCGCGGGGGTGTGCGTGCGTGCGTGAGCGGGTACATGGTGCCCGGGCGGTCGGTGTTCGAATCCAATAAAACATATAAGAAATACGACCGCTAACCGTTCTACAAACTGTCGTTTTTCCTGTACCTAAAATACCATAATTTTTGCCCACATTAAAACCGTCTCCTAATCTTTTTACGCTATGGTAATCACGGATTACAGGTCAACCTTGTCGCCACATCCTGCTACAAGGGCAGCGCGTGATACGTGTAATGACGCACGTAAATTCTACGTGATCGACCTTTGTACGGTCAGTAGTTTTGACCAGGTTAAATCCCTATTCAGTGTACCGGGTGCGTGGTATTTAAGCCGGATTAGGGGACAATAGCAATTGTAGGTAATACTGAGAATGTCCCCTGCGTTGTTTCCTGTAGCAAGGTGACTCAGCTTAGGGAACAATATCACTTTTATTAACACTCAAAGTGACCTCTGGTTTGTTTCCTGTTTCCTGTAGCAAGGTGACCTGTTATTGTCTAAACAAGTAACCAGCAAACTGCTGACGTGGCATGAAAGTTGTATAAATACTAAGGGGGCTGCTGTGATATTTCAGTCTGCAAAGTCTGAAGCCTCAGGTGAGCTACTTGTTGTGACTGTATATTTTCTCTATACAGGTTTGCTTCTTGTCTGATCTTGGTATTATATTTTCCTTCTATGAAGTACTTCAACACTCTAGTGGCAATGGACAGATTTTTATTTTGCTCTTTTTTCTTTGTTTTTCATCCTGTCGATTTTTTATTCTCTCGTATAATTGTTCAGTTTCAACTGGTCAAGAATATCCCGTGTTTGTTCCATTTTATTTCTTTGTCATAAAATAATCCTACAGGTAACCTTCATGTAATTATTATTTGTATCTTCTAGATCCGTGTTAAGATAAATACACATGTCAAAAATTTTTTAAAAATTTTTTAAAAGTTTCAAAATGTCAGAAACTGAAAGTTAAGCAAGTACCACGCGTTCACAAGTTTAATAAACTTAAGATTTTCAACAAATTTTAACAAATTTAAAAAAGTTTTAAAACTTTTAAAAATTTTTTAAAAGTTTCAAAATGTCAGAAACTGAAAGTTAAGTAAGCACCTCGCGTTCAACGTGTAAAAAACTTAAGATTTCAACCAATTTAACATATTTAAAAATGGTTTAAAAATTTAAAAGTTAGAGAGTTTCAAGATTTCAACCAATTTTAACAAATGTAAAAAAGTTTTAAAACTTTATTTCAAAATGTCAGAAACTGAAAGTTAAGTAAGTACCACGCGTTCAAAGTTTAAACAACTTAATATTTCAACCAATTTTAACAAATTTAAAAAAGTTTAAAAAATTTAAATACATTTTAAAAAGTTTCAAAATGTCAGAAACTGAAAGTTAAGTAAGTACCACGCGTTCAAAGTTTAAAAAACTTAAGATTGCACCCAATTTTAACAAATTTTAAAAAGTTTAAAAAATTGTAAAAATTTTAAAAAGTTTCAAAATGTCAGAAACTGAAAGTTAATCAAGTACCAGGCGTTCAAAGTTTAAAAAACTTAATATTTTAACAAATTAAAAAATTGTTTTACAAAATTTAAAAATGATTCAAACAGTGTCAAAGTTAAGGAAGTAACCACTGATCACTACAGTATTTTGATTTGTTGTCTCTACAGATTGAATACTTTAATAACACGAAGAGAGAAGTCTTTTGAGCTATTTATAACCAGAGAAATCTCAACAAGTCTCGGCAAAATTCTAACGTTATCACAGACATACAGGTTTGTTGATGCTCGTATTCCGTCACATCACCACATCTCTGCCTCGTCTATACTTGTTTATGTATATGTCTTATGAAACATTAGTCTTGTATCATGAACATGTATGATCACTAACCTGTCTTATTTCTACAGCTATGTATTGGTTACTTGACGTTCACTAAAGTATTGTGATGTGTTTTTTACAGATTGAAACTTTGCTAACACTGGAAGTATCGTCTTGAGCTGTGTATAACTGAAGAAAGTGTGACACAACTATAGCAGTGAGCTCCACCCAACTGATATTTTATCACGATCGGTACAAGCGGACATTGTCTCAAATATAGGTACGTGTGATAGATGTTTTACTCATTGTGTGTTGAATATATTAAACGAAACATCAGTATATCACTATTTCTGCTGTCTATATGCCTTCACACTGTGTCATTGTATATATTATACCAAGGTACCTATAATGTCACTGACTTAAGCTTCCTCAATGTTATAGCGCTTACACACACACACACACACACACACACACACACACACACACACACACACACACACACACACACATTTATTCCATTCTTCTGCTTGGTGTCTCATGCAAATGGCTTTGGTAATTTCAACAGACTGTCGTGCTGCATCACTGTCCAGTATCTATCAACAAGGAGAGACATCAGTGTGTTTGGTAATTCTAACAGATTGTCGTGCTGCATCACTGACCAGTATCTACCAACAAGGAGAGCCATCAGCGCAACAAGTGGACAAGTTGTCATCACAAATTTGGTCTGGACAGTACAATCAGGTTGGTTCTTTATTATTCTCTCTCTCTCTCTCTCTCTCTCTCTCTCTCTCTCTCTCTCTCTCTCTCTCTCTCTCTCTCTCTCTCTCTCTAATAATATATGTATATAAATATATAATAAAAGAAAATTTAAGAGTATTGGAATTTCACATCTGTTTCTTGCAAAGTGTACAAAAGTAAAGTTAAATCATTAAAAATATGGAGAAAATTTAACGATGTCTGAGCATTTAAAAATATAAAAGTCGCATTTAAATATTCCTAAATACCTAAATAAATATCGAACAGCAAAAATATAAGATGTAAACGAAAACATGTATATATTGAGCATTAAAAATGTGATATGTGTTGTGTATTTTGTTCTCTGACAGATACTTGTGCGTCGTATTCAGACCAGTGTCTTCAACCTTAAATGATGGCTTCAGCAAGAACCGACATGTCCAGCACAAAGAAAGGTCATTTGTGTGTCATTTGTGGGCAAGTGTACACAGCAAGTCGTAATCTGCTGCGTCACATTCGAACAATCCATGGAAATACGCAACGGGTGTCTTGTCCTACGTGTGGTAATCTTTTTAAACGTCAAGACGATCTACAACATCATATAAGAACACTTCATGGGATACCATCATCATCATCGTCATCATCATCATCATCATCGTCATCGTCATCATCAACAACACCCTCAACATCAACACCCTCATCATCATCATCATCGTCATCATCATGCAAAAGAAAAGCCGATACAAATACCAATAAAAAACAGAAGCACCCAGCTAAAAAACAAAAACAAGAAAACATACTTAACGGACTCATAGACGAGGAAGCCGACATATTGTTTTATGAAGAACTGGAGACTATATATAACCTACCCAAGGACGTCCAACAAAAATATAAAGAACACTGGACAGCCATTAGGACTCATCAGAACATCCACAAGCATATATCGACATATAATTTTTTCCACCGACCAGACTCAACACAACCAATAGATTGGACCAACAAGTTAGAGACGATATTTACTAGCCAGACCAGTAGATTCAAAATTAACTACAGCCACCACATCATATTAAGACACATGGAGACAAAGGACCTTAGCTTTTTTCATGCCTCATCGAACAACGCCTGTGAATTAGACGTCCCCATATTAATCAACAACAAACAAGACTTTGACGAATTTATAGAGATAGTTAAGGCAAGCGACATGTTTAACTATGCATTACACACTAGGCCCGACACCAAATACCTTGTAGAGACGATTCCAGCGACTAGTGTTTACATATATCACATGACAGAAAACCCCATCGGCTGCTGTCTAGAAGACATACCATTGCACATCACTCAAAACAGAGCCATCAACACATTGCAACGCGATGCACATCACGCTACACGATACAACGATAATCTCTGTTTCTTTCGTTGTCTGGCATTATTCCATGGTGAGAATATAAAGGCTCTTAGGTCACCCACTCAAAAGTTAGCAAACCGGTGGCAGATATCCCAAAATATGGAGTCTCTAGAGGGGTTTCCGGGAGTTAGGTTAGTTGATATACCTAATTTAGAACAATGCTTTGCCCTTAATATAGATATTTTTGAATACGATGACACCCAGTCCCTGATCCCAAAACTTAGGGGGAGTGGTAGTTATGATAAAACATTAAGATTGCTAGCTTATAGAGACCATTTTATGTATATTAATAACATTGACAGAGTAGCTAGGTCCTTTTCTTGTCCTGGTTGTGGGAAGATATGGAAATTATTTAGGGATATGGATAGACACTATAAAACCTGTAGCGGAGGCAAAACCAAACATGCCTATAAAGGTGGGGTATACAGTGTGACCGAGACCATATGGGAAACTATTCAGTCACATGGTATAGACGTAGATACGGACTTTGTGTATCCCTACAGAGCCACCTACGACTTTGAGTGTTATTTTGACACTAACACTCTCCCCAAGGAAACCAAGTCCACAAAATTCTTAGGTAAACATGTCCCTCTTAGCTGTTCAGTGGCGTCAAATGTCCCTGACTTTACGGACCCGGTTTGTTTTATCACAACCGGTGACCCTCTGGACTTGGTGAAAAGGATGCTTGAGCATCTGACGCGGATTGCTGAGGCAGCTTATGTCTCGCTACGCAAGAAATTTGATACTGAGTACACAGAGTTAGAGGAGTACCCCCATTTAGTCGAAAAGTTAGATGAGTACCTGAAAGCATTACCGGTCATTGGGTTCAACTCGGGGAAATATGATATCAACGTAATTAAACCTTATTTTATAGAGTATTTCCTCTCTGCCACTGGTGTTCCCTTTAAATATGTGGTCAAAAGAAATAAAAATTTTATGAGCATCGCGTCTAAAAAATTAACGTTTCTAGACATCATTAATTACCTAGCCCCGGGGTTTAGCTATTCCAAATATTTAGCGGCTTATGAGGTAGACGAAACCAAGGGGTTCTTTTGTTACGAGTATATCACCTCATTAGATAGATTAAAGGAGACTAGTTTACCCCCACACAAGGCGTTTTATTTACATTTGAAAAAGTCCAACATTTCAGATGCTGACTATGCCTACTGCCAACGAGTATGGAGCGAGCACCGTATGTCGACACTGGCAGATTTCTTGGTCTGGTACAATAATAAAGATGTAGGTCCCTTTATCGAGGCATTAGATAAGCAAGTTGCATTTTACGCGGAAATAGGGGTAGATATTTTTAAAGATGCCATCTCAGTTCCCGGGGTAACTATGAAATATCTGTTTAAGACCATCCCCAAAGATGTTTCATTTTCTTTATTTGGCAAGACTGATAGTGGGCTGCACACCACTATTAGAAAAAACATTGTCGGGGGTCCCTCGATCATTTTTCACAGATACCATGAGGTAGGTGAGACTTTGATCAGAGGAGTGAACAAAGTGAAATCCATTAAGGGGTATGATGCCAACGCTCTTTATCTGTGGGCCCTAATGCAGCCAATGCCCACAGATTTTCCTGTAATACGAAACGCAGAAGATGGGTTCAAGCCCCATAAGGTTGGTTTTTACACAGTGCAGTGTAGAGAGTGGTTGGCTTGGGTGTCCCATAGTAACAACATAGAGCTAAAAACCCAGTTTAATGGCCGGGAGATGTCTCTAGGCAGCCGACACATTAGAGTTGATGGGTGGGATAAAAAGTCTAAAACCGTCTACCAGTTTCACGGTTGTTTGTTTCACGGCCACCAAGACTGTGTGCTGACACGCGGTAAAGTGATTAACCCCGTCAACAAGAAACCTTTGGTAGATTTGTTTGCCAAAACACGTGAAATTCGCGAGTATTTGGTGAAAGAGGTCAATGTAAAAGTGGTGGAGATGTGGGAATGCGAGTGGCAGAAACTAAAAAAGGCTGATAAAGACCTTAAGAGTTTTGCAGACGCGGCTTTTCCTCGACTCAAACCAGACTATGGCACATACCCCATTGACACACAGAAAATTCTCGCGGCTGTAAGAGCTGAGACTTTGTTTGGTCTAGTCGAGTGTGACATTCATGTGCCAGACGAGTTTAAAGAGCGATTCTCCGAGATGACGCCTATCTTTAAGAACACAGAAGTGTCTAGAGCCGACATTGGTGACTTTATGCGACAATACGCCGAGTCACATAAGTTGTTGACTGCCCCACGTCGGACTCTGATAGGTAGTTATATTGGGGGGAAAAATCTTGTTGGCCACACCATTGTTAAAATGGTATCTGACGCATGATCTAGTTGTCACAAAGATTTACCAGGTGATTGAGTATCAACCAGTACGTTGCTTTCAAACGTTTGGGGATAAGGTGTCTGATGCCAGACGTGAAGGTGACCTTGTTACCGCCTGTACCATTAAGGCAGAGACGATGAAACTGTTGGGAACGCAGCCTATGGAAAGACACTAACCAACAAGGCCAAGCATACCAATGTTTCGTATTGTCGTGGGGCTGATACGCCAAAATTAATCAACGATTCAAGAAGATGACCATGCTGTCAGATGATATATATGAAGTAGAACTGCTGAAGAAGACGACGGTCTGGGATCTCCCCCTCCAAATAGGTTATTTCGTTTACCAATACGCCAAGTTGCGCATGTTAGAATTTTATTATGACTTTTTGGATAGGTTTGTAGATAGGAAGGATTTCCAGCTGTGTGAGATGGACACAGATAGTCTATATTTAGCACTTAGCAAACCGACCCTAGCAGAAGTAGTTAGACCCCACCTTCTGGAAGAGTTTTATAGAGTTTACAATAGGTGGTTCCCCTCTGAGACTTGTGATGCCCATAAACAGTACTTTATTAGTAGTAGAGGTAGTGTACCAGACTGTGCCAGGTGTAAAGGTAAGAAAGTATACGACAAAAGAACCCCTGGTTTGTTTAAGTTAGAGTATGAGGGGTCGGGGATGATCTCCTTGTGCAGCAAGACTTACCACTGCTTTGGAGACAATAACAAGACCAGCACGAAAGGACTCACCAAACAACACAATACCCACCTAGACAGAGACACATTCTTAGACGTACTCAACACACAGACAGCAGCCGGTGGGACAAACGTAGGCTTCAAAATACAGGCTTCCTCGGTCTACACATACGAACAACATAGACAATCATTATCCTATTTTTACATAAAACGTCAGTTACACAAAGACAACGTCACCACTTCACCATTAGACATATAATACACCTTGTTTTCAAGACCTTCTCTGGTCACACATTTTAGACATGCCTAATGTTAATGTATATAATGTACATAGTTTTGTAACCTGTTTTCTACTAATAGCATATGTTCACGGTGGTCACTGTAAACGCCATGGCAGTTGTCTTATGAATATTGATTGAATCAATGAATAATTTTATTTCTGTCTACATTTTATCATGTTTATGCGAACTGTAAATTTTTATCATAAATACTTGTATGTGAACTGTATGTCACTTGTCTTATGAATATGTTTATGAATATTGTTTGAATCAATGAATAATTTTATTTCTGTCTACATTTTATCATGTTTATTCGAACTGTAAATTTTATCTTAAATACTTTGTGTGAATTGTCTGTAAATTGTGATCATAAATACTTTTGTGTGAACATAATGTCACTTGTCTCACGAATATGTTTTGTGTGGGGGACATAATATCACTGTTCGAGATTTATGAAAATAAAAAAAATACTATTATTAAACGGTGTTTGTTGGTTCTTTTTTTAGTGTACTGTTATGGAAGCTGTCTTGTTTTTCCTATCTTGTTTTCATGTTTTCTTTTTTATATGTAGTTCTTGTTTCTTCCTCTTTCTGGTATTCATGTCGTTCTCGTAGTGACTCAATTTTATCTGTGGAAGACTTGATACATACACAGAGAGACAATAACAAATTCACAAACACAAGTAACACTACAATGGCACAGTGACAAGAAACAAAATCACAATGGAATACAGAGACAATTTCGTATACACCAGTACAAAATCCGAACAGAGACAAGTACAAAACATATAGTTTAAAAAACCACAACAAAATGTTTTCTTTTTTCTTTTTTATTTAATAAAGATCTAGACACGTGGTTTGTTTTTTCTGATCTTCTTCTCTGGAATACAATTGTCTGAGTAGGCTGGCTGGTAACCTGGTAAATATCGGTCACATGGCGTGTAGTCAGAGGCTGGCTGTTGGTCTCCTGTTTGTCGGGCTGACATCTGAGTATTGTAGTCAAAGGAGGCGTCAAACATTTGGCTGTTGGATACATCAAACATCTGGTTGTTGTAGCTTGCTTGAAAGACTGGGGCAGCACACGGGACATTGTTGATGACTGGAATGGGGTGAATATCTTGAAGACAGTTGGTGATTTCTTTTAATGGTTTGTTTTGATTAACTTGGCTGAGTCGATCAAAGTCAGCGATAATCTCACTCTGCATAGCTATTAACTGCTCAAATTCTTGCCGACTGAGTGTCATCCCCATCTTTGTTGGAAACTTGTTCTCGGATTCACCAAAAAACCGACGGATGTGTAACGTGGTAGTTCCTCTATAGGATGAGACAAACACTGCCTTGACACCATCGCCCACGGGTCTAACGGTCTCACCACCACGAATCATGTAGACCCAGTTATCAGGCACAGTCTTGAGTTCGGTAGTCATCTTCGGAATGAATGACTGTTACCGACCGAGGGTTTATATATACTAGTGTTTGAGCGTAAACCGGTTTCAGCTAGTTTTAGTTCAAGCGTCTCATGTTAAGGTCACCTTGCTTTGTGTAGGTGTCAGCTAGTTTTACGTCAAGCGTAACATGTTACGGTCACCTGGTTTTATGTATGGCGTGACTAAGCGCCCTACTACCCGATCGTTGAACCATTGTTTGTTTGAAAAGGGTCGGAGAATGCGGATCATGCTCGCCCCACGACCTTTCATCATGATGAAATAGATAGCGTAGAGGCCACATGCGTTACTTAATACGTCTTGTAACACACGTGTGTTATACATAAGTGGTCTGTCTGAGTGATGGTCTATAAACTTGAGGAGGTCGTCGTGTAAGGGCGGCAGACCAAACGAATCAAAGTACTCACATTTGCCTGAGCCATCATAATACATGGCGATCCAGTGGGAACCGGGTTTATCGCTGGGGTCAGTGTTTACGACAAACGCCGCAGCTCTGGTTCTATCTAGGTGTCTAGGTAACTGATCTCGAGCGCACACTCTAACCTGTAACCGACGCACACACGTATCAGCTAGTAGTATTCTGGTAATCTGTTCTGTGTTCATTATGAGGCGTAATCTGTTAGCACTTGTCTGGTCTTGGAAATTTCAATTATCCCGTCGTGCTCGGCGTAGACGATAACTTGTAATGGTTCCGGGGTGGGTGTGTTGAACTTAAATTCTAGTGTTAGAGGTCCTGTCCTCGGCATCTCAAACTGGTCTCCGTCCAGTAAACTGGGACTCAGATCAAAGGCATACAGAGTATAACCCTGTTTATATTGTGTATAGTCAATTGAATTACCGGCGTCCTTACCCACCAGACCCATGGCTAGATTAGTACCAAAAAAGGCTCGTACGTATTGATTACGTTCAAAGTCCATGGTTAACGGTTTGCTGGTGGCAGATCGTCCATCGACAGTTACGTTGAGATACGTCAGTCCAAAGTTTTGAAAATTATATGGGTTCTTGTTGTAGGCACCGTTAAAAGCTGATGATGTAATAAGTCCAATCACGATGCGAGTGGGTGTTTGACTCATAAACAGGTTGTCTTGGGTATGAGATAACATTCCTTGGGGGATATCTAATGTTTTTAGCGCCACGCGCTTGATCGGTAGTTTCGCGTTGGTTCTCATCAAGGCTTTCTCGTGGGCGAGAACGATGGCCGGATTCAGTCTGGCTTTACGAACCACCAGCGTGGCATATGTTATAATGGATGAATAACCCAGTGCCCCATCGGGAGCCAAGAGGTTAAAAGTGGCTTTGGACGGAGTCAGCTTAATTTTCACATCCACACCGTTTATCATGTAGCGGTCTTGCACAAAAATGTCGGCGTGTAGTCGACCCATCATATCTATTTCTTGACTCTCGCTGGCTAGGTGACGTCGTGTTTTTAGTCCTTTGTTGTTATCGCCTTGCACGTCATCGAGGAATTTGGCTGTATCATAGTAATAAAGGGCGGCCGAGAGATGACTCTTCTTGGCTTCCTCACCATGGTTTAGCGTAGCTTCCATGTAGGCTCTATACGGATATGTATTTTCACTAGGGGTGATTAGCGTGTCGTTGAGTGAGACGTCTACTTGAGAAAACAGACTGTGGAGGTAATAGTTGACCGGAACGACGTCGGCAGTGGGTGGTAGATTGTCACCATTGGGTAGTGTGACTTTAGCTCTGACGTGTAAGAAAGTGTTAAACAGATCCAGATACTCTTCACTGGCACCAGATATAACAAATTCTATAGGTGCGCCTGGAGCTAGAGACGCGAGTGGGTGTATCTCCACACACTGTCCATCTTCTACCGCCGTTTGCGTGGGTGGTACGCTAAACAGATCCAAACCAGAATGAAGACACTCGCAAGAGTTGGGGTGAATCAGAGCCATTATGCGAATATATCTGAGTGCTGTGGCTTCTTCTTCTTATGAACTCGATGGGGTGCGGGGGTCAGTTTTATACGTTTACTGGGTTCTCCGGGTGGCGCTGGTCGTCTCTTTCTTCTAATACCACTACCTGATTGGCTAACGTGATCGACCGCTCCTTGCAGTAGACGCTGACCGGCTTGTTTGGCATGCTCTTTAAAGGATTCTCCAACGTTCCTGCCAGCTAAAGCATCTTGGGCCACTCGCAGACCCGTACCAACACCTTCTCTGAGTAAGGCCTTACCACCGGTCTTTAACCAGGGTAGAATCGTGCGACCGAGTCCACTGAAGAAACTACCGATACCACGTCCTCTCTGACTCCGACCACCCACAAACACCGGCATACCATGTCCAGCTTGATTACAGTAAAAGTCTTCGTACAGTCTGGGATTTCGACGTAATGCCACATATTTCACCATTATTCTAGGTCTGAATGTTTCCGAGTGCGAAAATGTAACGTCAGCACTGAAGTTCCGGTAGTGAATGAAATCTTTATGCCCGTATCGGTGGTTAAAAGTATTTCCACCGTGTCGAAGGAGTACCGACTCAATGGTACATAGTGAGGTTTGTCGTAGGCGCGAAACACTGAGGCCGAGAGCTGATTCATGATAGGGACTGTCCTTAGTAGTGGGACCATGGCGTCTCCGACTGGTCTTGCCGCTATGAGATCGCAGTAGACGTAGATATTTTGCAGGTCGTTATTCAGATCTACCGCCACTTGGCCTTCCATTATTGGGATGGCATGCGATATCTTCGAGGAGTGAAGCCCTAATATATCTTTCAACTTTTCGCTAAATATAGCCACGGCCCCCACTTCGAATATTTTCACTATGACTTTCTTTGAAACTTTGTCGAAATAGAATCTGACTCGCGTCTGATCATCTACCTCCGTCTCTTTCATTAGTCGATTCAGCTCCGTTATAAAAGTTTCTGGTGAGCTGTATAGGCCTGGGGGACACAGTTTTCTGGAATTTCCTCTGGTTGGTGAGGCGTATCTTATCCACACTTCATGCTCTAGCACATTGCAGTAGTAGTTAGGAAATTGAATTTCGGCCAGACCCACTTCGTAATGTTGACTCACCTCAATAGTAACTTGACGAAATAGTGACCTGGAGTATTATTGGGAAACATATTCGGCGAAGCATTGCTCGGTAATGTCACGTAGAAACTCATAATTTAGGATTAGGTAACATGTACCCCAGACAACTGCTTAGAAGTGCGATCCACAACTTGCCCTCGGGTGCGTCGACGCTGCCTCGAGACAGATTGAATAATGAAACGCCAATGATGGTGTATATAACTACCATCTGACAGAAGAAGACAATCTCTAGCCGCGGTATTCGTTCTCCAAACATCCACCAGAACGAGGTTCTTTCGCTGGGTGAGTTAATTTGTGGGTTCAATACCGTAGTCTCCCCGTTAGTTTCTTCCATTAGTCTCGGTATCTGGTTAGGTCTGAGACCCAACTGTTGAATGACGAATTATACCCGAACCATTTCACTAAATACTCTTTACCACCACCTCTCCTGGGCCTTTCTTGTAAGACTGTTTCGACCCGATACACTTGCTTATCTCCAACTGCTTGAAGCTCTTCACGGTAGAATGAGCCTTGTAGTTCTTCCCCCGAATCGTCTTTTAGCACATATGTCACCGGACTGGTCTGGTTTATACGACTGACGGTAAAAAGTTCTTCTGTCCACGAGGGTGTATACCCTTTTTTAAAAGGTTGTTTGGGTTGAGCCAACCTGACCCGATCCCCGGCTGTAAAATGAACTTTTCTTGAGGCGACTGTCTTCTGGTACATATTATTCCACACCTCCTCTTGATTGCTGGTAGTTGACTTGCACGGGCGCCATGCGAATACTTCTGTGATACGAAAAGTTGTAGTTGCGGATCAGCTTATCTATCACGTCTACGTAGCGAAGTGTGTTGGTCTTGGTGAAATACCGCCACATTTTTTCTTTAAGGGTTCGATTAAATCTTTCCACTATGGCGGCTTTAACGTCTTCGTTCTCGGTCGTAAAGAAATGCACACCTCGGTCTTTCAGAAATGTTAAGAAGGTCCGGTTGACAAATTCTGACCCTTTGTCAGTCTGAAAATTTAACGGTTGTCTATCGGCAAAAATTTTACCCACGACCTCCACTAACGCTTTCCCCGTCTTCTTCTGGATCGGGATGGCCCAAGCATATTTACTAAACACGTCGAGACACGTCACTAGGTACGACATCCCATCATTGTATCTTTGTAATTGTCTCATATCTATTAAGTCGGCTTGAAACTGCTGATTTATACCACCGGTTATGGTTTGACGTCTCTGGAAACGACGACGGATCGGTTTATGTAAAGTATACGTATCTTGATGCCGTAGCCAAGCCTCTATCTTTTTAGCGTTCAGTTGACTTTGCCTTTTTAAGGCGGCAGCCCCACCATAGGCTCCGGGTTTCTTCGGGTCGTAGTAATACTTTCTTAATTGCGCGGCCATTTTTCCCATTTGGGCGTGGGTATCCTACTCTTCTTCTTGCTTCGCCTAAGTCTGTACGGTGGTGTGGTCTCGACAACTTGACTTTTAGTCGGTGGAATGGGTGTTGGCTGAGCGGGTGTCTCGGCTACTGAGGCCGGTAAAACGCTGACTTCGGGTTTTTGTATCGGTGGCGGTTCCTTGATATCCACTGTGCCTAAAGACTTATGTCTGTACTGATCGAGTCGATTCAGATAACGCTGCAAGGTTTGCTGATACACTCGGGCTTTTTCCCGCGGTGGTAGATCTTCGGTTTCCAGGACTTGTTGCATTTGCTGATCCAGGTCACGCAAGTTATCGGTTAGTGTGTCGGGTGGTACATAGGGTTTTTCCAGCAGCCGGGGGTCGATCAAGATCATTTTCTTCATTACAAACCCACGACGCCTTTCAACACGTTAAGAATGGGACCTAATAAAGCACCTATGAATCCACCTTGTTGCAAGATTTGTTTCCGTTTCTTGGTAGACAGTTTCTTACCCGTGAGCGCTCTCAGCCTGTTTTTGTGCCGCTGCAGTCGCCTCTTCTGAGCCGGTGTCAGTGGAACATTACCTTTTAATACATTGTGACAGCATTCACAAATTGATTGGACGAGGTCCGGGGATGCTGTTTTAATTACGGCTTTTACGGCAGCTGGTTTCGCCTCACCCAAGAATCGCAGCATGGCCCCGTGACGTTTCACCCGGTTGGACATACTATTTGGGCACGTAGACGACTTGACGCTGATCGGGGAAAATATTGCTTCGTAAACGGAGCTGATCTGGTGTTTCCTGTCGAAGGTCAAAGAGCAAATACCCGTGTGGAGCCGCTGTCGCGTCCTTAAAACTCTCTTGGACATATGACACGCGGACCTGGATACATCTGTTTGGCCAGATTGGTAATCTGCGATCCGTCACGTGGGTTCTTAAACACTACTAGGTAATGCGAATTCAAGCTGATGGTTCTGTGTTCTTTATTCTTACCAAAGAGGTTCTGGACTATATACATAACGCTGAGGTTTCGATGGTGACTACCCTTAGTAAATAGTTTAGTCACTCTATCATCTATTTCGGACATTAGGTCGTCTATCACCACTAGTCGACGTCTATCTCCTGTCCATTTTTCCATATCCGGTAGACCTTCGTTAAACTCGACACCCTTCATAGTCTCATACAGGGGTTGCCATTCTCCGTAGCACCATATAACTTCCTCTGACAAAGGTTCGATCATGTCTGGAAGATGGGTCAGGAACTTTTGTACAAAGACGGATTTTCCACTCCCCGTTG
The DNA here is from genome assembly GCA_014155875.1 of Cepaea nemoralis. Classification (NCBI taxonomy): domain Eukaryota; kingdom Metazoa; phylum Mollusca; class Gastropoda; order Stylommatophora; family Helicidae; genus Cepaea; species Cepaea nemoralis. The sequence continues at coordinate 214,187 of JACEFZ010005600.1, read as the reverse complement.
GCCCCGCAATCAATGCCGTAAAAGGATGTTTCCACCTCGGATCCATGACTAATAATAAACACCTACCCAGCGACGGCACACCTTTTATTGGGTTCTAACACCGACCGCCCGCGCACACGCACACCCGATCACCGGCTTTTAAAGAGATGTAATAAGACCAAAAAGTGAGTTATACCCCTTTGGATCCGGATTGAGAATCCGGATCCATTTTTCACCGGATCGTGTGACGTCACATAGAGCTATAGAGAGAAATATTCCGGATCTGGATCCGGAATCTGAGGTGGCAAATGCGCATACTATACTACTAACGCTGAAGAAGAAGAAGAAGAAGAAGAAGAAGAAGAAGAAGAAGAAGAAGAAGAAGAAGAAGAAGAAGAAGAAGAAGAAGAAGAAGAAGAAGAAGAAGAAGAAGAAGAAGAAGAAGAAGAAGAAGAAGAAGAAGTAGAAGAAGAAGAAGAAGAAGAAGAAGAAGAAGAAGAAGAAGAAGAAGAAGAAGAAGAAGAAGAAGAAGAAGAAGAAGAAGAAGAAGAAGAAGAAGAAGAAGAAGAAAAGAAGAAGAAGAAGAAGAAGAAGAAGAAGAAGAAGAAGAAGAAGAAGAAGAAGAAGAAGAAGAAGAAGAAGAAGAAGAAGACGAAGACGAAGAAGAAGAAGAAGAAGAAGAAGAAGAAGAAGAAGAAGAAGAAGAAGAAGAAGAAGAAGAAGAAGAAGAAGAAGAAGAAGAAGAAGGACGACTTTGGCACTCAGGTTGACCTTGCCTATAATGGAAAGCAAGAACTGTCTGCGAATGTCAATGCAAACGGAGTCATTTTGACTGCATCACTATCGAGTGGGCAATTTTAGGGTTTCTAAGGGGAAATTAAGATTATTTCACTTTCTCGTTAATATAAGAACCGATTACTTGATATTGTTTTCCCCTCCATACTTTACGATTCTGTACTTCTCGCCCTTCTGAAATTCGTTTTATAACGCATGTAGACCCGCAAATCATGTATTATGTAGACGTCTGTACTTGTTCTAGTATGTGTTTTAATTTAGCTTCCATGTTTACGTATATTTGTAGGGGCGATGAATTTATTGGGAGGAAATACGAAAGGGGGGGGGGGGTGATATTCTGAACATTTGGTGAAGGGGTGCACGGGCCAAAAAAGGTTGAGAACAACTGGACTCTATAAAAGTATGGGATTAGAACTGTACGTGAAAAACGAGTAGTAAATGTGGATCATGTTGTGGGTCCTGCGGGTCCTTTTGTGTATCCTTTTGTGGGCCCTGTTAAGGATCATGTTGTGGGTTCTGTTGTGTGTCCTGCTGTGTGTGTTGTCGGTCGTCTTAAGGGTCATGTTGTGGGTTAGGTTGTTGTTTCTGCAGTGGGTACTGGGGTGAGTCTTGCTGCCAAAGCAATGCAGATATTACACCGCACTAAGAGCTGACGTCACAACACTCAAAACTGCCGTCACAACACTAAACACTGACGTCACAACACTAAGAGCTGACATCACAACACTAAGAGCTGACGTCACAAAACTAAGAGCTGACGTCACAACACTAAGAGCTAGCTAACATCACAACACTAAGAGCTGACGTCACAAAACTAAGAGCTGACGTCACAAGACTAAGAGCTGACATCACAACACTAAGAGCTGACGTCACAAAACTAAGAGCTGACGTCACAACACTAAGAGCTAGCTAACATCACAACACTAAGAGCTGACGTCACAAAACTAAGAGCTGACGTCACAACACTAAGAACTGACGTCACAACAGCAGCAAACAATTTAAAGTAACATTTTTGAGAATATGACTCGTTCCTGAGCCAGCACCTGTGGCGAAGGACTAGCTAACGTGATTTGTAACCCCGTATAACGCGTACCAAACACAGCTGCCGGCGGTTTGGACGGAAGGAGTATATATCGCTATTCTAGGGTCATCCTGTTTGTTTAGCTTTGTGGTATCTTCTGCAATTGTATTGCTCAGTGAATGGAAAATTACATTATAATATTTGTTTATTTGATTGTGTACCATGTTTGGTCCAAACCTACCTTTTGTATGGCACTGAGTAAGTTAATACTGACATCGATTACTGGAAATTTCCATTGCTCATTCTGGCTAGCACTTACACACTAAGGTCCACGTAATAGTAATCTACTGCCACCTAAGAATAGTTTTATGATGTGGGAGGTTGGCTGATTGTGTCTATTTGAAAGGGCCTTGTAAGGGAGATGTCTCTATACTCGGTACTCATTTGTGTGTCAGGACTTAATCAGATATGACTGAGCTACCTATCACAGTAGTCGGTACTACCTGCTTTCTGTTAAAGCCGATTGTTGGGCGGCCTTACAAATCCTGACACCCCACATTGTGCCAACAGCTTCGGGCGGAAGAACGCAAATTGAGAGGGTACAAGCCTTATCCTGGAGCTACGAAATGCAACCTAAAGACAAAATGTCATGACAAGGCAGACCAAGCATTAAGCCTTGGTTGGCAGCTGGTCTAGGATCGAAGCTCCGACAGGCGGACAGTTAGAGTATTGCTTTGCTGATCCGATAGCATCTGCAGCTTGTCTTGGTCCAGATATATTGGTTTACCTTTCCTCTGGCGTGAACTAGGCAGGCCGAGAGAGGGATCATGCTGCATGGGTAACACATGGTCTCTATAATTTAGCCCAGGCTTTGTGCTATGTAGAGGCAATAACTCCATCCCTGGTGGCGCCACGGGTTGCCTCTGACGGTGGGAGACACGTGCATGTGTCACTAATCAGCTACCGCCCGTCTCAAGCTGGGACTGCCCCCGACCAATAGGGTGCTGATCCGCCGCAGTCCTGCCTGCTTCAGTTGGTGCTTGGGGCTAGAACAAAATCTGTATCGCTGGCTGTAAAACAAATGCACCGGGTACTACTAAAAATAAAAATAGAAACCTCAAGCAACGGCTTGCAACCTGGAACGTAAGAACCACGTTTCCAGGACTTTCATATGAAAGACGAATATTGACGATGTGAGAAAAATGGTTGTGATTGATACCGAACTCAATCGTCTTAACATTAATGAAACACTATTGTCCCTGCGCTTGGCAACCCCTTGTGGGTTTGCCACCATTATAACTGTATATGCACCGACGCTCACTTCCTCTGATGATTGTAAAGGATTTTGTTCTATGATGAGTTAGACTCTGTGATGATGGCAATTCTAAAATCCGACTACATTTATATGCTCGGTGATTGCAATGCTCCTAAGGGCAAGGACACAAGTTCACGGCCAGTGTGTCTTGGAAAATACAACATCGGTCGCATGAATAAAAATGAGCAAAGGCTGCTGGAGCATGGCACCAGAAAGACCTGTGTATTACTAACTCATTTTATAAAACAAATGAGCTGCATAAGTGTGGGATGTGGATTTTAATTCCTAAGAATATTTCGTTACAATGTCAAGGGGGTATTATTGATTCTCTGGTCACTGGTTAGAATGCAGGGTGATCAGGGATATTAACCACAAATGCCAGGAGAAAAGAGTTCAATCCTTGAAACAATGACATCTGTGTGTAGGTTTCCCTTCCCACTTCATCACCCTTAAATTTACTATAGTGCTAGAAGGATATTGATTGCTCACAACATATAAACACCCACTGTTAGACACCACATTTACTTGATGTACACAACAATTTTGGACAAACAGTTCAGGTATTAACGCAAGATCTGCATTTACATATATATACATGTGTAATGAACACTATGCATTTTCAGACAGGCATGGGATTCATTGCATTATTACAATATAGTACCCAGTGACCCCAAAAAACCAACAATGTTATTACAAACAACACAACAACCACAAATTGGGTCTACTTTCATTTACCCTCATAGTTAAGGAAAATAATGATCAAAGTACATATAACCCCAACATAACATTTATTTCTGACACCTTTCACCATTCTCTCATTTTAAAAATAATGAGTTGGTGTCAAAATACTATACCATATATATACCATTACATAACCCTTTAGTTGTACACCATTATCAAATAAAACACTCTTTATACATGGCAAAAAACACACACACATGAAAACAGTTGATAATAATAATTAAATTAATTAATTATAGTTTTCATTTAGGCATTGCGGATGGGTATTCTTCTCCAGTGCAAAGCAGTTAATGTCCATATTTATCAGTGACAGCACTGAAGTTTGTTGCGGAACTACTTATAATCCCTATTAGGAAATAAATTCACCACATATCTCCTCCGTGGAGCTGAATTCAAGAATCTTCTGTTGCGAACGGCTCGATGTCAGTGTGAAATTGAGGCCTGGGTTGGTCATACCTTCAGGAGATGCATCTTGAGTCTTGGACTAAGGTTCTTCCCTATATCACTATGAAAAGGATGCCGACCTTTCAGCTTCTCGGCTTATAATATTCGAATCTCAATTTTGTTCCCACAGATTTTCCACCCACCTAGTCATCAGTCTATAACCTATTCCACAGTTGATGGCATTTAGGCTGACATGGGACCAGCACAGAGTTCTGATTCATTATTTACTTTCAGTGTAGACATACAAGTCTGCTTGTAATTCATGTGGTTCATCTGGAATTAATTCCAGGATTCTGCTGCAGGCATGAGACTGAAGAGTATTATTCCACCACATATCCAGGGTTGCAGGCCATCAGGTGATTCCTGTGGTCGCAGGCGTAGAGGCATTTACTCCGCTAACTGCTTTCATATGGTCTTTTTTATGTGTTCATGTTTTGGAACCTTGAGGTACTCTGGTGTTGTTAGGGTTCAGAGGTTCTGAAGTTGCTTGTATTGGGTTATAAAGTTGTTTCAGTGTCTCTTCCCATTTTAAGTTGGTGTTCATAGCTAGAACTTGGTGTTGCATGGCTGGAACCTTATGTTTGACTCTTGCAGCTGTGAGATGTTCTTTCGAAGACTTATCCATTGTGGATATTAACTTGGTAATCCAACCAACAGTTGAAGGTTACTCACTGTTGTTAGTTTTAGTAACTTGCTAGAAGGATTGTCCCAGTTTCACTGACTTGGTTGAATGATGAGGCCATAGGTGATACTTCTCAGAAGTAACGCAAACGATACACTGTTGTCAGTACTCTGATGATCTTCATCTTTGTAGATTATTAGATCTTGAAGTCCATCCTGGATATTCCTACTAAAATAGGACTTAATCACTCACCCAGTCAGTTGTCTTCGAATTTATCTGTTGCTCGCTATGGAGCTATTGAGCGCAGCAGTCCATGGGTATTTCTAGATGCAGACTATGGTTAGGACATTCACTTTCTGGCTGTTGACCCAGGATCCAGGTTTAGTGATATAGTCCCACCACATTCAACCACTGTCAACAACTCATGTGTAAGGCATCATCAGATTACTTCTCTCACACCACACAAGAAACTTGCAAGTCATGTGAGAGGAATTAAATGGTACATTTTATTGCCGTAGGCTCTTTACAAGTACGTAACAGTCGCTATCAAAACCACACACAAAGCCACAGAATTGCCTATCACTAGTTTTCTAAACTCTAATGCTATCTCTATCTATTTGGTTACACAAAACTCCTATCAACCCTAACGAAGTGCTCTCTACAAAGTCAGTCCCCAGTCTGACTAGTTGGCTCACGTGGTTACACACCACGCGGAAGGACCTTGACATGTCCTTCGGCTTTCTGCGTGCCGTGATGCTTGGCACGCTTACATTAGCTGTCTCTTGGTGAGTGGCAATCGTGGCTATTATGTAGGCGTGATTCTGTCGTGACCAGAGTGATAGCTATCTGGTCAACGTCTCCGTGTCTCATGAGAGAACCAGTTAATAGTCCCCCATTCTATCACCTACCCCGCCCTTATATCGGGGCACTGTATCACCTCCGTCCTTCATGTACCAGTCTTTGACACACACCCTCCCCTCCTGTGTTGCGTCATCAACTTTGACTCATTGGTTGTGACGCAAGGGGTTTCTAAAAAATTAGTGTCTCTAATTTTTGTCAAAGACTGTAGATAATCTGGCTTTGGGTAACTGCATAGACTTCTACTGACTAATGTCACAATGTAGTATCACTTTACTTGGCTACTGCCATCGCCACAAACTTGTCTGGTTGGCGTGAGCCCTATTCTCAATCGCAATATTATATTAATTAGAGGTATGTCTGAACCGGACCGTTGTCATCTAAGACCTGCCCTCAAATAGTAAATTAACTTACTACCCATACAAAGTTGACTTTCTTAGGGTCAACACATGAATTGCTTCATGTCCCCCATATAATATTGAACAACCATTACCCAAGCTGTGTGCGACAGGCTTTACCTATCTCGCTTCCGCGTGTAAAGTATATCTTTCACTGTTAAGTTAGTGTTTCGTTGTCTATTATGTCCCCTGACCCGGAGTTATCTCCCTTTGATCTACAAAATATGTATGCAATTTATATGTTTGTTTTTCTGGTTGTTTGCGTGTTTGGATGTGATTAATACTATAATCTAACTTCTAACATGTGTATCTATCTATATGTGTATGTAAGTTAGTTTTCAAGTGCCATAATTCGGTTGAATGAGGTCACAAACAAGTGTATAACACTAATTAGTGACTACATTTCCGTCTTATGAGACTTAAAATACTTTATCTAAGATCTAAACTAAACTACACACAACACATTCATCACAGCACATTTTCAACATTGAAAGCAAACATTTGACGCAGACAAATAATAAAAAGTCGCGTTGAGCGGCAGAAACATCCGCTGACCGATCTCACTCTCTCTTGTATAATTTACATTCGCTCTCACTTTCAACCTTCTGTCACACATTTTTCACTTTCACACTTATGTCACACATCTTTCACCCTCCCAATTATTTAAAACCTTGGAGTGACACTGTACAAGTTTGGCTCAGTTTGACAAAGTTGAGCTGCAATGACTGTGCGTAAATCGCTGCACGAGTCATGTGTATTACAACATATTTACATGTAAGAGCAAAGGGTTGATGGTTTGTACCCTGGTATTATGACCAACCTATATTTTACTGTAATAATACTCTAACTACTGACATACTAATACTACTTCTATAAATGTGTATTTAATGTGTTAACTATTTTAATCTATTTTGTCACATTAATCCTAAGATATGCTTACATTAATCCTAATATTTATCTAATTTAAGGGATGTAATCTAATTATTTAAATGGCATTGATGTGAGATGAGTTATGTACCTTTCTGAAATGGGTCATCTGAAATGTAAAATTATAACTAATGTTTTTAATGCAAAAAAAACATATATGACTAATATTCTTATCTAAATGATGTAAATGACGTATGTTTAATTGTCTAATATTTTTATCTCATTATGGTGTAAATTAATCATAATAATAACTGATCATGTTTGTTAAATGGAATGGTTCATTAAGATGGAATGAAATGAACTGAAATGAAACAAAGTGGGATGTAATAAACTAAATGGTACTATTCTTATCTAAACTACTATCTATTCTACTTTAAGGTAAGTAAGTGGGTAAAATAATGATTTATGTAAACTACTAAAAAAAAACTGAAAATTATTTATTTCCTAACTCTAAATGTAAATTAAAGTTACCTAATCTACATATAATTTATCACACTATTAAAATAGTTATAATACATATCACAATAAGTATTTATATACATAGTATTCAAATACCCCAGGTTAGTTGTTGCCCAATGTTCAGAAATTGCTTTCATTGGCATACTATATAATTACACTTGTCCTGGGTATATTAAATACAATACACAGTCATACTTGTGTCCTATGGGTATGGCATCTGTAGAGTTCGCTTGTGTCGTAGACCAATATTTTCGTGTCTGTATTTATGGACTGTTCTGACACTGTTTTTCTCTGCTTAACACAAATGATTCACCGGACCACATATGGAGCTTAGTAAATAACGAGCTGTTCCAGTTCACACGGTGATATATTTGTTTTTCGGAGCACAGTTCTTCTTTTGATGTCTACGGACACATGGTAGATCACTGTTCTTAGTACATAGTTTAGCACACAATGTCTATGTATTCATACAATATTTTACATAGAATATTATACTGTACTATTTTAACAATTCTTACTCTACACTCTTATGTGGAATCTCTGGTATTTCTACCTCAGATGGTCGACTAAGGGTATCAGCCAGAATGTTGTCCTTACCCTTAATATGCTCTATACTAAAAGTATAGTTTTGGAGAATAAGCGACCACCTGTATATCCGGTCATTCCGATGCACACCACTTTGTATGACCGTGATTGGGGAGTTGTCAGTCTGGACAATGAAGTGAACACCCGCCAGAAATCGATGGAGCTTCCTCACCGCATAGATGACGCTTAGGGCTTCCAACTCTGATATGGAATATCTGGACTCAGCAGGTGTGATCTTACGGCTCACGTAGCAAATCGGGTGGAAGATGCCATCATAAAATTGGCCTAGTACTGCAGCGGTGGAGATTTTGCTGGCATCTAGTCCTAAGATAATAAACGAGCCTAGGATTAGGCAAGCGGAGGATTGGTATATTACTAAACAGGATTTTCAATTTTGACAATGCAGAAATTAATAATGCATCTTTGACATTTAGTTTTACAGATGCTTTTACAACATTGGAAAATACACTTGTAATTTCCGCTAAATTTGGTATGAATTTGCTATAGTAATTTACTAACCCCAAAAGGTTTCTGACCTGCTTCTTTGTGGTAGGCATGGTCAGATTCATAATTTTTTGTAATAATTCTATTGTCAGTCTTAAGTTGACCTTGTGAACTGACATGACCCAAAAAGTCAATTTCTTTTCGGCCCAATTCAACTTTGCCTGGTTTGACAGTGAGACCGAAGAGTCGCACTCTGTCAAAGACATGTCTCAGTTTCAGTAAGTGTAGTGTCCAGTCATCTGTATGGACACATATATCATGCGTATTCTGTAAGCTCACTAAATGTATGCATCTCGTCGGATTTGCCAGTCTCGCTAACTAGTGTAGTTGCGCTATGTATGTCTGTCGTCTTATGATTAGGTGTGGGTGCACTGTGTTCGTCTGTCTCTACTCCTGTCTCTTGTCGTGAAAAGTAAAGTTTCAACATGTTGACATGGAATATCTTTAAGTGTCCGTTTATCGATATTTCATAGTCAACATTTGAAATCTTACGTACCACCTTGAATGGTCCTTGCCATTTCGTTTGTCTGGACGTTACAAAAGTATGTCTTGATCTGGTCCAAGATCAATTGTTCAAGCACCCTTGTTTGTGTATTGGTAAATTTGACCCTCCCTCTCAAAGGTCTAGAAGCCAGTGTAGAAGATTGTACTTCGGCTGTAGGATGTTTACCTTTATGTACTACTTGTTGACAGACATTACAAGAACGATGAAATAATTTTATATCATTCCAAAACCCTGGCCAATGAAAATGAGCCTGAAATCTAGCCCGGTTTTGTCGTATGCCAGGTGACCAGCAAACGGTGACTCATGTGCAGTTTTTGCACAGTTAGGCGTTGTTGTACAGGTCGCACCGTTTGCTGATTCTCATGGTTATCAGTTGTAAAATATCTAGTAAGAAAGCCATTATTAGGTTTAAAGAACCATGAAGCATTTTTGGTCACTTTGGCTCTTTCTTTCAATAATTTTAAATATGGAGACACACTAGGATCAGCTTTCTGCTGTTCTATGAATTTCTGTCTGTTGGTATCATCTGTGCCAGTTGGAGAAAGCAACAGTAGTCTCTCATCTTGTAGTGTGTCTTGATGTTTTACAGTGTCTGCTCTTGTTGTTGCATTAGCTGCATTTAATCTTTCCCATGCAGCTATTTCATCGCTAGTACATTGTTTCAGTTGGGGTAAGCAACCCAAAATTAAATCAGTACAAGGGTTGTCAAGTATTGCACAAGTAAAGGTACCAGAAAGGAAAGGAGTGTTAATACGGGCTTTGGCCAAAGGGTAAATTTCAATGTTACCCGAAAAGGTTCGGCATTTGACAGAGTCACCTGTATAGTCATCTGGACTCACCAGTTCCTTTCTGAGACCAATAAGGGTGCTGCCGCTGTCCAGCAAACATTGGCATGGTGTATCGTTGACCATTGCATTGTGGAACACTAAATTGCCTCTGGAGGCTAATGCTGCATTTACACTCTCAGTTGAGCATGGTACTGTATGTCCACATTCTAATTTTCCGTCTGCATGAAATTGGTAACATTGGTCACAATTGTCAAAGCTTAACACATCGTTCACACAACAGACATCTTCAGACTGCTTGAAAGGTAAAGTATTTTCAATCTCACACTCAGTCTCACTACCACTATCAGAAGATGTATCAATCAAAATAGCATTGTTGGCTTTCATACGTTGGCGGCCCAGGCACTTATTTGAATAATGGCCGTAGCTGGAACAAAAGAAGCATTTGATTGCACGCCTGTATGCAGATCTTTTGTCTTGTTGCTTCTTAATAACATTTTCAAGATGCGCCAGATAATTTGGCGATTTGTCACACATAGAATAAGTGTCATGCAAAAGTTGACAGTAAATACATTTTGACACTTTCCTATCTTTCTGGTCGATTTTCTGAAAGGTTTCTCTTACTCTGATAATTTTTAGGTTGGTCTTTCACAAAAGAAACCTACTTCAGAGTCATTTGAGGTCTTGAAAATATCTCTGTTAGAAGAAAAATATGCAGAGCCTTTCTTTTCGAACTGCTCTATGTTCTCAATGTCTGACTGCTGCAGAAATTTAGCAAAAGGAGATGGTATAGTGGATATGACTTTATCCATGGCTATTAAATTTTTAAGTCTATCAAAGTCTTTTCCTATGTTAGCTGCTTTAAGCCACCTATCTAGTACACTCTGAACATTTGAGACGTAATCAATGAAAGTCTCACTAGGTTTAGGTTTTAAATTTGAGAACTGAACCTGATACCCAGGGGCATCAAGTAAAAAGTGTTGCATTATCCTATCATGTATGTATTGATAGTTAGATCTAAGATCAGTTGGTATAGATTCTATCACTTTAAGGGCTCACCACTCAGGTTCTTCATATAAATCATAGCCCACATCTCTATTGGAACTTGGTGATATTTAAACTGATACTCGACATTTTCTGTCCAGGCTGATATGGAATCTTCTTTACAATATGGTTTGATAATATTTTTGTATTTGTTGAACTTATTTTCTTCTTGTTGACTTTTTAGTTTAGTGGCAGAGATCTCTGCGTGTGAGTCTACATCCATTTCTTTCATCTTTAATTGTGTCTCTGATTCTACTTGTATTTGTTTTTCCTTAACTCTTGCCATTTCATCTATCTCTTTTTGCTTTAGATCTAATTCCCTTGTTCTAATTGCTTTCTGCTTAATTCTAATTCCTTCAGTTTAATCTGTTTGTCATCTTCTAGCTGTTTTTTGTTTTGTTATCTCAGCTAGTTCTTTCTGATGTTGTCTATCTCGTTCTTCCTTTTCATTCTGCTTTTGTCTTTCTCGTGCACGTTCGTCTCTCTCAGCATCTTTTGCTTCTTTAAATTTCTTATCAGCATATTCTTCTAGCTCTTTACCTGTGTATTGCATTTCTTTGCCTGCTTTTACGAAATCAGCTAGAGTAGCCATGATGTTAGGTAATTAGCTAGCGTTGACCTACACTGAACTATTTAATCACTTATTTTTCTTTGATAGGTTATGTTCCTTAATATCTGAGCACTGCAAATTGTACTCTTTGTTATAATGAAAATTTAATCCTGAAAAACAGAGTACAGAAAGTATGCTAATGCATCACAAGCTGAAAAAAGAGATGCACTATTAATCACATTGCATGCCAAAAATATTGAGTATACTCAACTTAATGTTCCCGAGAATCAGGGAACAACAATCCGGTAACACAGGTCACCTTGTTTGCCACTTCAGCACAGACACGAGTTTTCTAATTAGGTCACCTGTTTGGTACTTCGCACACACACGAATCTTCTATTCAGCTGTTGTTCAACCTGGTTTACAGAGCAGCAACAATTAACAAATAGTAACCGACATATTCATCGACAATGTGATACATCTCAATGACATGCCCACAAAAAAAAAAGAATATAGTTAACTTAATATTAAATTGTCAATGTCCTGTCTTCGTTCTAACTCTTTATGCCTTTCGTCACTAACCTAATTTAATCTATGTAAGTGTTGTGCAGACCAAGTCTAATTTGCATGGCCAAAAAGTAGTACCATCGTGACGGTAAACACAAGAAAAAGTACGAAAAAAAAATTCAATAACTGCTTTGAGATAAATAAAAATATATTAATATTGTTTAAATAAACAAATATATTCAATTACTAACTCAAATAAACAAATAATAGGTACTATAAAGCACTGATTCAGGCGGGCAGCAGCTTACCGATTTGTAAACATTCAGATGCTGAATGCCAATGGCGTGGAACAACCTGTTGTCAATCGTAACACGTCAGAGGCGCAGCGCTATTTTTAGCTTGCAAAAATCGATAATGTTGCTGGCTGTGTATCGCTCCGCCAAGAATCATTTTTGATAGTTATTCATAAATAAATAAATAATTACATGAATAAATAACAGAAAATAATAATATCAATACTTACAACTTTGAAGAACACATGATTTAAGTATATAATATTTTACTAAGCACAAATAAACATTATTTCGTCACGATAGGCACAGTTTCGTTAGCAACTTGTCCTAGTTCTGCACACGTCAACCGTCACTGACACAAATTAAATTCACTACTTCACTATTTGTAAACTTAGTCTAGAGCCGTGGATGAGTGTATTAGCCTGGCACTTTCGTCCAAGCCACACTTCTGACACCACATTAATCTTTGCCTGTCAACAACTCATGTGTAAGGCATCATCAGATTACTTCTCCCACACCATACAAGAAACTTGCAAGTCGTGTGAGAGGAATTAAATGGTACATTTTATTGCCGTAGGCTCTTTACAAGTACGTAACAGTCGCTATCAAAACCACACACAAAGCCACAGAATTGCCTATCACTAGTTTTCTAAACTCTAATGCTATCTCTATCTATTTGGTTACACAAAACTCCTATCAACCCTAACGAAGTGCTCTCTACAAAGTCAGTCCCCAGTCTGACTAGTTGGCTCGCGTGGTTACACACCACGCGGAAGGACCTTGACATGTCCTTCGGCTTTCTGCGTGCCGTGATGCTTGGCACGCTTACATTAGCTGTCTCTTGGTGAGTGGCAATCGTGGCTATTATGTAGGCGTGATTCTGTCGTGACCAGAGTGCTAGCTATCTGGTCAACGTCTCCGTGTCTCATGAGAGAACCAGTTAATAGTCCCCCATTCTATCACCTACCCCGCCCTTATATCGGGGCACTGTATCACCTCCGTCCTTCATGTACCAGTCTTTGACAACCACCACCTGCTTCTCTTATACAGAAAAGGGATGACAAGAATACAACACGAGCATTAACTTACTGTGTTATGGTAAAAGTTTACAACACAATTACAAACACAAATACAAAACAACAAGGGGAGAAGGGGAAAGGAGTGGTTGTCCACGTTCCACTGTCCCTCATTGATGAGTAGAGCCATTCTGAATCTTAATAGTGAGTAAGGTATTTCTTCACTTTATTTTATGATCTGTTGTTACTGGGACTATTAGATGAGTGAAGTCATTCTGTCCATCCAATATGTTGATATTGCCTCTCTCATTACTTGAAGAGAATAGCCTATACAGAATCACTGTGGTTTCTAATGCTGCGTCTTCCTTTCAGCACTATAATCATCATTAGGTCAAGACTATTCAACATTGGCTTCTTAAGTACTGACATACACATGGATTCTTACATCAACATCCTCTAATCCCAAGGTGCAACATTAAAATGTATATTCCCACAGGAAAAAGTAACAATCAGAACAGAGAAAATTCTCATACCAGAAAAAAACATACATGTACATTTCTCTGATATTAAGTACATGATAATCATACATAATAATTTAATCATAAAACTTAATGCCGGAGCCAATGGTTTTGAATTTTCTTCAAGGGTTAATCCATAACTAAAACATATATTGTTTTTCCCCACTGCGTACCGCAGATGAGGATAGTAGCCGCTGTGATATATTTTGTCAATGACTGCTATTATTCGGAGGGTATTTATTAGAATAACTTATGCCACATGGTCCAGTATTCTTAATATTGCAAGCAATTTATTCACATCAATCTTCGCTTCTGTTTCTACTACGGTGAGGCGATGGGGATTGAATCCTATCCGAACATGCATTTACATCACGCGTTTACTTTAATTGTTCATGAATTTATATTCTCAAACATGGCATTCTCTTAACACTATTTTATGAAATGATTATATGTTCTTCACTACTATGGAGTGGTTATTAATCTGTTAGCAAACGGATGGTACTAAAATTTAGCACTATATTTCCAAGTTACAGATTATGATGTGGCAAGCATTTTATCCCCTGACTAAGAGTCAGGAATAGGCGTAATCATTTGTATGTCTCCGCATGGATAAAACTTCCTTTCTATAGTACATAGATTATTTGCAGATTTCTAAGCATAAATAGTGAGATATTGTTCACAGTGCCTAGAAGTTTTAACATAGGAATATGAAATTGACAGACACAAGTTCTCTACTGAAGTATGTAAACAAGAGTCTGTTCCCACCTTGAGAAAATGCCTAGAATGTGGTTTTTACCTGAGTTTGATACTCTACGGTACACATAATATTTCTAGGTTATAAGCACTACTAGTGAAATATAAGTTCATAATGCCTATACAAGATTTTAACATATGGATTTGAAATTGTAAAACAGGAAAAATTACAGCGTGGCGCCCACATGTGTTTCCTTGGTAAACATCTTCCAGCCTGGTTTAAGAGAATTGACTTAATATTCTAACTAACTCTTAATTAAACACACTGGTCTATGTAATACCTAATTACATCTAATAATGTAGATATAACGTACCAATAGTTGAAGAGAATCATGGTTTTAAAGGCAACAATACCTTTTCCCCACACGGGGAACTTTTACATGTCTACTCCCTTTGTTTGGCTGAAATAAAATTGGCTACCCTGGTCTTTGTTTTCAACCTCGCCGGCTTGGCCAGGTACGCGAGCCAAAATAAAGCCAACTAAATTAAGCTGCCACGGTCAGTCTATCGCTGTTTTATTTTCTCCTACATTAAGTAAGTTACTTAAACAGTAATTGTAAGGGGTTGTTTATTTTTAAAGGGAGTCAATAAATAGGAAAGGGTAAGGACGTTTTATTATACCAGAAAGACCTGTGTATTACTAACTCATTTTATAAAACAAATGAGCTGCATAAAGGTGACATGGAAACATCTAAGATTCGGCCATTGGCATCATCACATGGAGACAACATCTGAACCAAACATCATTAACTCGAAGTTACCACAGTGCTGAATGTGATACGGATCATTCTTTGGTTGTTGCAAGGGTTAGACTGATACCAAAGAGAATCTACACAGCTTAACGCAAATCTAGCCCCAAGATTAATATTATTAACACCCACGATCCTGATAAGTGCTGTGAGTTCCAACAGCAACTTGAAGACGCTTTCGCTGATACATCAGAAAATTGTACAGAAAGTGGAAAGTTGGGTAAACTTAAGGAAACTCTTTATACAACTGCGGTAGAGGTTTGCGGCACTGTGGATCATAAAAGGCAGGACTGGTTTGCAGCAAACAGCCAGACACTGCAGCTCTTGATTGATAAAAATAAGATAGTTCTCTTAAGAACCAAGGAAAGAACAACGCGTAACACTCTCAGCGAGCTGAAGCAAGCTAGGCGGGATGTGCAAAAGGCTGTCAGGCAGTGTTCGAATGATTATTGGATCAAGTTATGTGAGTCCATTTAAATCGCAAGTGATAAGGGAAACATCAGAAGCATGTATGAAGGGATAAAGAAAGCCTGTGGTCCAATGTTCCAAAGAAGTGCACCACTGAAAACCTAGACTGGAGAAATCATCACTGATAAGAAACAGCAGATTGACAGATGGGTAGAGAACTATTTGGAGTTTTACTCAAGTGAGACCAAACTAGCGGATGATGCCCTCAAACACCATAGAGGCCCTACCAACTCTTGACCACCTGGACACTTCCCACCATAACAGCAGTTACGTGTGCTATAAATGAACTTGCATCTGACAAGGCCCCAGGTAAGGATGGGATTCCAATAGAGGTTATCAGGAGTGGCCAAGACACACTCACTCTAAAAATCTACCAGCTAACAGAGCTATGCTGGCGAGAAAGACAAGTCCCACAGGATTTCAAAGATTCAAGCATCATACCACTGTACAAGAACAGGGGCGATCGGAGTAACTGTATCAACTATAGGGGATTCTCACTTCTGTGTCTTGTTGGGAAAGTATTTGCCTGAATTGTTCTGCGCAGACTTCATGTCCTGGGAGATAAAGTCTACACCGAATCACAGTGTGGCTTCCGACATAATCGGTCTGTCATTGGTATGATATTCTCATTGTGACAAATGCAAGAAACATGCCGTGAACAGAATCAACAACTGTTTATTGCCTTCATCGATCTCACAAAGGCATCTAATTTGATCGGACGTGAGGGTCTGTTCAAGGCACCAAAGAAAATTGGCTGCCCACCAACTCTTCTGTCAATTGTGGAATCATTCCACACAGGCATGAAGGGTATAATCAAGTTTGATGGTGCAACATCAGAAGAGTTACGACTCACTCTGATTTACAACGTCTATCATCTGTATTCGCCAATGCTAGTTCTGAATTTGGTGTAAACATTAGCAAAACGAAGACACAGATTATGTTACAAGGTACACATGGGGTAACATTAATCTTTATTTACGACACCGAACAGGAGATAGTGGACCATTTTTACAAATCTAGCATCAGAGGTAAATAGCAAATTATCCTTAGATCGGGAAATCAACGTCAGATTTGGTAAGGCTTAATACCGATGAAGCAGGTTAAGAAAAAGAGTCTGGGAGAACAGGAAGCTTACTGCCAAAACAAAAGTAATTTCTATAAAGCCTGTGTTCTTAGTACTCTTCGTTATGGCAGTGAAGCCTGGACAACTTACACTATGAGAAAGGTTTAAAGAGCTTTCATATGCGGTGTCTGCGTGAATACCTGGTATTAAATGCAAGATAAAATCCCATATACTGAAGTATTGGAAAGATCAGGTTGTGTGACGTTTGTTCCATACTCAGTCTTTGTAGACTTAGATGGATAGGACACGTTAGGAAGATGGATGATGGTAGAATACCAAAGGACATCTTTTTGGTGAATTACAGATGGGTAGGAGATCTCAGGGTCGGCCTCTACTACGATACAGAGATGTGTGTAAGCAGGACATGATTGATACAGGCACATTGGGAGCATGTAGCTCCTGAACGTGTTAAATGGAGGGCACATATCATAAATGGAATAAAGACCTAGGAGAAAATGATTGCAGATAAGTCACACACCGAGCTTGTGTAAGCACAATGTAACAAACTATTGTCTGTCAAGACGGCCAGGTTCTAATATAAAGTGTTTATGTGATGTCCGTCCGGTGTCCGTCCTGTGTGCGTCTACTGTGAGATGTATCTTGAAGCTGCCTCGTACCTGAATAAGGGTCTTTCTGTCCTCGATTCAGAACCTAAACTTTAATTGTGAGTTTTCTCGTGGACAACTTGGGTGTCTGTAACTGGTGTTCACTGGCTAGCGGCTTGACTGGCTGTCTGGGATTTATCAAATGTCGTCTTTCAGTTAAACTGTTGTATAATTGTCTACACTCTGTAGATCTCGTCTTTCAATAATAATTAACCCTATCTAGACCCCTGACGGTAACCCGTCAATTTATATTTTCTAGGGCAGTTTGTGGGCCGCTGTTCGCAGCTCCAGTAAACTAAGAAACTCCAAATGATATTTCAGCATTTGAAATTCCCAATGTGTATTAATGTCTACTGAAGGACGTCTTCACGCAGCCATTGTATATGTGCATTCCCGCATGCATCGTTTGGTAAATATTATCTGTTGGTTTTCCCAAGAAACCTTGACTCAATATCTTTTACATGGCGTATTCAACACAATTTTAACAGGTCATAATCTAAGTCGACAACACGGGCTCTCAATTTCACTTCAACATTTGAGTATGATTTCGATTTTCCAGATCTGACATCAGATAAGACTTAAGCCTAAGACCTTTCAGTTCTGTTATAAAGCTCGCTGGTCTTGGTTTCGAAATTTCATCATGGCGGATGTTTAAATAGACCTGGATACCGGGTCTATCTAGTCTAAAACATGTACCTGGAAAGGTCTTGGGAAGTAAACTCTACTCATCACATCACCGCTCACAGTCCAGCATGATGCCTGTAGTATATTAATGTAGGTCCTTGTAAGGAGAGAAGTTTCTATACACATCACCGCTTCGTAACCCAGCATGATGCATGTAGTATATTAATGTAGGGCCTTGTAAGGGAGAAGTTCATACACATCACCGCTCACAGTCCAGCATGATGCCTGTAGTATATTAATGTAGGGCCTTGTAAGGGAGAAGTTCCATACACATCATCGCTCACAGTCCAGCATGATGCATGTAAGTATATTAATGTAGGTCCTTGTAAGGGAGAAGTTTCTATTCACATCACCGCTTGTAACACAGCATGATGCCTGTAGTATATTAATGTAGAGCCTTGTAAGGGAGAAGTTTCTATTCACATCACCGCTTGTAACACAGCATGATGCCTGTAGTATGTTAACGTAGGGCCTTGTAAGGGAGAATAACATCAGCATGATGCCTGTAGTATGTTAATGTAGGGCCTTGTAAGGGAGAAATTTCTATACTCGGCACTTATTTTTAGCTACATCTGTCCTTTTTTAAATTTGCGCAAAACGAACTGAGAATCGGCTTGCTAAGGTTTCTCCAGTACCCGCGAGCCATGTCAAAGCTGCAGTAGTAGCACCCACCTCCATCCTCATACTTGAGCTTGTAGATATACAGGCTCCATTCTACTCATACATGGCTTTCTCCCTGACTGTAGCTGAGATCCCCAGCCAGATTCCACTCCACAATGCACAGATCTGCCTCTCGAGATTTCTTTTACCACAAATAGAAATTCTAATAGCTTGAAAGAGAACAAAACAGTTTCAGATCAACTGTTAGGTAATTGATTATTCATAAATATTTCGCATAGGCAGAGGAAGAATGCGTGCTGGGAAATATTGGAAGAGGAGAGAATGGAGGTGGAGAAAGTCACTGCAGCATTCCGCTGGCTGGAGGACAAACAGCACACATATGTCTTGAGTGTAACAGACTCACAGAGCAAGCTCAGAAGGCATACTTCGTGCAAAATACAATACACAAATACATCAGATGGAGAGCATATGTTGGATCTGTTTCCTAGGACATGCTGACGTAGTGGGATACGAGCAGGCGGACAGATTGGCTGGGCTGACACCGTTGGGTGTTGTATTGGTGCATGATAAGGCAGAATTTGAAGGGGTCCTTTGGGATCATGAGCATAATGCGGATGTGCAGATCAGATAAATCATCATGGCCTGGAGAGAATGGAGCAGCAGAGAGTGACCAGAGGATCTGGCCAACACTCAGTACTTCGAGGAAAGGCCAGATGGACACATAATCAGGCTGCGGCAGACATCAGTAGTACCCTGACTCTTCGCTGGCTGTTGAAGATGTGGACGAAGTACATATGGTAATGTCCCGAGTTCTGTGATGTCGGGTTTACTTTACTCAGCCCCACTCACACACAAATTTACACAGAGGACCAGAAGGGAAAGTTAGTTGCATGTCCTTTACGGGATGTTGCATTCAATCCCAGCATTTATGGGCTGTTTGTTCAGTAGTTTGCTATTGATTGAGAACAGCCAACGCCTCATACCATCGAATTCAGCGCGATACAATCTGTTTATAAATCGCGCTCCTGATGTCGAATCCTCGCATGGATTGATGGATGTGTATACATTTGCATTTGGTCTGTGTTAGCTCTTGTCCATTCAATGCTTGCAACATACTTTTAATATATATTTCATTATTTTCTATCGTCTGCAGATAAACAAACAACTATAGATAAATCAACAATGAGAATTTGTCTTAGAGAAAGCAACCGTGAGAATCTTTCTAGAGAATTAAACCATGATTACTCCCCCGATGTGTCTCCACCTTGACGTGGTGGGGGAGCTTGCGTGTCCCATAGATCCCATTTGCTTGCCGATGGGTGAAAAATTACATATCGGACAGCTTATGGGATAGGGACCAGACTAAGAGAGACACAACCTGCTGCTCTGCAGGCATAGACTGAGGATAGCAGTCAAAATATAAATCAGGTGCACAAAGGCAGAATTTCTTGGTCCGGACAAAACTCTTAAGGCTCCCTGTCGAGGGCTGTGGCTGAACGCCTCTAAGCCACAAACCCTCGGATCTGAGAGCCAGGCCTATACCCGTCTACCGGAAAATAGAAACATGATACTGAGCAAGCTACATGCTCAGGTCTGATATATGTTCGAAGGCTCTCAGCTGGGGGATATGAGGGATTCCCGTATGAGAGGGCCTGAACGTTTCTCGTTCACTGCTGCACGAAGGTAAGGTGCTGAGCCGGCAGCACATGTAGCCTACCTCGTGAGCGAGTACAAAAAAGTCAGAAAAGTGCCCCAGTCAAAGGGCATAGTTACGGAAACTCTGTGTCTAACTCATAGAGAGTGTAGACAAAAGTGAAAGAACGTCTCAACAACGCAAAATGGAACGCACGGCGAGCGAACCTATTGCGTGGGTTGAAGTCACAAGCAAAAGCTTACCGAGTGGATGTCGCTCGCAATCTGACCGCTCCTGGTGTGTGCTTGAGCGATCAGTGGCAAGTGGGATGCCCAACACATGGAAGTGAGGAACTAAAGCAGCCATGAGCAGGACGTGGAAACTCCTTGGGTGAGCCCAGTCTCAGAGCAATATGTGCCGGCTCTGCAATTATGGAAGCCTCCTCGGATAGTGAGATAATGCCCATGGTCTGCCGCTGCCTTCCCTTGAGGGGCGACCGCGATATCGTTGATCGTTCTATCTTGACCAGCTGAGATGTGGGTGACATTACAACAGTCTAACGTGTCTCGAAACCAGAGGAAGGCTAACCTCACTAAAAAATGCCCGCCAGAAGTCGGAAGTGTCGTCCTACGGGTGGCAAACTAAAAATTGACACTACGCAATTACGTCCGAGTGAAATGTCTCGCCCGAATGTCTCTCGTGCTAGGAACAGCTCTGACTACCTAGTTTCCGAATGCCGCTCTTGTTCGGAACAGCTCTGACTAGGTAGTTTCCGAATGTCTGTCGTGCCTGGAACAGCTCTGATGGGCGCAACGACAAGCACATGTCCGAAAACTCGCTGAGTGGATGCCGACTGCAAAACTGTCTGGTTTGTGCGGGAATGGCCCGGGGAAAATGAAATGACCAATATATTGAAGTGAGGATTTAAAGCAGCCATGAGCAGGACGTGACGATTTCCCTCGGTGAGCCCAGATCCAGGGCGTTATGTGTCGGCCCTGCAACTATGGAAGCAACCTTGGATGGCGGAAAATGCTATGGACTGTCCCTGCCTTCATTTGAGGGATGACCGTTGTCTTCGACCGTTCCAACTTGGCCAGCATGGTTGTAGCTGGCACCACAAAAGTGAGAGTCTCCCAGGAATGCTACCTGGTCAAAAAAGCACGCTAAAGTCGATGTGTTGGCCTACGGGTTTAGGCCCAAGGGCGCATAACAGACACACCGCAATGACATCTGAAAAAACACTCCGGATGAACGAAAAGAAGAAGAAACCATGATTATCTAACTAGAGACATTACAGTGATAATATATCTAGAGAATTAAACAATGATTATCTAACTGGAGACATTACAGTGATAACATATCTAGCAAAATAAACAGTGAGTATTATCAAGGGTGAGAATCTACATAGATAGATCAACCGTGAGAATATATCTGTCTAGCAGGATGGACAGGATAAATAGTCTGTCTATCAGCATGGGCGGGGAGAATGATCTGTCTTACAGGATGAACTTAATCAATGATCTGTCTAGACGCATGGACAGAGAGAATGATTTGCCTAGCAGCATGGACAGAGAAAATGATCTGTCTTACAGGATGGACTTAATCAATGATCTGTCTAGACGCATGGACAGAGAGAATGATTTGCCTAGCAGCATGGACAGAGAAAATGATCGGTCTTACAGGATGGACTTAATCAATGATCTGTCTAGACGCATGGACAGAGAGAATGATTTGCCTAGCAGCATGGACAGAGAAAATGATCGGTCTTACAGGATGGGCTTAATCAATGATCTGTCTAGATGCATGGACAGAGAGAATGATTTGCCTAGCAGCATGGACAGAGAAAATGATCGGTCTTACAGGATGGGCTTAATCAATGATCTGTCTAGACGCATGGACAGAGAGAATGATTTGCCTAGCAGCATGGACAGAGAAAATGATCTTTCTTACAGGATGGGCTTAATCAGTAATCTCTGCATGGGCAGATATAATGATTTGTCTAGCAAGGGTGACAGAGAGAAGAATCTGTCTATCAGGATGGGCATAATCAATGACCTGTCTAGCAGCATGGGCAGAGAGAATGATCTGTCTAGCAGAGGGCACAGAGAGAGAGTGATCTGTTTAGCAGCATGGATATTGAGGGTTATTTGTTTTGCGAGAAGAGCAAGGAGATTTATCTGACTCATAGGGAGAACAGAGGTAGCCATTTTTCCAAAACGGTGAACAGACTATCGCTGGAGACATACAATGAGGCATCATCATTGGAAACAGATAACCAAACTCCGCCGGTGACACAAAGTGAGGCATCATATTTGGAAACAGATAAACACACTTCACTGGTGACACACAATGACTATTCATCATTAGAATCAAATAACCAAACTCCATCGATGACACACAATGAGACATCATCATTGGAAACAAATAACCAAACTCTACTGATTACACACAATGAGACATCATCACTGGAAACAGATAACCAAATTTCACCGATTACACACAATGAGACATCATCACTGGAAACAGATAACCAAATTTCACCGGTGACACACAATGAGACATCATCACTGGAAACAGATAACCAAATTTCACCGATAACACACAATGAGGCATCATCTTTGGAAACACATAACCAAACTCTTCGTAGAGATGCAGATAGTATGGATACATGTTTGAACTCTTGCGGCGTGCTCTCAAGTACAACAACAGCTTTAGGTAATTTTGTTTCAATAGAAAGTATAGATTAGATGTGACAAAGTTCATGGTCAGCGCTCAAACCAAGATGTGTTGTCCAGGCAACAGAAACGTGGTTCATGACTTCCACAAAGTGATAACAATGTCATGTAGGACCTGATCTGTGTTCCTCTTCTAGATGAGTACACCACGCCGGAATATATACCTCCTTACATCAGAGGGCAATGTGTCTGACTAAGGAAGGTGTGTGTATCAGGTTTGTTTGCTTTAGACATCCAATGAAGTCAGGTCTTAGTCGAATATGACTGAGCTACTGTACGACAGTACACAGTACTGCCTGCTTTCTGTTAGCGCCGAATGTTGTTAGTCAGGTCTTACTCAGATATGACTGAGCTACAGTACGACAGTACACAGTACTGCCTGCTTTCTGTTAGCGCCGAATGTTGGGCAGCGCTCACCAAATCCGACACCCCACATTGTGCTATAGCTTCAGGGTGGGGGAGCGCAATTGAGGGGTTATAGGCCTAACTCTAGTGCGAGAAAATATAACCTAACAACTAAATGTCATGGCAGACCAGACTAGGCCCTATGTCTTGGTCGGCATATGACGTAGGATCGAAGCTCCGACTGGCGAACATTTAGAGCATTGCTTTGCTGATACGGCAGCTTCTGCAGCTCGTCTTGTTCCAGACGTATTGGTGTTACCTTTCCTCTGGAGTAAACTAGGCAGGTCGAGAGAGGGTCCATGCTGCATGGACACCAAATGGTCTCTAAACTCGGCCCAGCCGCTATGCTGTGGAGAGATATAACCCCACTTTACAAACTATCGTCCACCAATACGGCAAGGTGCCAGTCATGTTATCCAAGGTATAGGGATGTAGACAACCATGGACATGTTTTCTTTCAAACAGTTTTACAGGGAAGCAGCCTTTTATTTCTGCACATCATATTTATAGGACATTGCAGTCAACACAACAACAACATTTTATTA
>JACEFZ010005600.1:0-185000 GCA_014155875.1 Cepaea nemoralis | reverse complement strand
GCCTTTCTAACACACACACACACACACACACACACACAGACACACACACACTCACTACCAATTTAATACATCTGGATTTATTTGTGACAGGTCCAAGTGAAGCTGCAGTTCAGTTTTGGCGAGGCAGATCTCCACAAACATGAGAACAATTGTGAGAAAAATCCCGGACATGAGAAATTCATACCCATAAACAAATTTAAAATGGACGATCTGCCATCTGGTTACCAAAAATAAGTTTTCTATCATTACATCAAATCTGTGGCAGATCTAACTGTCCGTGTGTCAGTCAGCTATGTCAGTGACAGTAGGCCTGAGACTTTTCCGGATAGTGACACAGCTTACCATTTCTCTGATCATAAAGGCCGTTAGATGGTGGTACATGGCAGTGGTTGGGTCAGCGATGTGAACATGGGGCCATGTAGGTATTTCAACAATGTACAACGCTATTGTGAATGTAAGGAGTGTAAAAACTCTCCTACACCAAGTTCACATTTTTTTTTTACATTTGCATAATCACCGCAGCGCATGTTGTTTACGATGATTCCCAAGCAGCAGCAACCAGCTGTGTTCTGTTCTTCGACAATGGTGGCACTCCTGACATGTGTGCTGGTGTTGTGAAACTCCATGGAATGGGAGGTGACATCGAAACAGACTGGTGTGAGATGAGATTTGAGACCCATGATGCTGTTCTGGCAAACAGACTCTCAAAGATGGTGGACAATAGGAGCTTTTTGCATAAACTAGCCTGGTAGCAATCTAAGAATCTGCAACAACTTATATTTAAGGAAACAAAGACAGAAAATATCACAAGACATCAAAGCAATGAGGACATGCTGACTGCTGTAGTATCCCACCCTCATGGATGCAGCAAACAGATCAGCCTCGGCTTCTTCAGCCACATCGATATCATGAAAGATGGATGGACCCAGTACACATACACAACAGCAACTTGTCCTGGATCCAGTGGGGGTCCGGTGTTTACGATAAGCAAAAACTGGTCCTATCATGCTCACAGTGGGAACTGCTTTACGAACAAGCACCTCAATCACAGTAGTCAGGGGGTAGATATGGTTCCACAACATTCAGCGTATGACAGAAAACAGAGATATTTATG
This sequence comes from Cepaea nemoralis, assembly GCA_014155875.1. Classification (NCBI taxonomy): domain Eukaryota; kingdom Metazoa; phylum Mollusca; class Gastropoda; order Stylommatophora; family Helicidae; genus Cepaea; species Cepaea nemoralis. The sequence goes on along the minus strand of JACEFZ010005600.1, from coordinate 183,886 downwards.
TCAGAAGTGTTACGAAGCTAGGCAATTTTCTTGGCAAAAAGGCAGGATGATGGAGAACAACAGTACAGCTAATGCAAGTAAAATGTTAAGAGTCTGGGAACTCATGATTCAAAGTAAAGCGAAATCCCCAATGTTATACTGAAGTCATATGCTGTACTGAAGACACAAGCTGTGCCAAAAACACAAGTTGTACTGAAGACATAGGCTGTACTGAAGATACAAGCTGTGCCAAAAACACAAGATGTACTGAAAACATAGGCTGTACTGAAGATACAGGCTGTGCCACAAACACAAGTTGTACTGAAGACATAGGCTGCACTGAAGATACAAGCTGTGCCTAAGTGACAAAATCTACAAAAGACATACGTTGTACTGAAGACACAGGATGTACCCAAGATTCAAGCTGTGTCAAAAACACAAAACGTACTGAAGACACAGGCTGTCCCCAAGTCACCAGATTTACTGAAATCATAGTTTCCATCCAAGAAACTAGATGTACTGATGACCGAAACGGCACCAAAGACATGAATTATACTGAATACGTATATTTTATTGAAGACACACAATGTACTAAAGACACACTCTGCATCCAAGACACAAGCTGTACCCAAGTCACTAGTTGTACTGATGACAGAAAAAAGTATCAAAGACATAAGTTGTACTGAAAATGCACATTATACTGAAAACACAAATTGTACTGAAGACCCAAGCAGTGGAACTTCCCAAACTATTCTAAGAGAGTCAGTGAGAGTAAACTTGAAGTTATTCGTGGAAGCCGTGAACTTATCCTGACTACTGCAAGAGAGCAAGTTCGAATATGAGAGTAGGTTCTGGTTGGGTGCTGTCAGAGTCTAGAAAGGGTACAGTGATGCAGTGACATCGTTACGCCCGCCAGGCGACTTAGCTCCCAACAGGGACACAGTAACTTCGTTACGCCGCCAGGCGAGTAGTAGTTACCTGCCTGCAAGATTGCTGGCTGACGAGCGACCAGCGGTCAGGCAAGGACGACGCAAGACGCACGCATGCCTCGTGAAGCCACCTCAGGTGGGAGGCAAGTGGCGAACTAGCGGCAGACAGCTCTGGGACACGGACTTGGACGGACGCATGATGAGAGAAAGGCGTTGTGTGGGTTTCTGTGCTGAAAGTCGAGTGTCTGGACATCTTGAGAGTTAGACTTGTGAGCTGTATTGTGGATGTAATTGTATTGAAGTATCAAGTATATATTGTTGTGATCATCGTACTGTATATGATCTGTAAATAAATCCGTTGAACGGTGTGTCGTTGAGTCTTACGTCAAATCACGTTGTACTTGTACTGTCTCACATGTGTTAGGTTAGCGAGCCAAGTTTAAGACCCTGACATGTGTGGACGTGGGGGCATTCGTCCGGCTTTGAAATGAACGTGTTTATGTGATTAACGATTTAAAACTAGAGTTTGTAAACTTAGATTTTTTGTCAAACTTTATAGTACATGTAAATGTGATCGTGGAAGGCTCATTTTGAGATATTACTACTTTATTTAAACATGGAGACTATTTGTAAACGTACAGTGCATACATATTGTTTGATCTTGTAAGCGTGTAAAACATTTGTGATTTGTGAAACTTGTCACCGTTTTGACCTTGTCGACATTGTGATCTTGTCGCCATTGTGACCTTGTCGCCATCTTGTAAACTTGATGTCTATGTCCTTACTGAATGTCATCTTGATGTAAGTGATGTGTCATCAATGTTGTAAAGTGTTGAGATACATGTAGATTGTCTTTGTGCATTGAGTTGTGGAAAACAGAAAGTTTTGGAAAGAAAGTGACTTGTGTTTTGAAAAAAAAAATTGTTGATGGACAAACTTACGACCTACAACTACACTCAACGCCATACAAACCTAATCAATACTTAGTGACAAGCAGGCACACACCAACAAATAGACGCTAATTTATTTTCCTCCAAAAACAAAGCAGGTTTTCCGTACCATCCGAAACCTTGCCGTAGAGGTCATTTGTGTTTTCGAAGTAGCGACCCTACAGTTCCTAGCCCGATTGCCAACCGTTCTTCACCGCATCCGGGGCACTTGAGTATATTTTTTCTTTTCGTATACTTTAAGGATGCAATTTTAGGCACGTATTGTCAATAGAAGTCAATTGTAAATTGTTCATTACTAACCACTTATAACATATTTTGTGTGGCTGGTATTTCATTGACATTTTCCATCATGTCTTCATTGAATGATTTCATCGATATGGGGTTAAAATTGAAGTTAACAGGTGATGAGTTAACAAAGTGGAGTGAGAATAAATACTCTGAACACCTTCGCGAGAAAGCTACTGAACGCGATGAAAGAGCGGCTGAAAGAGCCTTAAAGCAGGCAGAGGTAGAACTGGCTGCAAAGACAAAGCAAGCCGAATTAGAACTGACTGCAAAAACAAAGCAAGCTGAGATAGATAGTGAATTAAAGAAGGCAGAAATAGCAGCTCAGAGTAAGAGAGAAGAACTGGAGTTACAGTTAAAGATAAAACAAATTGACACTGAGACTGCCATTAACAAAGAGTCTAAGAAATCGGAGAGACTGGAGAAAGAAAACCAGTACAAGAAATATCAAGGTATTGTACGTAATTATACCTCGGGTGACTGCATCGCAGCCTTTACCCAAAATTTTGAAACTTTAATGGAACATTACCAGGTTCCACTGTCTGAATGGAATATTGTTTATATGAGGAGTTTATCAGGGGAACCTCTTAAAGTCATTGAAACCATCCCCAAAGACCTCAGAAAAGATTACCATTATCTGAAATCTAAGATTATGGCACATTTTATGTTAGATGAGGCGGGTTACAGAGAACAATTCAGCAAGTTGAGCCCAAAATCGACTCAAACGTTCTCTGATTACCTCTGCTTAGTCCGAGATATATTTACCAAATGGACTTCAGCAGCTAAAATTGACAAAAATTATCAAAGATTAGAAGATCTGATCATTAGAGATAAAATCATTTCATCCATTCCATCAGCATTTTCAAAATTTTTGCAAGAGAATGAATGCACTAGTGTAGATGAGATTGAGAGACGTGGTTCGGCGTATTACACAGCCAACAAACATTGTTTTGCCAGTGAAGCTACTGACATAAATTTTGTAGCAGCGGCTAACTATGACAAACCCTATAGTAGGCAGAAACCTCATAGGCCTACCTCTGAGAAGTTTAATCACTGTAATTATTGTAAATTTTCACATCATCAGGGTGAGATGTGCGATAAGCACCCAGGATATCATACTTACCTACTAAACATGGTAAACAGACAAGATAAGGAGCGTAGATCCTTCAGAAATTTGCGTAAATGTTTCCTCTGTAAGGCGCACGGACACCATCGGAAAGATTGTAAAGGTAGGCAAATGACCAACAAAGCAAATGCCGCCTTGTTTGACAGTTCGTCGTCTGATGAAGAACAGCCAGAGAAACATCCTGTGAACTCAGCACAGGCTTTTGACATGTTTAGCGCAAATAAATGTCATGTTTGTAACACCTTTTATGAAGATGGTATTTTAACATGCGGTCACGCCATCCCTATTGCCAATGAAGAAGCTAATTGGGTAGTAGATTCAAAAGGCAGGATAAACGTCCATCACGGATATGTGAATGGCAAGTCTGCTACAGTCCTTCGTGACACGAGCAGTTCACTTATTGGTCTGAAGAGAACGTTCATAATGCCTACAGACTATACAGGCAGGCACGTAACATGCAGAACATTCTCAGGCAATATTGAGACATACCCACTAGCATGGGCATATATTGAAACACCTTTCCTCACTGGGAAAGTAAAGTGCGCTGCATTAACAAACCCAGTGTGTGATGTAATTATTGGAAATTTACCAGAGGTGAATGATAAACCTCATGACATAACATCTCTGTGTATTGATGATAACATAACATCACCATCAAATGTCATCATTGATAATGTCACACCACCTAATGAATGTATGGTAGCTAATGTAGCACTAACATCTCATGACATCATTGATAACATTGTTCCATCACCATCTGATATCATTGAATGTGTGAACGCAGTAACTAGATCTACTGCTAGAGTGCAAGATGAAAGTAATCAAACTGAGGCTATACAAACGCTTAGCCCAGTAGCACTACCTACTAACACTATGAAGGAAACGTTTGTAACAGCTCAAAAGGCTGATCCTTCATTGTCAAAATATTTTAATCTGATCGGCCAAAAGCCAAAGGTAACCAAGAATGCAAAATGGCATTTTGCTGTGAAAAATGATATACTCACTAGGTATTATACCAGAGTTGACAACACCACAGAGCAAACTGTTTTGCCAACTAATTATCGCAAGCAAGCCTTACATCTTGCCCACGATATACCTCTTGCAGGGCATATGGCATACGCTAAGACCAGATCTAGATTATTGACACAGTTTCATTGGCCCAAATTTTGCAATGACATTAAAGAATATTGCAGAAGTTGTGACACCTGCCAGAAACTGGTAAAAAAAGGTAAACACCCACAGGCAAAGGTACAAGGTACTGACTTAGCCAGTCGACCTTTTGAAAAATTATCTGTCGACATAGTGGGCCCTCTTAATCATACAACAACTAGAGGGAATAAATATATTCTAACTGTCATTGATCAATGTAGTCGCTGGCCAGAAGCTATTCCGCTAAAGAACATAACTGCCAATGATATAATGGAAGTTTTCTTCCATATATTTTCTCGGATAGGTTTTCCAGATACTATCCAATCTGATAGGGGCACTCAGTTTATCGCCGCATCTACCCAAGCTTTCACCAAAATGTTGGGAGTGAAGCAATGTTTCAATTCCCCGTACCATCAGCACTCTAGTGGAGTAATAGAAAAATTTAACGGGGATCTAAAGCACATGCTTGCAAAAGTAACGCAAGAGCACCCCAATAACTGGGATTTATATCTACCAGCTATTCTTTTTGCTTATCGCGAGGTACCACATTCTAGTACCGGTTTCTCTCCTTTTGAACTTATCTATGGTGCCAAACCACGTGGCCCATTGACTATTTATCACCAAATGTTAACTGACTCTACTCCAGTACGTAAACCCATATCATCATACGTATATGTTACATCATTGCGTGAAAGAATCATCAAATCTTGTATTATTGCAAAGAATGCACTAAAATTATCTGGTGCTACTTATAGACAGTATGCTGACAAAGGTAACAGGACAACAACGTTGACACCTGGACAGGACGTTCTTCTTCTACTACCTAGTAACAGACACTTATTGACTGATTCTTGGCAGGGACCGTTTAAAGTGACGAGACAGATTTCACCTGTAGATTACGAAATCCAAATAAAAGACAAACACAAAATATTTCACATAAATATGCTAAGACCATACCACAACAGAGACAACGAACAAGACGATACGACAGCTTGTACAGTGATAATAGATCACGAAGATGACGATGCTAGTGACGAGATTCTAACACCTGCATTAGACACGAAAAACTGCTTGAAGGAGATTAAAATCAACCCAAAGTTAACTCAAGCAGAGACAGACAGTTGCAAACAGCTAATACAACAGTACAACACCATCTTTTCCAACAACCCAGGACAAACAGAGTTAGTACAGCATCACATCACACTCACATCAAACATACCCATAAGATGCAGACCATACACCATTCCATTACATTACAAAGAACATTTACATCAGGAGATCATCAACTTAGAGAAAAACAACATCATAAGACGATCCCAATCAGACTTCTCATCTCCAATGGTCATAGTTCGCAAAAAGGACAACACAATAAGACTGTGTATCGACTATCGAAAGCTAAATAAAATAACTGTTCTAGATCTTGAGCCAATGGCTAACTCTGACGATCTACTGACAGAACTGACAGACGCTAGGTTATTTACGACGTTAGATATGACTAAAGGATATTGGCAAATAGCGGTAGACGAACAGAGCAGACATCTGACAGCATTTGCCACACCTTGGGGACTGTACGAATGGTGCAAACTTCCATTTGGGCTTGTCAATGCCCCTGCCACATTCGTACGTATGACACGACTCCTTCTAGTAGACATTTCTAACATAATTTGCTATATAGACGACATCTGTGTTCACACAGAGACAATGACAGAGCACATTAAGACTTTAGAACAGACATTTGAACGTATTAGACAGCACGGACTGACGGTAAAGCCTGCGAAAGTAGACATAGCCTACCAGGAAATATCCTTCTTGGGGTACAAAATATCCAATGGCTTTGTCACGACAGACGATAACATTGTGTCCAAGATACTAAAACTCTCACTTCCGACTACAAAAAAACAAGTCAGAAGTTTGTTGGGACTGATAAATTATTACCGGCAGTTCATTCCTGATTTTTCCAAACTGACCGAAGTGTTTACTAATTTACTAACAAAAGATAAACCAGAGAAAATTGTAAACAATGTATGCCTAAAAATTGCATTCCATAAAGTACTAGCGTGTTTTTCTGATAATAGCTTACATAATCTCATCCTGAAATTGCCCAATCTCCATTTACCTTTCAGATTGCGTACAGATGCTAGCTCCGTAGCGATTGGAGCAGTCTTGTTGCAAGAGTACAATAACATCCTCCATCCCGTGTACTTCGTATCCAGGAAACTAAAACCCAGAGAACGGGCTTGGTCTATACCTCAGTTGGAAGCCCTAGCTTTAGTGGTGGGTATAACTAAATTGTCCAGATTTCTTCTAGGACGCCATTTCATCGTGGAATCTGACAGCAGCCCGTTGCGACTTATAAATTCAGGTGTACCTTCAAACCATATGGTAGCGCGCTGGTCTCTTAAACTCCAAGATTACAGCTTTGAGGTTCGACATATACCAGGCAGAACCAATTCAATTGCCGATCTTTTGTCCCGTTGTCCGACCGACCCAGTAAGCACCAATGTCTGAGTGCAGTGTGTACAAATACACTCAGACCGACACAGCCATTCATCAGTGAATATTTTTTTCCCATTCACAAAAAGCTGTGTAATGTCTACAATGTGATGTGATAGGGGTTACTCCCAATATATATAGTGTTCTTATTTTACTAATTCATGTAGTGATTGTCGGGTATAATTGTGTAGTGTGGGGTAGAAAGCGAACTTTATTAATTGTATATATCACGAACAAGAACAGTGTCACATTCGCTCAAAAACTTACCGTAAGCGACCTATCCAATTTGACAGTGGCATCTGCGTGTGGAACATTCCAGGGATATTTTAAAGACGTGTGTGAACAGTGTAACTAAACATTGACAGCTACACCACTGCAGTCAACCGAAATCCATAATGTTCTGTAGTGAAACATCCAACACATGAACAGTCAATCGTAATCCAGAAGGTTTTGTAGTGAAACATCCAACACATGAACTGTGAGAACATTGTACTTGCCGTAACACCATCAGACCGGAACAAGTGTGTTCTACAAGCTTCAACATCAGTTTTTTTAGTGTTCGTGTGTACTTCCGGATTAGTTAGAAATTTAGAGCAAAATTAGCAGACGACAAATAAAAGTTTAAAAAGCTATGACGATTCTAAAATCTTTAGGAATCAACAAAGTTAAATACACGAATTGTGTGTTTATATATTTATGTAGTGTAATCTTAGAATCATATCTTGATTAATGTATTCATATTACCGACTTTTTCTCGTTAATATGAAGAAACGTCAAGCGATGACGCTAAGAAATAGAATAATTATTGTAAATTATTGTATTTCATAAATGTTGAAATTATTCCCCTTTCATTTATTTGTTATTACATCATTACACAAAGGGCCATAATTTGGAATGTATTCAGTAATGTGTTGTGTATAAATAGCCATGTTGTTGCCAGATTGTTGACACAACAGGTAGCCATCTACTGGGCATGGCAGAGTGTTGCCGACATTGCAGACCAACACAAGAGCTCCTGGCCAAATAAGGTCAGGGTTTGAGCGTTTTATGCGACTTATATAAAGCCGTATTTCGGTCTAGCTAGATGGTTTTTGTTTCAAGAACCATATTATTACGTTTTTTTTGGAGGCTGCGAGGTAGATGCGTGAAGCTGGTACTACCGATCTGACTGGGTCATTAATGCAATTGAGGTAATCAGCCATCGAGAGGATGAAACCTGACAAGTGTTAAAGGTTGAACACCACATGTCGTTGAATGCAACTTCCATTTCTTATATATTTCTATGGCATATGTGTATTTATTTGTATTTTGATACCAATGTATATAACAACAGAAGGGTCGACTCTGACAAGGTTAAAATATTAACCCAGTATGTACATATATTATACATGAAAGATGACATCTTTCATGAAAGTTGCCGGGGGAGCGTGTCAGAGTCTAGAAAGGTACAGTGATGCAGTGACATCGTTACGCCCGCCAGGCGACTTAGTTCCCAGCAGGGATGCAGTAACTTCGTTACGCCGCCAGGCGAGTAGTAGTTACCTGCCTGCAAGATTGCTGGCTGACGAGCGACCAGCGGTCAGGCAAGGACGACGCAAGACGCACGCATGCCTCGTGAAGCCACCTCAGGTGGGAGGCAAGTTGCGAACTAGCGGCAGACAGCTCTGGGACTACGGACTTGGACCGGACGCATGATGAGAGAAAGGCGTTGTGTGGGTTTCTGTGCTGAAAGTCGAGTGTCTGGACATCTTGAGAGTTAGACTTGTGAGCTGTATTGTGGATGTAAGTGTATTGAAGTATCAAGTATATATTGTTGTGATCATCGTACTGTATATGATCTGTAAATAAATCCGTTGAACGGTGTGTCGTTGAGTCTTACGTCAAATCACGTTGTACTTGTACTGTCTCACATGTGTTAGGTTAGCGAGCCAAGTTTAATACTGACAGGTGCTTAGAGTCGAAAAATGTCCATAGGTGTCGAACAAATGCATGATAGGATGTGAATGTGCAGATCTACATGGACAGACTATCCAAAGAAGCAAGTCGTGACAGAACAGTTTCAGAAAATGTCGAACTCTTTACTTCAGATGAAACAAAAGATTCAATAAATGAGCTTTTATTTGAAGCCGATCAGTGTTTGTTTTATAGCGACGATGGCAGACTGCAAAATCATATTAATAAGCTGAGGTCAATATGCAGCAGATTAAATATGAATATAAATACAACCAAACCTGAAGTAATGCAAGTTAGCAATTCTCCTGGTCCACTAAGTATACATATAAATAGCACGCCTGTGAAACAAGTTAAAGAATTCAAATATCTTGGACATGTGATCACAGATGATGGTAGAATAGATAGAGCAATCAAAACTAGATGTCAAAAAGCGAGTACACTTACATATCAACTATCACCCATACTGAAACATCCAAATAAACCCATGTTCGCCTAAACAACAGATAATAAATGATAGATAGTTAGATAGTTAGTTAGTTAGTTAGTTAGTTAGTTAGTTAGTTAGTTAGATAGATAGTACATCTATATCTAGTAAATCTAGCCAACTAGAGAGGCAAGGTGTTTTCCCACCTACCCTGGGTGGGTACCGTCCAAAAAGAGAAACCTGGACCAATGCAGCAGTCTTTGCCCACGATGTCTATGAAGGTTTCCACTCAGGCACTGAAACCGTTGCTGCAGCGATTGATCTTGAGGACGCATACAACAGAGTACCACTGGATTTTTTAATGTTTCAGCTTCTTGAACTAAACGTAAGTCCATTCCTCCTTAGTTGGATCGCTGCAGCTCTCTTCCAACGGAAAGTAGTTTTTAGATGTGGCAGTTGGACTTCGGAACCAACAACAATATATCCTGGCCTACCACAGGGATCACCATTATCTCCGGTACTGTTCAACGCCTACACAGTGAGAATCACCAGTGAGCAGATCACTGGACCTGGCAGGACATTGTCATATGCCGATGATGTTTTAGTGTATCGTCAGGGTAAGGATAGAGAGGAGGTTGCTGTGGAACTACAAACCGAACTCAATCGCATAAGTACTTGGTGTGATGAAGCTGGGGCAATGGTCAACCCAACAAAGGCAACAGTGACTTGGTTCTCGTTGAATAATCATATTGTCAACAATCCAACACCAACTGTAATGCTGTGTTCAGAGACGGTGGAAAGAACGCAGGCAATGAATTACCTGGGGATACGGTTTGATCGAAGCCTTGCTTATAATGTGCACATAGACCAGGTGATAACAAAGGCCAAGCGGGGTTTGGCAGCGATGCGGGTGATGGCGGCAGCAAACTGTGAGCAGCGCCATCTATGTCTTCTGTACGAGGGGCTGGTCATGTCTGTTTTGGAGTATGCAATGGCAATCCTGACTGTCAGCCATAAGCAGATAGAAAGGATGGAAAGGATACAGAATGAAGCTATGCGCATTATTCTTGGATGTACAAGAGATACAGCATGCAGGGCGATGCGCTACCTTCTTGATTTTCCAACCATTGAAGAGAGAATGCAAGTTTGCAGGGCACGTGCCTACCTCAGAATTAACGCAAACACACAGCATCCACTGCATAGTGAAATTAGGAATGTGAAGGGCAGCAGGTTAAAAAGAGGACGGTCGTGGATGGGTCAAGCCGAGGACATTCTTCAACAGGTGTGTTCACTTGAGGACTTAGAACCTGGCGAGGAGTGGGTGCAAGTGCCAACAGACTTCTGCACATCCTTTTCAGTTTGCATCCAACTAGATAGAAAATGCAGACAAGAAAATCCGGCTGCTGTTGAGGCTGAAGTACAAGCGTTGATTTTCGAGAATTCGCTAGACAGTGACGCGGTCATCTACACAGATGGGTCGGTCGTCCGACATGTGAGAAGCTCATGGGCCTTTACAGCTCGGGCCGGAGGGAGAATTGTGAAGGAGGACTCTGGTGCTTTCACTGAAACCACAAGTAGCCTGACCATGGAAGTCATGGCAGTAAGTAAAGCAATAACATGGCTCGAGACACAGACATTCACTAGGGCTTGTTTCCTTAGCGACTCAATGAACATGATCAAGAGGATAGAGGAGGGGTCGATCCGAAGAGAATGGTTGCTGCCTCTGAAGCGGTATCGGCTGGCAAAGATTAGTTTCATCTTCGTGCCAGGGCATGCGGGAGTACAAGGAAATGAGCGGGCTGACAAGCTCGCAGGTGAGGCTACTGTTGAGGGCGGACGCGCCATGGACCAGGCTGACATTCTGAATGCTCTACGAGAAGTGAGACTTTTGCAAGAACCAAGTGATGACTGTGAATCTACAACAATGGCCAGACTGCGAGAGCAGCAAATTAAAAGAGGGGTGGCCAAACAAGAACACTACGCAGGAAGCCAAAGAAGATTGATAAACCAACACAGAACTGGCGTCGTTAGCCGCTACACGCTGCGGGATTTGCTGAGGAGGGGATCCGAGCACTTATGGACTGAATGGTCCGATGTGCAACGAGGATGATCTGTCGACTAACTAACTAACTAACTAACTTAGATAGATAGTTAGTTAGTTAGTTAGTTAGTTAGTTAGTTAGTTAGTTAGTTAGTTAGTTAGTTATCTGTTGGAGTATCATCATTGCACTCCGGACATGCCTATAGGTGCTCAGATCCTCCCTCTAACATATGCATCAGCGTCCGGCGGCTATAGTACCAGTTCTGTATTGGTTGATGAGGTCACTCGTTTCCCGATGTACCTCTCGTGTTGAGACGTGTCACTTGTTCCTCCCAAGTCTCTCATTTAACATTATAACATTGGATTTGTTGACTTGACCCTAATGTTGTCATAGCTAACATGAGAATACTGGATTAGGTGGCTTGAACCTAATGTTGTTCTAAATAACGCGATAACACTGGATTAGCTAACTTGATCCTAATGTTATTCTAGCTCACATGATAACACTGGATTAGTTAACTTGACCGTAATGGTGTCCTAGCTAACATGAGAACATTGGATTTGTTAACTTGAACTTAATGTTGTTATAATTAATACGATAAAACTGAATTAGTTAACTAGAAAATAACGTTGTCCCAGATAACACAAAATTAGTTTAGTTAACCCTAATGTTGGTCTAGCTAACATAATAACAATTGATTAGTTAATTTGACCTTAAAGTTGTTCTAGCTAACATGATTACACTGGATTAGTTAACTTGACTCTAATGTTGTCATAGCTAACATGATCAAACTGGATTGGTTAATTTTATCATAATGTTGTCCTAGCTCATATGATAACACTAGATTAGCTAATTTGACCCTAATGTTTATTTAGCTAACATAACACTCGATTAGTTAACTTGACCCTAATGTTGTCCTGGCTAACATGATAACACTGCATTAGTTAATTTGACCCTAATACTGTTCTAGCTAACATGATAACACTAGTGTCAGGATCTTCTATTAGGCTCGTTGACTAACACATGTGAGACAGTACAAGTATAACGTGATTCGACATAAGACACAGCAACACAAGTTCTATGGATTTATTGCCACATTAAATACAGAACGATAATTACAACAATGTACAACATATAACTCACAACCACAATACAGCTCATAGGTCTGGCGCTCAAGATATCAGTCGTTCGGCTTACAACCACGGAGATTCACACAAACGCCTTGCTCTCGTCACACACGTCCTTTCAGTGTCCTGTCCCAGCTTGGTCTCCCGCTATCACGCACACTGCCCACTGCCGTTGGTGGGGTCACGTGGCCTGTGTGCGTCTGTCGTCAGCCTGACCGCTGGTCGCGTGTCAGGTAACAATCTCGCCAGCCGACAACTCTTGTCCGCCGGGTGCCGTAACGATGTTGCTGCTTAGCTAGGCTCTGACATTATCCCCGGGTACCTCAATGAAAGATGCCATCTTTCATTCATGATGTATGTATATACTGGGGTACTGTTAATTTCATGTCAGAGACTACTTTTTCCCAGTGTTATGCATGAAAATACATATAAGGCATGGAAATATATACAAAAAAATGTAAGTTGCATTGAAATGACAAATGAAGTACAACTTTTAACACAATTCAGGTTTCATCCCCCTGATGCCTGGTTACCTCCATCGCAATAATACCCAGTCAGATCAGTAGCACCAGCTTCACGCATCTACCTCGCAGCTATTTGAAAAAAACGTAATAATATGATTGTTTTGCAACAACCATCTAGCCAGACTGAAATACGGCTTTGTATTAGTCGTATTAAACACTTAAACTCTGCCTCATTTAGTCAGGAGCTCTTATGTTGGTTTGCAATGTTGGCAGCTCTATGACATACTTGGTGGACGCCTACCTGCTGTGCTAACTATTTGAGCAACAAAATGTCTATCTATACAATATACATTAATGAATATGTTTCAAATTATGGCCCTTGATGTAATTCACAAATGCAAGGGAAGTAATTTTGACATTCAAGAAATTCTATACATTACAATAATTATTTAATTTCTTAGCGTCATTGCTTGACGTTTCTTCATAATTAACGAGAAAAAGTCGGTAATATGAATACATTAATCAAGATATGATTCTAAGATTACACTAATCAAAATAAATAAGTACCCAATTGGTATATTATATTTTATAGATTCAAAAGGATTTTACAATTGTCATAAATTTTTGAAAATTTGTATATCGTCTGCTAATTTTGTTATACTTTTTAAATTACACCGGAAATACACACGAAACGCAAAATTTGGTTGATGTTACACTGTCTGAACACAAATGATCCGGTTTTATTTCGGAACGGATAGTAAAATGTTCTCACAGTTCGTGTCTGATGTTATAGTATCACAACGGATTATGATGGGGTGTTCTTGTTTCCGATGTGTTCACAACTTATGGATAATGATGGAATGTTCTTATTTCGGATGTTGAAACGTTGAACAATTTGGATTAAATTCGCTGCAGAGGTGGTGTAGAAGTCAATGTTCGGTCCACATTTGCACATGTCGTTAAAATATGACGGTGAAGAAAATCACTCACAGATGTCACAATGGTAAAGTTCGCTTCTGGTAAGTGGTTAAGCGTCTGTGACACTGTTCTTGGTGTATATATACAATTAATATTGGTCTCTTTCTAACACACACTACACAATTATACTACACTCATTACATGACTTGATTAAAATAAGTATATTATACATGTCGGTTTTTAAACCGTATCACAATTTTAATTATAGACCTTACACAGTAGGTGAATGGCAACAGAATTCACTCATTGGTGGCTGTGTTGGGCTGAGTGTAATATTGCACAGTGCACTCAGACATTGCTTACTGGGTCGGTCGGACAACGTGACAAAAGGTCGGCGATTGTATTCATTCTGCCGGGAATATGGCGATCTTCGAAACTGAAATTTTGAAGCTTTAAGGACCAGCGAGCAATCATATTATTTGATGGTACTCCGGCATTTATATACCGTAATGGCCTGTTGTCAGTTTCAATGATAAAGTGACGTCCTAGAAGATATCTGGACAGCTTCGTCACACTTTCTACTAAGGCCAATGCCTCTAATTGTGGAATGGGCCATGCCCGCTCTCGGGGCCTTAGTTTTCTTGATAGGAAACAAATTGGATGCAGGATGTTGTTGTATTCCTGCAACAGGACTGCCCCAATGGCAACGGAGCTAGCATCTGTTCTTAACCTGAAAGGTAAATGAATGTTGGGCAATTTAAGAATGAGATTATTGGAATTCTTATCAGAAAAGTGTGCCAAAACTTTATGAAATGCATTTCGTAGGCATTCATCGTTTACAACTTTTTCGGGTTTATTCTTGGTTAGTAAGTTAGAAAAAACCTCAGTCAGTTCTGAAAAATCAGGAATAAAGTTTCTGTAATAATTGATAAGTCCCAACAAACTGCGGACTTGTTTCTTATTTGTTGGAAGTGACAGTTTTAGAATTTTGGAGACAATTTTGTTGTCTGTCATGACAAAGCCATTGGATATTCTGTACCCCAAAAAATGATATCTCTTGGTAAGCCATGCTCACCTTTGAAGGTTTCACTGTCAGTCCGTGCTGTCTGATACGTTCTAGTGTCTGTTCCAGTGTCTTTATATGTTCCGTCATTGTCTCTGTATGGACACAGATGTCGTCAATATAGCAAATGAGATTAGGAATGTCAGATAGGAGGAGTCGTGTCATGCGTACGAATGTGGCTGGGGCATTGACTAGCCCAAATGGAAGTTTGCACCATTCGTACAGTCCCCAAGGCGTGGCGAAAGCTGTTAGATGTCTGCTGTCTTCATGTACAGCAATCTGCCAGTAACCTTTAGACATGTCAAGGGTTGTAAAGAACTTAGCGTCAGTCAGTTCTGTCAGAAGATCGTCCGTGTTTGCCATTGGTTCAAGATCTAAAACAGTTATTTTGTTCAGTTTTCTGTAATCGATGCAAAGTCGTATTGTGTTGTCCTTTTTACGTACAATGACCATGGGTGAAGAGAAGTCTGATAGGGATCGTCTGATGATGTTGTTTTTTTCTAAGTTGATGATTTCCTGATGTAGTTGTTCCTTGTAATGTAATGGTATGGTGTATGGTCTGCATCTTATGGGTGTGTTTGATGTGAGTGTGATGTGATGCTGTACTAATTCTGTTTGTCCTGGGTTGTCTGAAAAGATGGTGTTGTACTGTTGTATCAACTGTTTGCAACTGTTTGTCTCTGCTTGACTTAGGTTTGGATTGATCTTGATCTCCTTCAAGCAGTTTGTCGTGTCTAATGTAGGTGTTGGAATCTCGTCGCTAGAATCGTCCTCTTCGTGATCTATTATCACGGTGCAAGCTGTCGTATCGTCTTGTTCGTTGTCTCTGTTGTAGTATGGTCTTAGCATATTGATGTGAAATATTTTGTGTTTGTCTTTTATTAGGATTTCGTAGTCAACAGGTGAGATTTGTCTTGTCACTTTAAAAGGTCCCTGCCAAGAATCTGTCAGTAGCTGTCTGTCACTAGGTAGTAGTAGTAGAACGTCCTGTCCAGCTGTCAATGTTATAGTCCTGTTACCTTTGTCTGCGTACTGTCTGTAAGTAGCACCAGATAGTTTTAGTGCATTTTTAGCAATTTCACATGATTTAATTATCCTTTCACGCAATGATGTTACATACACAAATGATGATATGGGTTTCAGTACTGGAGTGGAATCAGTTAACATTTGGTGATAAATTGTTAATGGGCCTCGTGGTTTGGCACCATAGATGAGTTCAAAGGGAGAGAAACCGGTACTAGAATGTGGTACCTCGCGATAAGCAAAAAGAACAGCTGGTAAGTATACATCCCAGTTATTGGGGTGATCTTGAGTTACTTTGGCCAGCATGTGCTTCAGATCCCCATTAAGCTTTTCTATAATCCCGCTCGAGTGAGGATGATAGGGGGTATTGAAGACTTGCTTCACTCCTAACATTTTAGTGAAAGCTTGAGTGGATGCGGCGATAAACTGAGTGCCTCTATCAGACTGGATAGTATCTAGAAACCCAATTCGGGAGAAAATATGGAAGAATACTTCCATGATATCGTTGGCAGTAATGTTCTTTAGCGGAATCGCTTCTGGCCAGCGGCTACATTGATCGATAATTGTTAGAATATATTTATTCCCTCTAGTTGTTGTATGACTAAGAGGGCCCACAATGTCAACTGATAATTTTTCAAAAGGTCGACTGGCTAAGTCAGTGAATTGTAACTTTGCCTGTGGGTGTTTACCTTTTTTTACCAGTTTCTGGCATGTATCACAACTTCTGCAATATGTTTTTATGTCATTACAGAATTTTGGCCAATGAAACTGTGTCAATAGTCTTGACCTGGTTTTAACATATGCCATATGACCTGCAAAAGGTATATCGTGAGCAAGATGTAAAGCTTGCTTGCGATAAGTAGTTGGTAACACAGTTTGCTTTGTTGTAACGTCACCTCTGGTGTAATACCTGGTGAGTATATCATTGTATAAAGCAAAATGCCATTTCGCATTTTTGGTTACTCTTGCCTTTTTGCCGATCAGGTCAAAATACTTTGACAGTGAAGGATCAGCTTTTTGAGCTGTTATGAATGTTTCCTTCATAGAGTCACTAGGTGGTACTTCTGGGCTAAGCATTTGAATAGCCTCAGTTTGGTTACTTTCATCTTGCACTCTAGCAGTAGCTCTTGTTACTGCGTTCACACACTCAATGACATCAGATGATGATGGAATGATATCGTCAATGATGTGATGAGAACTTAGTGCTGCATTAGCTAACATACATTCAACAGGTGATATGACATTTTCAATGACATTTGGTGGTGATGTGTTATCATTAATACATAGTGATGTTATGTCATGGTTATGAGGTTTGTCATTCACCTCAGGTAAATTTCCTATGATTATATCGCACACTGGGTTTGTAAGTGCCGCGACCTTTACTTTCCAGGTGAGGAATGGTGTTTCAATGCATGCCCAAGCTAATGGATATTTTTCAATATTGCCTGAAAATGTTCTACATGTGATGTGTCTGCCTGTGTAGTCTGTAGGCGTTATGAATGTTGTTTTCAGGCCAATAAGTGTACTCCCGGTGTCGCGAAGTACTGTAGCAAACTTGCCATTAACATACCCGTGATAGATGTCTAATCTGCCTTTTGAGTCTATTACCAAGTTAGCTTCCTCATTGGCAATAGGGATGGCGTGCCCGCATGTTAAGATACCATTTTCAAAGAAGGTATTACAGACAGTGCATGTGTTGGCACTAAATACATCACAAGCCTGTGCTGCATGTACAGGATGTTTTTCTGTATTTTCGTCTTCTGACGCTGAGCTATCGAACAAGGCGGCATTGGCTTTGTTGGTCATATGCCTGCCTCTACAATCCATGCGATGGTGACCGTAAGCCTTGCAGAGAAAACATTTACGTAAACTTTTGAACGATTTACGTTCTCTGTCTTGTCTGTTTACCATATTTTGCAAGTATGTTTGGTACCCTGGGTTTTTATCGCACATCTCGTTCAAATAGTGAGACATTTTACAATGAACACAATGTCTAAACTTTTCAGAGGTAGGCCTGTTTGGTTTTTGCCTACTATAGTTTTTCTCATAGTTGGCTGCTGCTACCCAGTTACTGTCAGTAGCTTCAGTGGCAAAACACTGTTTATTTGCCGTATAATAGGCCGACCCACGTCTTTCCATTTCTTCCACACTTGTGCATTCATTCTCCTGTAGGAACTTAGAAAAAAGATGATGGGATAGAAGAAATAACTTTATCTCGAATGATGAGATCTTCTAATTTATCATAATTTTTGTTAATTTTGGCTGATGAAGTCCATTTGCTGAAAATGTCTCGGACTAAACAGAGGTAGTCAGAGAACGTTTGAGTTGATTTTGGACTCAGTTTACTGAATTGTTCTCTGTGCCCTGCCTCGTCTAACATGAAATGTGCCATTATTTTAGATTTAATGTAATGGTACTCTTTTCTGAGGTCTTTGGGATGGTTTCAATGACTTTAAGAGGTTCCCCGATAGACTCCTCATATATAAAATATTCCATTCCGAAAGTGGAACTTGGTAATGTTCCATTAATGTCTCAAAATTTTGGGTAAAGGCTGCTATGCAGTCACCCGAGGTATAGTTACGAACGATACCTTGGTACTTCTTATACTGGTTTTCTTTTTCCAGTCTTTCAGATTTCTTTGACTCTTTATTCGTTGCAGTCTCAGTGTCGAGTTGTTTCATTTTCAACTGTAATTCAAGTTCTTCTCTCTTACTCTGAGCTGCTATTTCTGCTTTCTTAAGTTCACCGTCTATCTCAGCCTGCTTTGTCTTTGCAGCCATTTCTACTTCGGCTTGCTTTAATGCTGTTTCTGCCTCTATTTGCTTGGCAGCCTTTTCAATCTCTGCCTGTTTCAACGCTGTTTCTGCTTCTGCTTGTTTGGCAGCCTTTTCAATCTCTGCTTGTTTTAGAGCTCTTTCTGC
Organism: Cepaea nemoralis; assembly: GCA_014155875.1. Lineage (NCBI taxonomy): Eukaryota > Metazoa > Mollusca > Gastropoda > Stylommatophora > Helicidae > Cepaea > Cepaea nemoralis. Next base: position 165,040 of record JACEFZ010005600.1, on the reverse strand, counting down.
TGCTCTATCTTCGCGTTCACAGTATTCAGAGTATTTCTTCTCACTCCATTTTGTTAATTCATCACCTTCTAACTTTAATTTTAAACCCATATCGATGAAATCAAATAATGTCGACATGATGGAGAAAATATGTCAATGAAAATCAACCACACAAAATATGTTGAAAATGGTTAGTAGAAAAACAACTTACAATTGATTTGACTATACGATGCGTGCCCACTAATGCATACGTAAAGTTAAAGTGAAGAAAAATATACTCAAGTGCCCTTGGATATGGTGACGAATGGTTGGGCAACTGGGCTAGAAAACTGTAGGGTCGTACTTCGGAACCACTAATGACCTCTACGGCAGGGTTATGGATGGTACGCAAAAACCTGCTTTGTTTTTGGAGAGAAATAAGTTAGCGTGTGTTTGTTGGTGTGTGCCTGCAAGTCACTAAGTGTTGATTAGGTTTGGATGGCGTCGAGTATAATTGTATGTCGTAAATTTGTCGTCAACAGTGTTTCTTTCAACAGAAGTTACACTCTTTCCAAAACTCTTTGCGTTTCCACAAACTCAATACACAAAGGACAATCTATCTGTATTTGAACACTCAATAACATTGATGACACATCACTTACATCAAGATGACATTCAGTAAGGACAAAGACATCAAGTTTACAAGATGGCGACAAGGTCAAATGGCGACAAAAATCACAATGTTGACAAGGTCAAACGGTGACAAGTTTCACAAATCACAAATGTTTAACACGTTTACAGGATCAAACAATATGTACTGTACATTTACTCATGATTTTAAACATATTTAGACAATGTAGTAATGGATCACACTGAGACTTTTCCGATCACATGTACATCACTATAACCTTGACAAATTTTACAAGTACAAGAATTATAGTTTTAACTAACAAAAACGAGTAACACACGTCTAAATATATTAGGTTCTTAAATAAAGACGAGCAACCCACGTCCACACATGTCAGGATCTTCTATTAGGCTCGTTGACTAACACATGTGAGACAGTACAAGTATAACGTGATTCGACATAAGACACAGCAACACAAGTTCTATGGATTTATTGCCACATTAAATACAGAACGATAATTACAACAATGTACAACATATAACTCACAACCACAATACAGCTCATAGGTCTGGCGCTCAAGATATCAGTCGTTCGGCTTACAACCACGGAGATTCACACAAACGCCTTGCTCTCGTCACACACGTCCTTTCAGTGTCCTGTCCCAGCTTGGTCTCCCGCTATCACGCACACTGCCCACTGCCGTTGGTGGGGTCACGTGGCCTGTGTGCGTCTGTCGTCAGCCTGACCGCTGGTCGCGTGTCAGGTAACAATCTCGCCAGCCGACAACTCTTGTCCGCCGGGTGCCGTAACGATGTTGCTGCTTAGCTAGGCTCTGACAACTAGATTAGTTAGTTTAGTTTAATTTAGTCGACGGATCAACATCACGGCACGCGGGTGTAACCCATAAGTGCATAGTTCTACTCCTAAATCAAGCTTGAGTCCGGAGAATCTCAGCTCATTGTACGAACTCTGTAGCACCGGCGAGGATCCTGAAGTACTTTGGGTAGATTTTTAACTCGAAATTTTGCCCGAGCAGCGCCATTAGGCTACTGGATTAGTTAACCCTAATGTTGTTCTAACAAACATGATAACACTGAATTAGTTAACATAACTCCAATGTGTTCTAGCTAACATGATAACACTGGATTTGTTAACTCTAATGTTGTTCTAGCTAACATGATAACACTGGATTAGTTAACTCTAATGTTGTTCTAGCTAACATGATAACACTGGATTAGTTAACTCTAATGTTGTTCTAACAAACATGATAACACTGAATTAGTTAATTGTATTCTACATGTTGTTCTAGCTAACATGATAACACTGGATTAGTTAACTCTAATGTTGTTCTAGCTAACATGATAACACTGGATTAGTTAACTCTAATGTTGTTCTAGCTAACATGATAACACTGGATTAGTTAACTCTAATGTTGTTCTAGCTAACATGATAACACTGAATTAGTTAATTGTATTCTACATGTTGTTCTAGCTGACATGATAACACTGGATTACAAGGTGCCTTTACATAAAAAATCTTAAGTAGTTTGTGTGTGTGTGTGTGCGCGCACGCGCGCGTGTGTGCGTGCGCGCGCGTGTGTGTGTGTGTGTGAGAGAGAGAGAGAGAGAGAGAGAGAGAGAATATATTCTGAAAATGTAAAGAACAAATGTATCATGTTTTGTGGTAGTCACCACTGAGTTCAATGCAAGCTCTCTAGCGCCGATTAAGATCTTGGATTCCTATAGAACAAAATTATCTTGATGGCGTGTGTAACCACTCATGCACCACTTGCAGTACCTCTTCATCGAATCGAAAAGTTTTGAAACTTTCTACCCCACTCAGATACTTGTTGGACTGACGGGAATGTATCAGCACACTGGACCGTCATTCGCCGATGAACTTGTTGGACTGACGGGCATGTATCAGCACACTGGACCGTCATTCGCCGATGAACTTGTTGGACTGACGGGCATGTATCAGCACACTGGACCGTCATTCGCCGATGAACTTGTTGGACTGACGGGAATGTATCAGCACACTGGACCGTCATTCGCCGATGAACTTGTTGGACTGACGGGCATGCATCAGCACACTGGACCGCCATTCTCCGATGAACTTCTATAGGTTTCATCCCTACACTGATCAACAAACGGATAGCACAACGCTGCTCCTCTTTGGTGCATGTCAAAAGTGGGGCGGTCATCTTTAAACTGTCCTTATAACGTCACCGTGTTCATCTGCACTGTGATGTCACATGCTAATCCTCCTTAACAACAACATTGACACTTTACAAGACAATGACATGGTATTTGTAATTTATATCACACTTTAAGGTTTTCATATGAATCCCCTCGCTGGTAAATAGAGGTCTATTCTCCCCGCCATGAGGTCTTTTGGATATATGGTGCGGGTCCCATAATTGTAAAGACCAACCAGAACTGGATGGGTGCTGTTGTCATTGTCATGTGTTGGGTATATGGTGCGGGCCCCATAATTGTAAATACCAACCAGAACTGGATGGGAGCTGTTGTCATTGTCTCGCTAGCTGCCTTTGAATTACAGAACATGTTCTGGTACCACGTGAGGCTGTCTAGACCTGGGGCCTAGGTACACGTGAGGCTGGCTAGACATGGGGCCTGGGTACCACGTGAGGCTGGCTAGACCGGGGGCCTGGGTACACGTGAGGCTGGCTAGACCTGGGGCCTGGGTACCACGTGAGGCTTGCAAGACCTGGGGCCTGGGTACCACGTGAGGCTGGCTAGACCTGGGGCCTGGGTACCACGTGAGGCTGGCTAGACCTGGGTCCGGGTACATGAAGAAGAATATCCTCAATGAGGATTCGAACACATAAGTACCGGGTCTGCAGGCAAGCAAGCTAACCAGTGTGATACCGCGACATCCACATCGAGCGAACGAGCGAACGGACCAAATTTATTTTCAAATTGTTGAGATTTGGGCCCGTAGGCCCGTCTGACACTGTGCCATTCAGATTGCTTAGTCTCCTTGCCTGTAAAATTGCCTACCTATGTGTCTGGATACCTGCGTCCCAGTCTGACTGGATAACCGCCTCGTTGTCTGTCTGGATAAACGCTTCCATGTCCCGTCTAGCTGTCTGTCTGGATAACCGCCTAGCTGTCTGTCTGGATACCCGCCTAGCTGATTGTCTGGCTACCAGCCTAGCTGTCTGTCTGGATACCCTCCTAGCTGTCTGTCTGGATACCCGCCTCAATGTGTGTCTGGATACCCGCCTAGCTGTCTGTCTTGATAGCCACTTAGCTGTCTGTCTTGATACCCGCCTAGCTGTCTGTCTGGATACCCGCCTCCATGTGTGTCTGGATAAGCGCCTAGCTGTCTGTCTGGATACCCGCCTCCATGTGTGTCTGGATACGCGCCTAGCTGTCTGTCTGGATACCCGCCTAGCTGTCTGTCTGGATACCCGCCTAGCTGTCTGTCTGGATACCCGCCTCCATGTGTGTCTGTATACCCGCCTAGCTGTCTGTCTGGATACCCGCCTCCATGTCTGTCTGAATACCCGCCTAGCTGTCTGTCTGGATACCCGCCTAGCTGTCTGTCTGGATACCCGCCTAGCTGTCTGTCTGGATACCCGTCTAGCTGTCTGTCTGGATACCCGCCTAGCTGTCTGTCTGGATACCCGCCTAGCTGTCTGTCTGGATACCCGCCTCCATGTCTGTCTGGATACCCGCCTAGCTGTCTTTCTGGATACCCGCCTAGCTGTCTGTCTGGATACCCGCCTCCCTGTGTGTCTGGATACCCGCCTAGCTGTCTGTCTTGATACCCACTTAGCTGTCTGTCTTGATACCCGCCTAGCTGTCTGTCTGGATACCCGCCTACATGTGTGTCTGGATAAGCGCCTAGCTGTCTGTCTGGATATCCGCCTAGCTGTCTGTCTGGATACCCGCCTAGCTGTCTGTCTAGATACCCGCCTCCATGTGTGTCTGTATACCCGCCTAGCTGTCTGTCTGGATACCCGCCTCCATGTCTGTCTGAATACCCGCCTAGCTGTCTGTCTGGATACCCGCCTAGCTGTCTGTCTGGATACCCGCCTAGCTGTCTCTCTGGATACCCGTCTAGCTGTCTGTCTGGATACCCGCCTAGCTGTCTGTCTGGATACCCGCCTAGCTGTCTGTCTGGATACCCGCCTAGCTGTCTTTCTGGATACCCGCCTAGCTGTCTGTCTGAATACCGGCCTAGCTGTCTGTCTGGATACCCGCCTAGCTGTCTGTCTGGATACCCGCCTAGCTGTCTGTCTGGCTACCCGCCTAGCTGTCTGTCTAGATACCCGCCTAGCTGTCTGTCTGGATAACTGCCTAGCTGTCTGTCTGGATACCCGCCTAGCTGTCTGTCTAGATACCCGCCTAGCTGTCTGTCTGGCTACCCGCCTAGCTGTCTGTCTGGATACCCGCCTAGCTGTCTGTCTGTATACCCGCCTAGCTGTCTGTCTGTATACCCGCCTAGCTGTCTGTCTGGATACCCGCCTCCATGTCTGTCTGAATACCCGCCTAGCTGTCTGTCTGGATACCCGCCTAGCTGTCTGTCTGGATACCCGCCTAGCTGTCTGTCTGTATACCCGCCTAGCTGTCTGTCTGTATACCCGCCTAGCTGTCTGTCTGGATACCCGCCTAGCATGTCTGTCTGAATACCCGCCTAGCTGTCTGTCTGGATACCCGCCTAGCTGTCTGTCTGGATACCCGCCTAGCTGTCTGTCTGGATACCCGCCTAGCTGTCTGTCTGGATACCCGCCTAGCTGTCTGTCTGGATACCCGCCTAGCTGTCTGTCTGGATACCCGCCAAGCTGTCTGTCTGTATACCCGCCTAGCTGTCTGTCTGTATACCCGCCTAGCTGTCTGTCTGGATACCCGCCTAGCTGGCTGTCTTTATACCCGCCTAGCTGTCTGTCTGGATACCAGCCTAGCTGTCTGTCTGGATACCCGCCTAGCTGTCTGCCTAGATAATCGCCTGCCTGTCTGTCTGGATACCCGCCTGCCTGTCTGTCTGGATGCGTGTTTAGCTTACTGTCTGGATTCCCGCCTCACCATCTGTCCGGATAACCGCCTAGCTGTCTGTCTGGATACCCGCCTGCCTGTCTGTCTGGATACCCGCCTCCCTGTCATCTGGATACCCGTCTAACTGTCTGGATACCCGCCTGCTTGTCTGTCTGGATACCCGCCTCCCTGTCTGTCTGGATACCCGCCTAGCTGTCTGGATACCAGACTCCCATTCTGTCTGGATACCCGCCTCCCTGTTTGTCTGGATACCCGCCTAGCTGTCTGTCTGGATACCCGCCTCCCTGTCTGTTTGGATACCCGTCTCCCTCTCTGTTTGGATACCCTTCTTCCTGTCTGTCTGGATACCCGCCTCCTTGTCTGTCTGGATACTCGCCTCGCTGGCTGTCCGTACGCTGTTGATCGTAATGTGCTAGAATTATCCTTGCAACAGGAAATAAATAGTGTAGTTAACTGGAGTCATGCAAACCGCATGCAAATTAACATTACTAAAACAAAGTCTACTGTTAATAGGAACCAGGCAAAGACTTCACACTCTAAACTCGCAGAGAACTCTTCAGCTGCACATTGGCAGCACGCCTGTAGAAAGTGTCACCGAGCACAAGACACTGGGTGTTATCATAGATCAAAATCTAACTTTTAACTCACATGTTCATGCTCTAGTTAAACAAATAGCCAAAAAAGTATACCAACTTGCCAAAATTAAAAATTTCCTTGACGAAAACACAAGAAAGATATTCTATACTTCTCATATACAAACACATATTGATTACTGCTCCACAGTCTGGGATGGATGCTCCAAATCAATAACAAAACGCCTATATTCACTCCAGAAAAGGGCAGTGCGTTTAATTAATGGTGAAAAGCTTACCGACAATTCTAACCTATATAAACGTCTCCGGTTACTGCCACTCCACAAGCGCCTGCTTTTTAATAAGACCAAACTAATTCACAAAATCCTATTTCAAAATGCTCCAAGCTACCTTTGGCCATTGTTTAAATATAACGCTAGACATAGCGAACGACTAAATATACTTCATGTCCCTAAACCTAGGATAGACTTATATAAAACAAGCTTAGCATACTCTGCCGCTCAGTTGTGGAACAATCTTCCACAAGAAATCAAAGACACCACCAATCATGATTCATACATTCGCAACCTGTTTGAACACTACCTTAGTACAGACTACATGCCCCCATAACAAATAACACAAAAAAGACAATAATGGTAACTTATCTCAAACGACAACTAGCCAAAAACATTCCCTTATGTATGGCACGTTACACCCTCCTTAGGTATTTATAATGCCCATGTTAAACACTGCCTCAGTGAGTCATTTGTTATTGATTATTTTTCATGCGTTTTAATGTTCGTTTGTTGTCAAAAGTTGCTTCATAAGTGATGTTGAATGAAAGAATGTATGAGAGGAAATAGAGAAGAAGGGCAGAATGTCAGACGGGCCTGCGTGCCCAATTCTTAACCCTTTGAAAATAAAGACTTATTATTATTATTATTATTATTATATACCCGCCTAGCTGTCTGGATACCCGCCTCCCTGTCTGTCTAGATACCCACCTAGCTATCTGTCTGGATACCCGCCTCCCTGTCTGTTTGGATACCCGTCTCCCTCTCTGTTTGGATACCCTTCTTCCTGTCTGTCTGGATACCCGCCTCCTTGTCTGTCTGGATACTCGCCTCGCTTGCTGTCCGTATACCCGCCTAGCTGTCTGGATATCCGCCTCCCTGTCTGTCTAGATACCCGCCTAGCTATCTGTCTGTCTGAATACCCGCCTAGCTTTCTGCCTGTCTGTCTGTCTGGCCACCTGTCTGCCTGTCTGTCTAGATACCCATCCCTCTGTCTATGTGGATGATTGCTTCCCTATTGCTTTCACGCTGCTCTTAGAATGCGATGACGTCTTTTCAGGCGGTTTGGACATTATTTGCACACTGCACCGGACACCGTTAGTACCTGGAGGTAACTTGCAACAAGCTTCGTTCACAACTGCTACCACTCGTTCCACAACGGAGGCCTGTCGTTGAAACCAATAGTAAGATTTTCTGGCCATATCAGCTCCTATATCTCTCCGAGTGGAACCTCACACTGGAAATGTGAGTACGTTTTCACCAGGTCTCTCAGTTGCTCTTTATCCATGTCAAATTGTGGTTGTTCGAACAAATCTCCGACAATTTTAATGGTTCCGGTGTGTGGTGGAGGACAGGACCGCTGTAGATTTTCCCTGTGCTCTGCCTGTTACCGGAGAATACTTCAATTTGACAATGAGCACTATGTTTGGTTTTGAGGTGCTGCCACACCTCGCTCAGGCCATGTTGCTCACTCTCATTGGATGTCTTGAACAGATTCCGAGCAGCGTTCTTTTGCACTCTCACTTCTTCGATAAGCTAATCTCGTCTGCGAACTCACTATTTTTTCCTCATATTCCGGCCAAATTTACGCAGACAGGGAAGTTACACAATCTAATCGATCTGTCCTAGGTTCTGGTCCAGCGGTATTTGTAGCAGGTCGTTCTCTAATATGTGGGACAGAAAGCTATCAAGTTTTCCCCATCCCGACTTGTTTCGATCATCATCATCATCATCATCATCATCATCATCATCATCATGTACCATGCCGATTAGCGTGGGAGGTCATATTTCGCTATCTCACGCGATCACCAGAGTCGTGAAACAGCTCTGTGTTCTTGTCTCGTCGACCATACCACGTTGCCAATCCATCCAGGTATTTACTTATCTGACTTCCCCTTGTTCTTTTTCCCTATATCTTGCCAGTTGTCACCAAGTTATCTAATTTATTTCGTTTCATAACGTGGCCAAAATATTAAGAGTGTATACATATAATTTCTCTAATGAGTTTACGGTTTTAACTTGTTTCTTGTAAGACTTGGTCATTGGTTTTTCTGTCTGTCCATGATATTCTTTGCATTCTCCTTAGAAACTACATTTCCACAGCCATCGGATGTTTTTCAGCTTGTCTGTTTATTGTCCACGATTCACGTCCATACACAAGTAGAAGTTCTATGTAGCACTTCAATATTTTTGTTCTCGTTGCAAAACGCCATGACGATTCTTGTTCTAATCTCTTCACGGCATCTCCAATCAAATGTTATGAGTGTTCCGAGATAATTGTACTGATTCATTTGTTCAAGAATATTTCCATTTACTTGTATATTACATTGTGGTATTTCCTTCTTCCTAGTGACGACCATAATCTGTGTTTCACTATATCTCAACTATACATAAAAAATAAGTACAGATCACATCTATCTGATAGGAGCTCAGCACCATCAACATAAAACTAAGTAACTTTGGGTGTGACACCACAACTTATTGTATTACAATTACAACAACCAACCACACCAAATAAAACACAGAGAACGTTGCGGTGCAGAGCTTTAATCAGCAAAAAGCAATAAAAAAACACAACAATGTTCAAACAACAAACCAAAATTACAGCCATTACAGTAATCATAATCTGTGGAATCATGAGAAATAGCATATAAGCAGAATGAAATAAAACGTGGAAGCTCCAAATCTGAAACCGGGTTAATTCTGAGAGAAGACATAATTCACATCAGACAGTCGGAGAACTTAAAAAGTCATGTGTTAAAGGAGGGATGGGAAAGGTCCACTGAGGACGGCAAGAAAATGAGAAGATAGAAGTGTGGAATAGCAAACAACGGGGCGGGACAGGGTGGAGAGAGAGAGAGAGAGAGAGAGAGAGAGAGAGAGAGAGAGAGAGAGAGAGAGAGAAGAAGAAGAAGAAGAAGAAGAAGAAGAAGAAGAAGAAGAAGAAGAAGAAGAAGAAGAAGAAGAAGAAGAAGAAGAAGAAGAAGAAGAAGAGAAAAATTATGAAGATGAAATGGAAGACAAAGTGTGTATCTGGGAGTTCATGGTGGATGTGAGTGTGTAATAGTGCAGGCGGGTCATAGTGTCGTAGATACTGATGGCTAATGTACATTAATGTAGGATTGTAATAACAGTATAAGAGTAAAGAGACACAGAAAGATGGTTAATGTACATTAATGTAGGATTGAGATAACCGTATCAGAGTAAAGAGGCACAGAAAGACGGTTAATGTACATTAATGTAGGATTGTAATAATTGTATATGAGAAAAGAGACACAGAAAGATGGCTATTTTACTTTAATGTAGGATTGTAATAACTGTATAAGAGTAAAGATACGCAGAAATACGGTTAATATACATTAATGTAGGATTGTAATAATTGTATAAAAGTAAAGAGACACAGAAAGATGGATAATGTACATTAATGTAGGATTGTAATAATTGTATAAGAGTAAAGAGACGCTGAAAGACGGTTAATATACATTAATGTAGGATTGTAATAACAGTATAAGAGTAAAGAGACACAGAAAGATGGTTAATGTACATTAATGTAGGATTGTATAATAGTAAAGAGACACAGAAAGAGAAATATTAATAATAATAACAATAAAAGCAATTTCGTTTAGTACAACAACACTCTCTATTATATGAGTCATATGGATCAGAGGGGTAAACAGTTTCACTTCAGTTGTCTGTTGTTTATATCTCTGTGTTTGATACCTGCCCTACTTTCATGTTTAATTAAATTATTAACTTAAAAGTAACAATGTATTATTATTGGATGCCATGTCTGTCTACAAGAACACCCAATCGTATTCTGCTCCAACCTCTCTGGGGACATATTGGATGCTGTCATTCATTAATTGCCCGTGTTCAGATAACTATCTGCTATGATTTTGAAATAATTTATTTCATGTCTCTCCTAAAGTAATGGGTACGTTTCCGGTAAAACTGGCATCCATGATGAAATTATTAGACACAATGGACCAAAATCATAAACACATGATATGCATAGTGAAATTATTAGACTCTTTAGACCTACATCTTAAACACATGACATTCATGGTGGAATTATTAGACACAACGTCATTATGGAACACCACACACAAATTGTCAACTTACAAGAGGCAATATCTAGAGACAAGAGGTGCCGAGTTCTCCATGAGCGAAAACTAACAGAGGCAATCGAATTAAGAACAGCAGCGAGACCTTTACTACTCTTATTGACAATAGAGTGGATAATGATAAAAGTACTGTCAGGAATGGAATTCATTGAACTACTGTGACAAAGTAGCTCGATGATCTGGACTTCGCTATCCACATTGTCCCTCCTGTCTCACACACGAAATCTGATGCGGAGCGAACTAACAACATTGGATGGGAGGACACAACAATTAGTATTTGTGTTTTTTATTTTATTCGTAGGAAAAGCTTAAGTGATCTCCCTTGGTGAAACCTCGCTTTAAGAGACAGAATCATGTACCTGCTGAGGTAGCAATGTAGACAAAGATAGTGGTACAGATAAAGATATCAGAATAATAACACAGAAAGCTAGGGAAGCTTTTATAGCACTAGGACATTCGTAGAAGTTAGAAGGAAATAAACTTAGCACCGAACTTAGAATATTCAATACTAATGTTAAATCTGTTTTATTGTATGGATCAGAAACATGGAGAACAACAAACACCATTACAATAAACTACAAACATTCACTAATTGGTGCCTGCGCAAAATAGAAGGAATAAAATGGTATGATAGAATCACAATGTGGAGCTCGTGGAGAGAACTAGACGAATACCAGTGAACCAAGAAGTGAAGAAACGACGCTGGCGCTGGATAGAACATATATATATATATATTGTTTAAACAGTATAGCTAGAACAGCCTTAATCTGGAACTCACAGGGCCAAATAAATAGAGGAAGTACTAAGAACACACTGAGAGAAGAGGAGTAGACACAGATATGAATAACATGGGAGGACATGGACAGATCTGTGTGGGAGACCTAGTGGTAGTACACATTGGGGGGAGTTGGTTGAGGGACTATACTTGAGGAGAGCTAGTGGTAGTACACATTGGGGGGAGTTGGTTGAGGGACTATACTTGAGGAGAGCTAGTGGTAGTACACATTGGGGGGAGTTGGTTGAGGGACTATGCTTGAGGAGACCTAGTGGTAGTACACATTGGGGGGAGTTGGTTGAGGGACTATACTTGAGGAGAGCTAGTGGTAGTACACATTGGGGGAGTTGGTTGAGGGACTATACTTGAGGAGAGCTAGTGGTAGTACACAATTGGGGGGAGTTGGTTGAGGGACTATACTTGAGGAGAGCTAGTGGTAGTACACATTGGGGGAGTTGGTTGAGGGACTATACTTGAGGAGAGCCTAGTGGTAGTACACAATTGGGGGGAGTTGGTTGAGGGACTATACTTGAGGAGAGCTAGTGGTAGTACACATTGGGGGGAGTTGGTTGAGGGACTATACTTGAGGAGAGCTAGTGGTAGTACACATTGGGGGGAGTTGGTTGAGGGACTATACTTGAGGAAGAGCTAGTGGTAGTACACATTGGAGGGAGTTGGTTGTAGGGAATATACTTGAGGAAGAGCTAGTGGTAGTACACATTGGGGGGAGTTGGTTGAGGGACTATACTTGAGGAGAGCTAGTGATAGTACACATTGGGGGGAGTTGGTTGAGGGACTATACTTGAGAAGAGCTAGTGGTAGTACACATTGGGAGGAGTTGGTTGTGGGACTATACTTGAGGAGAGCTAGTGAGTAGTACACATTGGGGGGAGTTGGTTGTGGGACTATACTTGAGGAGAGCTAGTGGTAGTACACATTGGGGGGAGTTGGTTGTGGGACTATACTTGAGGAGAGCTAGTGATAGTACACATTGGGGGGAGTTGGTTGTGGGACTATACTTGAGAAGAGCTAGTGGTAGTACACATTGGGGGGAGTTGGTTGTGGGACTATACTTGAGGAGAGCTAGTGGTAGTACACATTGGGGGGAGTTGGTTGTGGGACTATACTTGAGAAGAGCTAGTGGTAGTACACATTGGGGGGAGTTGGTTGTGGGACTATACTTGAGGAAGAGCTAGTGGTAGTACACATTGGGGGGAGTTGGTTGTGGGACTATACTTGAGAAGAGCTAGTGGTAGTACACATTGGAGGGAGTTGGTTGTGGGACTATACTTGAGAAGAGCTAGTGGTAGTACACATTGGGGGGAGTTGGTTGTGGGACTATACTTGAGAAGAGCTAGTGGTAGTACACATTGGGGGGAGTTGGTTGTGGGACTATACTTGAGAAGAGCTAGTGATGGTACACATTGAGGGTGAGTTGGTTGACGGACTGTACTTGAGAAGAGCTAGTGGTAGTACACATTGGGGGGAGTTGGTTGTGGGACTATACTTGAGAAGAGCTAGTGGTAGTACACATTGGGGGGAGTTGGTTGTGGGACTATACTTGAGGAGAGCTAGTGGTAGTACACATTGGGGGGAGTTGGTTGTGGGACTATACTTGAGGAGAGCTAGTGGTAGTACACATTGGGGGGAGTTGGTTGTGGGACTATACTTGAGGAGAGCTAGTGGTAGTACACATTGGGGGGAGTTGGTTGTGGGACTATACTTGAGGAGAGCTAGTGGTAGTACACATTGGGGGGAGTTGGTTGTGGGACTATACTTGAGGAGAGCTAGTGGTAGTACACATTGGGGGGAGTTGGTTGTGGGACTATACTTGAGGAGAGCTAGTGGTAGTACACATTGGGGGGAGTTGGTTGAGGGACTATACTTGAGGAGAGCTAGTGGTAGTACACATTGGGGGGAGTTGGTTGAGGGACTATACTTGAGGAGAGCTAGTGGTAGTACACATTGGGGGGAGTTGGTTGAGGGACTATACTTGAGGAGAGCTAGTGGTAGTACATATTTGGGGGAGTTGGTTGATGGGACTATACTTGAGGAGAGCTAGTGGTAGTACACATTGGGGGGAGTTGGTTGAGGGACTATACTTGAGGAGAGCTAGTGGTAGTACACATTGGGGGGAGTTGGTTGAGGGACTATACTTGAGGAGAGCTAGTGGTAGTACACATTGGGGGGAGTTGGTTGAGGGACTATACTTGAGGAGAGCTAGTGGTAGTACACATTGGGGGGAGTTGGTTGAGGGACTATACTTGAGGAGAGCTAGTGGTAGTACACATTGGGGGGAGTTGGTTGAGGGACTATACTTGAGGAGAGCTAGTGGTAGTACACATTGGGGGGAGTTGGTTGAGGGACTATACTTGAGGAGAGCTAGTGGTAGTACACATTGGGGGGAGTTGGTTGAGGGACTATACTTGAGGAGAGCTAGTGGTAGTACACATTGGGGGGAGTTGGTTGAGGGACTATACTTGAGGAGAGCTAGTGGTAGTACACATTGGGGGGAGTTGGTTGAGGGACTATACTTGAGGAGAGCTAGTGGTAGTACACATTGGGGGGAGTTGGTTGAGGGACTATACTTGAGGAGAGCTAGTGGTAGTACACATTGGGGGGAGTTGGTTGAGGGACTATACTTGAGGAGAGCTAGTGGTAGTACACATTGGGGTGAGTTGTTTGAGGTACTATGCTTGAGAAGAGCTGCCAATTTAACCAGCGGAGACTGAGTAAGACATGATGTTATCAGACAGTGGGATCAAAACCTTGTGCCACATATATTGAATGGCAGAAGATCAAATGGTTTGGCCATCTCGTTAGAATACAACACCATCAAATACCAGCACTAGCGCTACATCAAAGACAATCGGATATGAGAACAAGAGACCGATCCGTGGGAGAAGATATAGAGGCGGAAGGGGAACACTGAAGCTGGATAGACTGGGACGTTTATATGGAGGAATGTTATCAATTGAACTGATTCAGAATACCGAGGACCAACGTCTGTGGAGGTATATGGAGAACCTTGATGCTGGATGGACTGGGAGAACAATATCATACGTCGAACTGATTCGGAATACCGAGGTCCGTCTGTCGAGGTACATGGACGCCTTTGCCACGTGTTATCGATTGCCACTGTCATGTTAGTATTGGTTACATGATGGGCACTTGCAGCACAGAAATGTCTTCAACACTCACAGACGGAGAAGGTAGTATTGGCAATTACAAGTGTTGTTTACATAATGGGCACCTACAGCACATACATTTCTACCACCCACACAAGGATAAGGTAGTCTTTACAATTACAAGTGTTGGTTACATGATGGGCACCTTCAGCACATAAATGTCTTCTACCACCCACAGTAGGACAAGATAGTCATGACAATTACACAATGTTGATTACGATTACATATGGGGTACCTACAGAACAGCAATCTCTGGTGCGATCCATAGAAGAACTAGAGTCAGGATAATTACACGTGTTATTTTGCTGGAGAACACATGCATAGCGTTTCGCCACACGCCCATATACTCATATATACATATATGCAATGTGTATGTGCGCTGCTCTAGTTAAACATGACTTGATTCACACACATGGATATAATAATGGCGGAAATGGCACAAATACATGTGCCCCGCTGCAACCTGGACAAACTAAATCCCCAAATGAACACTGCCCCGCTTCTGTGCCATTGTAACCCCGGATATCACAGAGACCTATGCTGACCTGTTTTGCACACCCGTGAGGGTGGGAGACCACAATATTCAGGATCGTTTCTTGTTTAGTCTTTCTTCCACCCTTGTGTTTGACAGATTCCGTGGATTTGACATCATCACGCGTGTCTGGTGGACGAAAGTCACATATGTACCTGAATGTCATACTGTCAAGTCTTGATGCAAGATCCATGTCATGAATGCAATATTGAATTGTGCAAGAATCAAGCTCTGTCCATTTATTGAATGTAAACATATCTGTAAGTGTGACGACATCTTTACAGACATCAGGTGTTTCTCCAGAATCAAAAAACAGATCACAAGTTGTGCGTTCTGCCTCCAGTTTATCATAAACAAGATGAGCTGCTGTCTTTATAGTAATAAAAGCAAACTGTCGCCTGAGGTGTTAGAGAATTCTGACATTCTTTACATTGGCAATCTTGGTCAGTATATCTATCTACCTTGTCAACCCAGCCACTGCCTACTCTCATCAAGTTACAGCCCCGGTTACTGTACCACGGGTAGGGGATGTCAGTACCTGGGACAGTCTCAGGTCGTTCATCACTGACATAATTGACTGTCACACGGACAGTTAGATCTGCCATGAGTTTAATGCACTTCACTATCTCATCTCTTCCATTGACAGGCGGGAGATTGTCCGCACTGAACTTGTCAAGAGGACAAAAATTATGATGTCCAGGATTCCTCTTACAGGCAGCGTAATGTTTATTTGTGTCACCGTCCTCCATTACACAGCAGAAATCCTCAAATGGCCCTGTGGGACAGATATAGATATAACCAATAATAATAACACTCATAATTGTTTTATTTTGCATGTCCTTTGTATGACGTCGCTACCATCCCCAGGTTGATTTTATAGGAAATTTTACTTTCAGTAGCTTGCCATTGCTTTCTATACGTTGATGTATAATAACAAATAATAATAATAATAATAATAATAATAATATAATAATAATGATAATAATAATAATAATAATAATAATAATATTATTATTATTATTATTATAATATATTATAATTATTAATTATAATTATTATTATTATTATTATTATTATCACAGATAAACATGATGGTACTTCCTTAATTCAGGTGACATAATTTCATATTGTATTCATATTCACTTTTTCAACAATATAACATAATTGTCTACTGTCTATACTCATTTTGTGGTTAGTGGGTTCATGGAACCTCTGAAAGACGGAACTTTGACTCTTATATCCGAATCTTTTGCGTTCAGGCGGTTTGAATCATTTTATTGGAGTGAACGAATAAGTGAAGAAACGAACAAGCTTTATTTTTAAAGGGTGATAAATTGAACACACAGATCCATCTTAAATTATGAATTGCCAACCACTCATCTTTCACACATCAGTTATTTGTTATATTATTATACATATTATTCAAATATTGAGATCAGGAGATAGCGATGATGTCAATGACCAAGTCTCGGCACCCAATTTAACATATAGGAGTGCACAACGGACCCAGAGAGATCACCATCTGACCTGGTGTCAAGGCTCTTACATTAATACAAGAAAGTGCCAATCCATTGGCCTCTGTGTGTTGTATGGTTTGTTTAATCAGGTCAGTTGTCACGAAGACAAAACTATCCTTATATCAGAATCAACAGCAACACGAGGGAAGTGTCTGACACAGTTCACGCTTGCTATATCGTCTTATGGAAGTGTCTGACACAGTTCATGTGCTTTATTGTCTTATGGAAGTGTCTGAAACAGTTCATGCTTGCTATATCGTCTTATGGAAGTGTCTGAACGAACGAACGAACGAACATCTTTATTTTCAAAGGGTTAAGATTTGGGCACGCAGGCCCGTCTGACATTCTGCCCTTCTTCTCTATTTTCTCTCATACATTCTTTCATTCAACATCACTTATGAAGCACATTTTTGACAACAAAAGAACAATAAGCATTAAAACGCATGAAAAATAATCAATAACAAATGACTCACTGAGGCAATGTTTAACATGGGCATTATAAATACCTAAGGAAGGTGTAACGTGTCATACATATGGGAATGTTTTTTGGCTAGTTGTCGTTTGAGATAATTTACCATTATTATTGTCTTTTTTTGTTTATTTGTTAATAGGGGAATGTAGGCTGTACTGAGGTAGTGTTCAAACAGGTTGCGAATGTATGTATAATGATTGGTGGTGTCTTTGATTTCTTGTGGATGTTTGTTCCACAACTGAGCGGCAGAGTATGCTAAGCTTGTTTTATATAAGTCTATCCTAGGTTTAGGGACATGAAGTATATTTAGTCGTTCGCTATGTCTTGCGTTATATTTAAACAATGGTCAAAGGCCGCTTGAAGCATTTTGAATTAGGATTTTATCAATTAGTTTAGCCTTATTAAAAAGTAGGCATTTGTGGAGTGGTAGTAACCGAAGAAGTTTATGTAGGTTAGAATTTTCGGTAAGCTTTTCACTATTAAAAAACGTACTGCCCTTTTCTGGAGTGAATAAAGGCGTTTTGTTATTGATTTGGATCATCCATCCCAGATTGTGGAGCAATAATCAATATGTGTTTATATTTTGGGAGTATAGAATATCTTTCTTGTGTTTTCGTCAAGGAAATTTTAAATTTTGGCAAGTTGATATACTTTATTTGTTGGCTATTTGTTTAACGAGAGCATGAACATGGGAGTTAAAAGTTAGATTTTGATCTATGATAAGACCCAGTGCCTTGTGCTCGGTTACACTTTCTATAGGCACGCTACCAATGTGCAGCCTGTAGAGTACTCTGCGAGTTTAGCGTGTGAAGTATTTGCCTGGTTCCTATTAACATAGATTTTTTTTTTTAGAAATGTTAATTTTCATGCGGTATGCATGCCTTAAGTTAACTAAACTATTTATTTCCTGTTGCAGGGATAATTCTAGCACATTGCGATCAATAGCGTTTGTATATATTCTGTGGAGTCGTTTGCAAATAGATCGCAGGACGACGACAGATATAAGGGAATATCACTTATATAAATGGCAAATAACAGAGGGCTAAGAATAGACCACTGAGGTACTCCAATATTAATGGTAATCGAGTGAGATAAAGATTTATTGTGTGATATTATATGCTTTCTGTCTAATAAAAATGATTTTATTAATGTCACTATATTAAAGCTTACTTTCATTGTTTCTAGTGTTTTAATTATAATAATATAATCTATCATATCGAATGCTTTTCTAAAGCATATAAACACCTCTCCACATAGAGTATTGTTGTTAATATTGTGATGCCTGTTTTCTATAATATTTGTTAGGGCCGAATGACAAGAGTATTTTGGCCGAAATCCTGACTGACTGTCAACTATTAGTTTGTGGCGAATATATACATTTCATGCAATCTATATCGTCTTATGGAAGTGTCTGACCCAGTTCATGCTTGCTATATCGTCTTATAGAAGTGTCTGACACAGTTCATGTCCTATATCGTATTATGGAATTGTCTGATACAGTTCATGTGCTATATCGTCTTAAGGAAGAGTCTGACACAGTTCATGAGGTATATCGTCTTATGGAAATGTCTGACACAGTTCATGCTTGCTATATCGTCTCCTGGAAGTGTCTGACACAGACCATGTGAGTAGTAATGTATGTGGTATTTGATTATTATTTTAGGAGCCGCTCCTTCGTGTTGACTTCATATTTTACTATATCAAGAGTACGGCTCCTAGGGTGATTTTATTTTTGCAAAATTGGCGGTTATTTTTGGGGTACTTCCGGTGTCACTTCCGGTTGTCATTGGTACTTCCGGTTGAATAATTCATGTTGACTACTGCCGGTCCATGGGTGGTAGAGTCTCCTGGACGGCGCAGGCGAGCGGCGGCGCGAACCGGAGCGAACAGGACCGGACGTCGCCGCGTGGGCGGTGGCGCGAACCCGACTAGCAACCGGGCAGATATCGAACCCCTTAATGACGAGACCAAAGTCAGTATGACAGATTGGACGGTCACGGCTTAGCCAAGGGGCTGACAAATGTGACGTTAATTAAACCTGACAGGCTAGCTGAGGAATGCCGAATAGTGAAATGTGGAATGTAGAGGTTTTAAACGGTAAGAAACTGTAAATACTTTTCTCTCTCTCTCTCTCTCTCTCTCTCTCTCTCTCTCTCTCTCTCTCCCACTATCTCTTTCTCTCTCCTTCTCTCTCTTTCTCTCTCCTTCTCTCTCTATCACTCTCTCCATCTCTCTGTCTCTCTACTTCTCTCTCTATTGTTATCTCTCTCTCCATCTCTCTCCCACTCACTCTCTCCCCATCTCTCTCTTTCTCTCTCTCTTTCTTTCTCCTTCTCTCTCTTTCTCTCTCATTCTATCTCTCTCTTTCTGTCTCTATATATCTCTCTGCCTCTCTCTCCTCTTCTCTCTCTCTCTCTCTCTCTCTCTCTCTCTCTCTCTCTCTCTCTCCTTCTCTCGCTCTCCTTCTCTGTTTGATTTTGAAACTTTTGATTTTAACCCAAAAAATGACCGCAGTATAGTACTGACATTGACTTCCTTTAATGTTTTTAGAATTTTGTCGACAAAAGATAAGAAAGGTAAGAATGGTATTGCACGACTTTTATAATGTTATAACGTTGTGGCCCGCTTAACTACCAAAAATAGTAGATATGGCATTCTGCTTGAAAAGCTTGGGAACCACTGACTTAGGTTATTAATCTGAAAATAAAAATATGTATGTCAAATTAAATAAGTAATAACTTATTAAAATATCTTTAAAAAATAAGTCTATTATAATAACCCGAAATACATCCCATTGAATACAGACTGTCAGAATGACAGACAGACAGACAGACAGAAAGACAGACAGACAGACAGATAGTCGGGAATGGGAGCTTATATGCCTACTTATATGAATTAAATGAGATGCTCCCCATCAGGTTCTGGGCGAAGCCGGGCCGGGTCAGACAGACAGACAGACAGATAGACAGACAGACAGAAAGACAGATAGATAGATAGATCCCCTCCAGGGGCTGGGCGAAGCCTGGCCGGGTCAGCTAGTGTGCGTATACATATATATATATATATAACGTGACTGTAGTTATATGTTCATTAAAACCTAAACATTCCAAATTTCACTACCCGACATTAATGCTACGTGCCAGACGGCGACTAGCCTACCATACTTAATTATCGTAACATTTATCAGCAGTAACCGTTAGCGAGTGGATATCATATTTCTCACGCATGCGTGATGGGGTGAACGTGGGGCGTGTTGGAAGTACCAATTGTTACTGAAGCAAAGGGAGACTATTATTCTTGTACTCGAAGGTATATAATTCAGGTTATTATAATAGATTTATTTTTCAGAGATGTTTTAATAAGTTATTAATTATTAAATTTGAAATTAATATTTTTATTTTCAGATTAATAATCTAAGTTATACCTACTAGAAATATAACCATTTATTACGTTATTAGATTTAAAATTATTAATGTAATATATGCCTTGCTAGTATTTATCCACCATAATCTGACCTAGCGGCTAGAGTTGAAGCATGGGTACACTATATGGGCATCAAGAGAATGTTGGTAATCATCATTCTGAGCCGTGAAAATCTATTCATAAGTCCAAATCTGGATACTCAGTTCATTCGAGTGATGGGTCAAAACATTTTCCAATCTGTCATATTGACTTTGGTCTCCTCATCGAGGGGTTCGATATCCACACACCACGTGAGCGGTTCGGTTCGCGCCGCCGCTCGCGTGACGACGTCCGGTTCGCATCACGCCGATTTGCGCCGACCGCGTGCCCCATGTGACAGGATATATTCAACCGGAAGTAGTCAATCAGAAGTGAAAATAGGAAGTACTAAAGAAAATGCCAACCAATTCTTTCAAATATGATGTCCGTTATGAATCAGATTTGTGACGTCAGCGATCTGGATCCATACTCTTCATATAGTAAAGTATGACGTCATCTAGAATGATCCTGATCCATATTTCCTCCTCAAATTGCACAATTGGATAATACTGAGGGTCAGCTGATGTTGACTACATCACGGCATGATTGTCAGCTGATGTTGACCACATCACCGCTGCCAAGAGCCGGACTCACTCACTCAATGTCCGACATCTTGGTTTCTGTCTAGGGTTTAGTAGATTTATAATCTATAAGAAATATCTCTGTAGGCTCGTATAAATACTGTTCCAGTCTTTCGTGCACACAAAAAACGTTCAACGCGTCCTTAGAGCACAAGATCACTTTATTCCAGCACAGTTATCACCGTGGTTGCCATCATGCACCGCCAGCTTCTTCACTTTCAGCGTTCTGTGCATGACCAACACACCCACTGTCTAACAATAAAGAATACATGGTACAACTAATCGTCATTTGTTTCGGCTGTTGCTGCACACTATAGACTCTACACTTGACTGCTAAACGATAATCACAATTCTAATTACTTGCGCACATCACACTGGTGGCTAACTTGTCACGGCGTGTCTCTCGCTCCGCCATTCTTGTCAGAATGTTTATAACACGGCGTCAGCTCTCTCACCACAACTGGTCGATATTTACTAGCCCATCGTCAGTCGTTAAATTCAGTGTACTGCTTCTTCACTCACAACTTTCTTAAGCAAGAACACTCATTCACAGTTGACTGCATCTTGAATTACTGCAACCACCGCATAATGCTGTCAAATTCAGAACTCTCTCCAAATCAACCTTCTTGTCCCACGTCCCAAATCGCTCTGACTGAGCGCACCCTTTTCCGGCTTTTTCCTGGGCGCGTCATGTGACCACATAACTCCGCCCCTTTCGTATCCCGGTGTCGGGTTGGTTTGTCAACTCGTATCTTATTGGCATAAGCTTACACGTGCTCTGTTTCTCTTATCCATCTCATGTCAATATGCCGCCCCCTTTTTAAAATAATGTTGTAGACATTTTTACTACCTTTACTCAGTATTATACTTCTTGACATGAGTCGGATAAGTACACACTACCGTTTGTTTTAGTGGACTCTATGGTCTCACGCTTTGGTCTCTCTCAATATTTGTACATATCTGTACGTCTATTGTCATTACATATGAGCTTATCTCTTCCATGATTCATTTAGACTCGTGACAAATTTTCATCAATAAACAACGTCACACATATATATATATATATATATATATATATATATATATATATATATATATATATATATATATATATATATATATATATATATATATATACTATATTATGCGGACACTGTAACCCGTCTGCACCTAGACTTCCGTGTAGTCACAGCCTCCTTTTCAAGTTCAGAGGTATGTGACCTAGTCTGACGTAGGATCCAATGTTTCAACAAACATCCCTAGCAGCTCCTCAATCGTGTACTATACATGAGCATCCTACTCAATCCAAGCCCCAGGCTCTGAGTAAGGTATATGTGTGTGATTATGGACTATGGCTTTCACTGTCCCTTCTTGTATCAATGGATTGCTCTTGCTTTGACTTTGACGTTAATGAGTTATGTTTGACCTTGGTGCTGCTTTGATGCTTGTAGTGTATTTATCTCTTCTGTAACTTACTTAGATATTTCTATTTTGGGGTATCTTGACCTGCTCTCTCTTTGTCTGGTAGCTATCATTGCCCATGGATGTTATGGCAATGCTGGTTTTCTGTTTGTTCTATACCACTTCTCTATGCAACTTATTCTCTTGTCATTTTCAATTATGCATTTACCAATGAGACTCATTTACTTCATTGTATCATCATATCCATGCAATGCATAAGTGTTATATAACTCTCATACATACATTTACTATATCCATGTCATGTATACATGTTTTATCATACTAAATGAATGAAAATATATTCCATCCTATGTATACATGTTCTACCCTTTATTGTCACTGTACATTGAAGCAATAAAGTAATATATCACATATATACAGCGTGTTTGTTCTCATTTGAAATATTCTGGTTTAGAACATTTCTGCAGATTTGTACTTGTTTGGTTTCTATCAAATTTACATTTTCACTTGTTATTGTTTCATAAGTTCTGTGGACTTATCACCATTCTCTGCTTTACCATTTGCACCTTTTTGTTTTACCTGTAACCACATGTGTCATACTGTTGGACTTGTAGTTTCTCTGTTTGGAACACATAGTTATCTTACTGTAGAGACTTCAAGTAGTAGACTCATCGATGTCTCTTGTCCTATATGTAGTAGATCTTCTCATAACATCCTAAGATCTCTTGGGACTATTCAGTTTCAAAATATATAATAGTCTATATAAGTATTCATTATTTGTCATAATTATGATGACTGGAATAATAGAATGATAATAACACCATCAAGAGAAATAATATTTTTCAAAAAATTTTGATGATGATGAAAATGATATAATTACTAGTCTTAAACTAATGTGTTGAACTTAGAATCTTTGGTGAATTCTTGTGAGCTGTAGAACACACTTGTATCCATTCAACAGTGGCTTGTAACTTGTATGGTGGTCTATGGACTTGTATGGTGCTCAACTTATGCTCAAGTGGCTTATGACTTCTATCTGCAGCTGCATTCTTACTCTCCATTCAGCTTCAGATACCCTAATACTGTCAGAGAATAATAACACAATGGGATGTACGCATCTATGTGCATATGCATATACAGCAAGTATTAATGCAAGAGATATTAGTAACTAACTTTAAGCTGTTTCAATTGACATGCAAGTGTCCCGATTAGCAATTCAGAGTGCAATTCAGTTGATTCAGCAAGCACCCTGGCTATGAAGTGATTTACAGGTGATGTGATGTACATTTGCAATGTTTTTCTTTGCTTTTTACATCAATGGTTTACATGTTTGCATGACATTTCATAGATATCAACCTCAGAATGATGTAGAAGTATCACTTTAACTCCATTTGACATCTGATCATAATATACTATCATGATGGCATCACTTAGACAGTATGTCATATCACTTTAGCTCCTTTATATGAGAGCTGTAGTTAATGTTATTATTCTTGCATGTGATGTTCCTTTTCTAATATACTCATTCAAACAACACTATCATTATCTAAGCATTCAATCTGTTAAAAAAATGATACCTAACATAAACTATATCTACTCTAAAATATCTATATCTTATATATACATATCACAAGGCTAGAGTTTCATTGTGAAATATATGATGTTTTCTATATTTATTATGATCGTAATCTTCGTCAGAAGATGTATCAGCAGATTTTCCAGATTGATATCGAGCATAACATGTGGGTTGACTGAGACTATAGTCTGCAAGTTTATTAATCTTTGTTCTGGTTGTAGTATCTACGTATGGTGTTAATTCTTGCTGAACACTTATTGTACTTTCAGTAAATGATGGGCTGTGTGATTGGTAATGTTTAATGAGAAAGTCTATCTTGGCTTTCTCACTCTCGGTTAGGTTTGGTCAGAATGACAGTGCATACCATGTGATAACTTCTTGAGTGGATTGTGTTGGTGCATTTAAATCAATATGAGATGACTGTTGGTCTTCTATGTTTTCTTAGTCTGTTTGGTACATATTTGTTAATATGTCTGACATATTATCGTCTATTTTAATGAGTTGGTCTTCAGTAGGGTGGTGTTTCATGATCCTTTTCTCTTTTCCCCATTTTTCTATGTCTTGACTTGTGCATACTTTTAAATTTGGAATATTTCCCTAACAATAATTCTGCTGTCGGTTGCGTTAGGACTGCTGCGGGTATCTGTCCTTGGTATATGGGCAGTCAATGTGTATCATTGCTGTTTTATATTCTTCTACCGAACCTGCAAATGTTTTACAAGTTACTTTGTTGCCTTATAGTCATCGTCCTTTATCAGTTTTTCATGTACACCCACAATTGATGTAGCTGTGTCTCTGATCATATTTACCGCCTTTCCATTCACGATTGCCATTTGGAACTTTGGAGTTGTATTATCATCCTGAACTGGGTAAGCTTCTTGTGTGTATCTCTCATTGTTGCTACCGTCGTATTACCAGTATTGTATACCGTCTTCTCTCTGTTGTGTTTGAAAGGCAGAGAGTTCTTCCTTTGCCCATGCCATTAGTTCTGGGCCTTTATAGCCAAATTTTTCACCAAGTGCTACAAAATCTGCTAATGTAGACATGTTGTGGAGATGTACCTGTCTACTATATATGTTTATATATGTCAATAATCTGTAGCTGGAATCAATGTAGACACTATCTGTATCAGTGTCTTCAGATAACAATATATGTGATGACAATGGTAAAGAATCTCAATAGCAAGAATCTATTTCAGTCAGTGTCGCTGCTGATCATGCTCTGGCGAAGCTGACTGTGATGACCTTAGTGTAATAATGCTGTACTACAATAATGGTAACAGCACTGGACAACAATAACACCTATCAGAAGTTTTAGCAAAAAATACATAACACCTGTGGACAAAATAATCACAAATAATAGATACATTAATGACGTTAAAGAATAACAAATATTGGACTAGGTTGAAAACAAGACAAAGTTCACGCTAGCAGTGAGATTCCTTTCACAACTGGTCGATATTTACTGGCCCATCGTCAGTCGTTAAATTCAGTGTACTGCGTTTAAACAAGAACACTCATTCAATTTACTTAAATTTCAAGTCAATTACGAATGCCAACCGAACGGAACGTACTTTTTGGTGATGATGAAATAACCAAAAAAGTAGCCCTCCAACCTCCCACTAAAGATGAGGGTGAGCAAACATATTGATGGAAGGGTGCCTGTTGACTCTGGAATACTAAACAGGACATATATACAAATTAAGTGAAAATAGCTTAACCTGCATAAATTAGCTCAGGTGTCCTTGGTGACTTGGTCCTGATGCTTGGCTACATTTCAGGATTCTTCAAAAGATGGTATGGATCAGCTTTACTGCATTTCGGGCTGACCAGGAATCAGTAGAAGTTTGGTCTTGAAAATGGCGATCCTCACAAAAGGGTGTTGATGGTGCCTACCATACTACTGCTGGCACTGGAAAATTGGATCTGAAATAAATTCTTCAATCTGGCACTGAGATTAGTTCATTGGAGCACTATAGTGCGTGAAGCACATGAACACGGCTCTATATTGATGATTTATGTGGCTGAGTGCCATAATCTGTTTCCTTGAATCAATAGATGGAATATGGAATTAAAGTTCTGTGATGTGTTCTTAGCAACTGCACACATATGTAACATATACTTCATCTAACTTGATGTTTGGCTGAGACGTGAGCTTATTTTGTTGTGGTTGATAGGTCGCCATCTTATTGACATTGGACAATGTCATTCTTTGTCTTCCACCCTTGGTGTTAACTTTCTATTTCTTCATTAACTGCAGATCACTATCTTATTCGTTTCTCTAGCACTGTTCACTATTCAACACTGTACTGACGAAACATTCTCCCTTGATCGTGTCTGGTTTCACTCAAACGGACGTAAGACCCCAAGTGCCAAGAGCCGGACTCACTCACTCAATGTCCGACATCTTGGTTTCTGTCTAGGGCAGTGTTTCCCAACATTTGTTGTGCTATGCCCCACCTAAGCCTTTCTAAAATTCTTGCCCCCCCCCTCCCCCACCCCCCAACATATGCATCATTTTTAATATTCAAAAATGGAAATGTTCACTAAAGAAACTTGAATTTCTTTGTTTTTAGAAGGGGTCACGGTTCTCAGAGGGATCAGAGGCACCCCCCCCCCCCCCAGGTCCCGCGTTCCTGTGTGTCGGTTGTGTTTGGTGATTTTTTTTTTTGGGGGGGGGGGGGGGGTTGGCGGTTACCCAAGACTGATTCCCGCGCATCCCTCTTTTTTGTGTGAACCCTTAGTCTCACTGTGAGCTATTGCCCACGGTGGTCCACCAGGTCTACATCTAAGGTGAAGATATGTGATGGGTTTTTATTTGATCGTCCCGGTCCCCGACCAGACCAGGCGCACTACTGGTGGGGGGAGGGGTAGCAGCAAATGCACCCGATACTAGCCAAAGGACCGATAGGTTTTATGAAGAAACCACTAGGAAATTATTGAGCAAACACAGTAAGTACATTTTCAAAACATATAATGGAGAACTGAAATTTAAGTACAAAATAATTTTAATGAAAGATTTTTCTATATTATTTTAATTATTAGTAATTATTTAAATTTAGTGAGATACTTGCGCTTGATGGTTGCTGCAAAGAGATTTTATGTCAGGTTCCAATTTAGTTAACTTCAGTCTCAAGTCTCCCTGTTTTGTTATATCCAGCCGATTTCTTCCATTTTCGAATTGCCCCCCTTAACAATCAAATTGCCCCCCTGTGGGGCGTGGGCCCCACGTTGGGAAACACTGGTCTAAAGTGTAGTAGATTTAGCAGAACTATCTCTGTAGGCTCGTATAAATACGTACAAATCTTTCGTGCACACAACAAACGTTCAACGCGTCCTTAGAGCACAAGATCACTTTATTCC
The DNA here is from genome assembly GCA_014155875.1 of Cepaea nemoralis. Lineage (NCBI taxonomy): Eukaryota > Metazoa > Mollusca > Gastropoda > Stylommatophora > Helicidae > Cepaea > Cepaea nemoralis. Next base: position 137,515 of record JACEFZ010005600.1, on the reverse strand, counting down.
AGGACAGTTATCACCGTGGTTGCCATCATGCACCGCCAGCTTCTTGCCTTTCAGCGTTCTGTGCATGACCAACACACCCACAGTTATAATTACTTACACACATCTCACTGGTGGCTAACGTGTCACGGCGTGTCTCTCGCTCCGCCATTCTTGTTAGAATGTTCAAAACATGGGGTCAGCTCTCTCACCACAACTGGTCGATATTTACTGGCCCATCGTCAGTCGTTAAATTCAGTGTACTGCTTCTTCACTCACAGCTTTCTTAAACAAGAACACTCATTCACAATTGACTGCATTTTGAATAACTGCAACCATCGCAAAACGCTTTCAAACTCAGAACTCTCTCCAAATCAACCTTCTTGTTCCACGTCCCATCTCGCTCTGCCTGAGCACACCCTTTTCCCACTTTTTCCTGGGCGCGTCATGTGACCACATACCTCCACCCCTTTCGTATCCAGGTGTCGGGTTGGTTTGTCAACTCGTGTCTTAGTGACATAAGTTTACACTTGCTCTGTTTCTCTTATTCATCTCATGGCAACCGCTTGAGGGTCAGATGATATTGACCACATCACTGCTTGTGGTCAGCTGATACTGATCACATCACCGCTTGAGGGTCAGCTGATATTGACCATAACACCGCTCGAGGGTCAGCTGATATTGACCACATCACCGCTTGAGGGTCAGCTGATATTGACCACATCATCCATTGAGGGTCAGCTGATATTGACCACATCATCCATTGAGGGTCAGGTTGTCTGTGAAAATATGGGCGTAGCACCATATACGCAATACACCTCACAGAGATTAATCATAATCCCTTGCACTGTTTACATCATCATATAATTTATTCTCTTCCACTGTTTACATCATTTTATTGTATATTCTCTTGCACTGTTTACATAATCTCATAGTTTATTCTCTTGCACTGTTTACATCATCTTATAGTTTAATCTCTTGCACTGTTTACATCATCTTATAGTTTAATCCCTTTTACTATTTACATCATATTATAGTTCAATACCTTGCACTGTTTACATATGCTATAGTTTAATCCCTTGAGCTGTTTACATCATGCTATAGTTTAATCCCTTGCACTGTTTGCAACATCGTATAGTTAAATCCCTTGCACTGTTTACATCATCTTATAGTTTAATCCCTTGCACTGTTTACATCATCTTATAGTTTAATCCCTTGCACTGTTTACATCATCTTATAATTTAATCTCTTGCACTGTCTAAACCATCTTATAGTTTAATCCCTTGCACTGTTTACATCATCTTATAGTTTAATCTCTTGCACTGTTTACATCATCTTATAGTTTAATCTCTTGCACTTTTTACATTATCTTATAGTTTAATCCCTTGCACTGTTTACGTCATCTTATAATTGAATCCCTTGCACTGTCTACATCATCTTATAGTTTAATCTCTTGCACCGTTTACATCATCATAATTTAATCTCTTGCACTGTTTACACCATTCTACAGTTTAATCCCTTGCATTGTTTACATCATCTTATAGTTAAATCCCTTGCACTGTTTACACCATTCTATAGTTTAATCCCTTTCTCTGGTGACATCATGCTGTAGTTTAATCCCTTGCACTGTTTACATCATCTTATAGTTTACTCCCTTGCACTGTTTACATCATGCTATAGTTTAATCCCTTCACACTCACTCTACAGATCCACCAGCTAATAGAGCTATGCTGGCGAGAAGGACAAGTCCCACAGCATTTCAATGATTCAAGCATCATAACCCTGTACAAGAACAAGGGCTATTGTCACAGAATACAGGAAGTTTAACGACCCTACGATGAAACAAAACAGAAATTGCCTATATCACACGAGGATTGAAGGTTATTGACCCAAGATCAGAGAAAAGATATCGCTGCTGTCCCGAGGTGTTTACAGGTTATTGACCCTAGGATCAAAAGAACGGAGAGGGGAGATCAAAACAGATACCACTTGTTTATTGTGAGACGGGAGCCGGTAAACCACGATCATATCGCTTTAAACACCGAAGACGGAATCACGATCAGAGGTCTTTTGAAGTAACGGAAACGTATGTCCGTGATCCCGTGAAACGAGTGGATACTCATTGATGTCCCGAAAAGATCGTTTATCAAAGAAGATTTTCGGCATGTTGTTGTATGAAGATCAAAAGACAGGAGTAGAGAACAGGGAGCAAATTGGTGGAATATGCCAGTATAGTCATACAGAGCCAAAGTATAAATGGTCTGAATATTCAAGTCTAATTCAGTGTGCTACGAAGTCTTCCACGAGAGGAAGTTGTGAACTATTCTGGAGCTAGTAAGGAGAGGGATGTGCAATGTTCCGCGTTGGTTGAAACCAACGAGCATTTGTACTGGATGTGCATATGTATTCCCGATTCAGCCGAGGATAGTAGTTATAAGGTAGTAGTGATGTAGAGTAGAACTCGAGCATAGTGTATTTGCGTGTGTGACCGTAATATCGAGTGTCGGCCGCATTTAGCTGAGAAGTAACTTAGTGGATTGAGTAAGGTGTCAGTGCACTCGATAGAATCAGTACTATGATAATAGAAGATAGGCAGTAAGGGGGGAGATAAGGATAGGTCTATGATAGGAGATTCTAGTATAGGTGTTTACTGGGATTTCTGAGCTTTCCTATGACTTTTCCTTCTTTTACCTAGTCTTAAGTTATGTGAATAACTCCTATGTCTTATGTCAGAGGTCATTTCTCTGAATATATAGAAGTTAATAACTGATAATGGCCATAAGCCTACTCTCACCTCTAATGAGTCTGAGTTAGGTTGATAGCACCTGGTATTGTCTCTTCGACAGGTTCCACTGAAAAACGCAATAGCTACACTCCTGAAAAGAAGGAAATTACCAAAGTCTGGTGCAGTGATAACTATCGGCAAGTGGATTTATCACAAATAAAGGTCAGCCAGTTCTAGAAATAACGGACACATAGGAGGCAGTCATGATAAGAGACTGACAGCAGAATAGATTTTCAAATAAACATAGAACTGAAGGTAAATATTGTTCACATGAACTCTCATCTAAATGACAAGGCTGTAACGCCAGAACATATTCTCGGAATAACAGAACATTTACTGAATTAAATGAAAGCAGAGTGTCGGTGATATAACTATAGACAGTGTTTTGATTATTCATTCATACATAAACGATAATACATTTAAGTGTCTCGGATGTGTAGACATTATCTGGACTATAATACCGTTCATTGTATTGGATATTTAACACTGAAAGACACTACCTACAAAAACATGCAGTGGTGAACATACTGTTTATTTCAAGAGTTTTCAAGGAAATATTGTGAAGACATCAACATCATTCAGAGAGACACTACACTGGGTGAGCGTATTCTAGTTCTGTGCTGTGGTGATAATATATGGCCGATGCGTGATGAGAACTGTGATGTGAATCTTAGACTGTCAATCTTATCTCACTTAAACGATATAACACACCACAGACGACTTTACACCTTCACTATACACACCCATGACACATTTTACTCATTAAATAATTTTAGTATTTATTGGAGGACATTGTTGTGTGGGTATGTTCTGGAGGAATGTGAAGAGGGGTATGGTCTTGTGGCAATAGCGAGAGAGATAGTGAAGAAAAGACTGGAAAGGGGGTGTGCAGACAAAGGTCCGGCAATAGTCCCAAAACTGGAAAAGGGGAAGTTTGAAGTGTTCTTGTTGATTCTACTGTCCCCACAGAGACGACAAGCGACAGCTATCGGAGCGACTGCAACAATTATAGGGGTATCTCACTTCTGTGTATTGTTGGAAAAGTATTTGCCAGAATTGTTCTGCGCAGACATCAAGTCCTAGGAGATCAAGTCTACCCCGAATCACAGTGTGGCTTTCGACAGAACCGGTCTACCATTGATATGATATTCTCATTGCGACAAATGCAAGAAAAATGCCGTAAACAGAATCAACCACTGTTTATTGCCTTCATCGACCTCACAAAGGCATTTGATTCGGTCAGTCGTGAGGGTCTGTTCAAGGCACTAAACAAGATTGGCTGCCCACGAACTCTTCTGTCCATTGTGGAATCTTCCACACAGGCATGAAGGGCATAATCAAGTTTGATGGTGCAACTTCTGAAGATTTTGAAATCAGGAGTGGAGTTAAACAAGGTTGTGTACTAGCTTCCACCCTCTTTGGAATATACTTCTCACTTCTACTGAAATATGCCTTTCTTGATAAGGATGGTGGTATATACATTCACTCACGCTCAGATGGCGGCCTTTACAATGCTCAGAGATTGAAGGCCAAGACCAAAATTAGGAGGGTACTGATCAGAGAGTTGCTTTTTGCAGATGATGCTGCAGTTGCGACCCACTCTGTGGAAGAATTACACTGTCTACTATCTGCATTCTCCAATGCTTGTTCTGAATTTGGTTTAACAATTAGCAAAAAGAAGACACAAATTATGTGACAAGGTGCACATGGGGTACCATCAATCTTTATTGACGACGCCGAACTAGAGATGGTAGACCATTTTACATATCTAGGATCAGTGGTAAATAGCAAATTATCCCTAGATCAGGAAATCAACATCCGGATTGGTAAGGCAGCAACAACAATGAACCGGGTAAGAAAAAGAGTCTGGGAGAACAGGAAGCTTACTGCCAAAACAAAAGTCCTTGTCTATCAATCCTGTGCCCTTAGTACTCTTCTTTATGGCAGTGAACCCTGGACAACTTACACACACCAAGGGAAACGTTTAAACAGCTTTCATATGCGGTGTTTGCGAAGAATTCTTGGTATTAAGTGGTAAGACAAAATCACAAATACTGAAGTATTGGAAAGATCAGGTTGTGTGACGGCTTATTCAATGCTCAGTCTTTGTAGACTTAGCTGGATAGGACATCTTAGGAAGATGGATGATGGTAGAATACCAAAGGACATCTTTTTTGGTGAATTACAGATGGGTAAGAGATCTCAGGGTCGGCCTCTACTATGATACAAAGATGTGTGTAAACGGGACATGATTGATACAGGCATTGATAATGCACATTGGGAGCAAGTCGCCGCTGAACGTGTTGCATGGAGGGCAATCATCAGAAATGGAATAAGGACAAAGGAGAAAATTATTGCAGATAAATCACATACCGAGCGTGTGAGACGTAAGATGGTGCATGATGGTGGAAATGACCACGTGTTCACATACACTCACTGTGAACGAACATTTACAGCTCGAATTGGCCTTATCAGTCACATTCGCTACCGCCATGGGTAAAAGTTATTGTGCCTTTTTAAAGCACAAACTATCGTCTGTCAAGATGGCAAGGTGTCAATGTTTACATCATCTTATAGTTTAATCAGATGATACAGTATTGATTGCAGACAATGCACAAGATCTACATCAATTAGTAGACGCGTTTGTGGTACATAGTGAGCAGCTGGGGTTGGAATTAAATTGTAAGAAGACACAGGTTATGGTTGTCACTAGGAAGAACGAAGTACCACAATACAAGTAAATGGGAATATTCATCAACAAGTGTATCCGTACAATTATCTCGGAACAGTCATAATATCTGATGGGAGATATCTTGAAGAGATTAGAACAAGAATCGCTATGGCGAAAGTAGCCTTTAGCAAGATGAAAAACATTCTGACCAATAAAAAGATGTCAATTGAAACGAGAAAAAAGAGTGTTGAGGGGATACATAGAGCCTATTCTTTTATGTGGATGTGAAACTTGGACAATGAACAGTCAAGCTGAAAAACATCTGATGGCTGCAGAAATGTGGTTTCTGAGGAAAATGCAAAGAATACCATGGACAGATAGAAAAACCAATGACCAAGTACTACAGAAGACAAATTTAAATCGTAAATTGATTAGAGAAATTAGACGTAAACATTCAAAATTTGTTGGACATGTTATGAGAAGAAATGGATTGGAGAACTTAGTGACAACTGGCAAGATCGAAGGGAACAGGCCAAGAGTAGGACCGAGAGGAAAATACCTGGATGGCTTGGCCATATGGCATGGACGAGACAGGAACCCTCAGCTGATCCACGACGCTGGTGATCGAGTGAAATGGCGAGTCGTGACCGCGCACGCTTTCCGGCATGGCACATGATTGATTGATAGGTTAATCCCTTGCACTGTTTACATCATCTTATAGTTTAATCTTTTGCACTGTTTACTTAATCTTATAGTTTAATCCCTTGCATAATTTTCACCATCGTATAGTTTAATCAATATAACCAACCTTTATCCAGCGGCAGCATTTCCAGAGATATCAATGTAGGGTTTGGATTATCTGGGTAGAAGAAACATATCAAATTGACAGATTAGTGTCTTTATAAGTATTTATTATCCGTATAATTGTCCTTATTAATGACACAGCAAATAGTAGAGAGATTACGTTCATTGTTATCACAATCATTATTATTGTTTTGTTTCATTCCTCTTTCTTCTGTCGCTGCCGCGTCTCCTCCTTCTCTTCCTCCTTCTTTTCCCAGTGAGCACCGTCTCGTGTCTGTATTGCCATATACATCATTTATTCTGTTCCAATCGTGGGTTTTCGTCTTTTTAATGTCAGTCTTCTTGAGAATTCAACCTCACACCAACTTTAGATATTTACATATACACATTCATCGGCATAGTTTGTTAAATTAGCTTGAAAGTCTGGTGTATGTGTGTGTGTGTGTGTGTGTGTGTGTGTGTGTGTGTGTGTGTGTGTGTGTGTGTGTGAGTGCGCGTGTGTGTGTGTGTGTATGTCCATATTTATACAGTGGAAGAACGCGTACATGCAGAAAACAGTTTATAACCACTGAGTGTACATAAATAGTCTATATATACACTGAGCTCCTGCCTGGTCTCCAAGCACTCATTCCCAGCTAGAATCAACAACTACAAGATTTACTGTCTGTTCTCCAAGCACTCATGTCCAACTACCATCAACAACTACAAGATTTACTGTCTGTTCTCCAATCACTCATGTCCAACTACCATCAACAACTACAAGATCTACTGTCTGTTCTCCAATCACTCATGTCCAACTAGCATCAACAACTACAAGATTTACTGTCTGTTCTCCAATCACTCATACCCAACTAACATCCACAACTACAAGATCTACTATCTGTTCTCCAAGCACTCATACCCAACTAACATCCACAACTACAAGATCTACTGTCTGTTCTCCAAGCATTCATGTCCAACTAACTTCCACAACTACAAGATTTACTGTCCTAAACATATCAATGACGTAGAACTATTATTCAGTGGATATCATAACAGTACATTCTATTAGCAATTGAAAGAGAAGGTCAATGAACAGATTTTCAAGCTACTTATGACCAAAAGGAGTTGTAGGGGCGGGATGTGTGTATGCTTGGGAGATGTGTGTGGGTGGGGGATGTGTGTGTTGGTGGGCATGTATGTGTGGTTGGTGGGGTGTGTGGATGGATGTGAAATGTGTGTGTGTGGATGGGAAGATGTGTGGGTATGGGTGGGTGATGTGTGAATGGGTGAGGGATGTGTGTGTGCGGATTGGTGCGGGATGTGTGTGTGGGAGGGGTATGTGTGTGTGGTTGGGGGTGTGTGGGTGGGTGGGTGGAGCATGCGTGTGTGGGCGAGTTTGTGTGGGGTGGGGTATATGTGAATGGGGAGTTGTTTGTGGGTGGGGATGTGCGTGAGGGATGTTTGTGTGGTTGAGTGCGAAATGTTTGCGTTGGTGAGGGCATGTGTGAGTGGGTGGAAGGATGTGTGGTGGGTGGGCTATGTGTGGTGGGTGGGGGTGTGGGTAAGGGTGGGTTATGAGTGTGTGGGTGAGAGATGTGTGTGTGTGGGTTGGTGCGGGATGTCTGTGTTGGAGGGGGGATGTGCCACATTACATGATGATATGCATTGTTTATGCTTACATCATTCATTTGACAATGTGTTTTTTTCCTACGTGAAAGTATTATGCACTGTTGTTGAACGAAAGATGAGTGATTGGAAAGACCGAACGAGCCTGCGTACCCAATTTATAACCCTTTTAACTTAAAGTTCAATTCAATTCAATTCCAAAGGAATAAGAACATATCTAATAAAAACACTTAGAAAGGCAGCTGTCCAACAACAGGATGATTAGCATCAGTTGTAAAAGATATCGAATCTTATTATCTTTTGTTTCAGAACCGGACACAATATACTCAACAGCCACGTGTACACAAAACGAAAGATGGATTCTACAGCAATTGTATATGGGGGTTGTGGGTGGGTGGGGGTGGCACCTTTACCTGCAGGACGAAATAAACAACAGTGTACTAAATACAGCTCAGAAAGGATGAAGCAACCGTAGATGTCAAAGTCTACGGAAACATGCAGGATCTGTAGATTAGAGCACAATTCATGCAGGAAGTAAAATTACTGGTATTGATTGATTCAAAGCCAATGGAAATACTAAACGCACCGGCAGCAATTTATTTGTCTCTAACCATGCCATCTAGATGATGTGTAGTTATTATTGTTTATCTCTAACCGTGCCATCTAGATGATGTGTAGGTATCGTTGTTTATCTCTAACCATGCCACCTAGATGATGTTTAGGTGTAATTGTTTATCTCTAACCATAGTCTGCCTTAGGAAGTTACTGAACATTAAATGGCAAGACAAGATCCCAGACACTGAAGTTCTAGCAAGAGCGTTCATACCCAGTACCTACACTCTACTAATGAAGAATCAGATTCGCTGGGCTGGTCACTTGACTCGCATGCCAGATCACAGGCTCCCTAAACGAATTTTTTACGGCGAGTTGCGTTGTGGTAAACGCTCCCAAGGCGGCCAGAGGAAACGCTTTAAAGACACTGAAAATTTCACTGAATGCTTTTGGAATTCATCATGACACCTGGGAGACTGCAGCCAGAGACCAAAATTCGTGGCGTGCATCATTAGGCAAGGGTGCAGTCACTTGTGAAGCAACCAGGACTGCAAGAGCTGTGAAGAAAAGACAGAACAGAAAAACCACAACAGAAAAAATCCTCCTCCAGAAACGTCAAGAATTCTTTGTCCACATTGTCAAAGAACATTTCGAGCCAAAATAGGCCTCATCAGCCATCTTAGAACTCACGACTCCTTACTTTCAACCCCACTGGATGAAATGAATGGTCATCATCATTCTTGATGGACAAACAACAACAATCTCTAACCATGCCATCTAGATGATGTGTAGGTAACATTGTTTATCTCTAACCATACCATCTAGATGATGTGTAGGTATCATTGTTTATCTCTAACCATGCCATCTAGATGATGTGTATGTATCATTGTTTAATATAACCATGCAACCTAGATGATATGTTAGTATCATTGTTTATCTCTAACCATACCATCTAGATGATGTGTAGCTATCATTGTTTATCGCTAACCATGCCATCTAGATGTTGTGTAGGTATCATTATTCTTATGTAAACTGGCTTATTCCATGTGTACACTATAATGTGTTTATTTGTACACATATCTAAATAGCGCCGCCCTCCCTGGTCGAGGGTTTTGCAGCTTTCTCCGTAACCCCGAATACTCTCGTGGTTGACGTGAGCGCACGAGAATTGGAAGCGGTTCGAGTCGCGCCAGTGACTTATGAGAGTATTCAGCCGGTCGCTCAGAAAGTAGTGGCGTGCTGATGAGCGTAATCTAGCCTCAGAATCAACATTCAGCTGAAAGATGTTGGTGTTGACCGTGATATCCTGAAACAGGATGGAAACGCGAAAAAAAAAATAATCAAAATAGCGTATACTGACCTATGATTGAGTAACAAAAGTTGAGGTCATGTTGCAGGTCAGAAGACCCACAATGAATACCATTTAAAAAGCTCCTATCGTAATTGTGGTAGTGATCCTTTTGTTGGTCTGCCAATTCTGGCAATAAACACACCGAAGCTCCACTAGATCCTGGACATGTGGCTGTATTGTAATGGACAGAATAGATGAAATTGGAGTACATTTTTGCACTTATCCAGCGACCTAGGCTGACCTGCTTGCTACATCCGTGAGGGTGGGACACCATAAACAACAATGGCTGCCTGTCTAGATCATCTCGCACCGGTTTGTACTTAGAGATCGGGGGAAATAATGTGTGGCAGATTGACCCTAGGTCCCTCATTCGATTAAAGATCTCTTCAAGCCTGCAAGCCAGATCCAGGTCATAGCAAATACATGGAATGTAACACGTGTCTTCAATAAACTCAAGAGGATAATGCACGTTAATGCCAGTGAGAGTGACGACGCCGCTACAGGTGTCTGGTGTATTTCCTCTATCAAAGAACAGCTGGCATGTGATGTGGACTTCATCATTGTCTTTAAAGAAAATATGAGATGCTGTTTGTATGAAAATTAAGGCATGGTCCGTTAGCCGTATAGAAAACCCCCAACAATTATAATATTTTAAAGGCCCGTACGCAGACCTATTGTGCATCCACACACCGTCCACACGCCCTGTCCCTACTGCCATCCTTCCACTGACATTCTTGACTGTCACTCGAACTGTCAGCTCTGACACTGCCCGGATATAGTCGAACACATCGTTGTGACGATAATCTTCAGGGAGATCTTCAATACTGAACTTGTCTACAGGTATAAAGTTCTTGTGACCTGGATTCTTGTCACATCTGACGTACTGTCCATGAAGGTCAGCCTCTCCCCCGTAACTGTACTCAGCCTCCCATAGACCTGGTAGATAGATGCAGGACATCATGTGTGAGACAATATTACATCATCAATGTATCGAGCTGGTAGATAGATACAGGACATCTTGTGTGAGACAGTATTACACCATCAATGTATGGAGCTGGTAGATAGATACAGGACATCTTGTGTGAGACAGTATTACACCATCAATGTATGGAGCTGGTAGATAGATACAGGACATCTTGTGTGAGACAGTATTACACCATCAATGTATGGAGCTGGTAGATAGATACAGAACAATTTGTGTGAGACAATATTTCATCATCAATGTATGGAGCTGATGGCTAGATACAGGACATCTTGTGTGAGACAATATTACATCACTAATGTATTTGAGTGTAGCAATGGGAGAAAAGTAATGTCAGAGTGACAAAGTTTAGTGGCAGTATGAGAGTGGCAATGTGGTAGTCGCAGCATGAGAGTGGCAACGTGGTAGTGTCACTGTGAGAGGGACAATATGAGAATGCTAGTATGATAGAGGCAATGTGGTAGTGTCACTGTGAGAGTGACAATTTAGAATGATAGTATGAGAGTGACAATGTCGTTGGGTTCAAACTGTTGCTGTTATATAGCCTGGTACGCAGAGTTGGGATGAATGCCCAATGTTGAAAAATACCCCATGGCTCGTGCATTCAACACCTCTGCAGCAAAAGACCAACTCCGGGCCTTCACGTGGTGGACCTGTTTTATCTAACAGGAGAAAGGGCTGCAGTGAGTCTCTGGCGCCGTACGTAAAAATAACCAGAATGCTCTAGAGGTGTCTGCATGTACATACATGAACAGACACGTATGTGCGTGGATACACATCTAAACTCAAGTAAGACCACAGTCTGCTCTAGTAAAGGAAAGGTTGATAAGACGGAGGCAACCAGCCAAGATGCGCACCACAGAGATCAGGATACCATAAAATTACGCAATGTGATATAGCGATTACTGGAAAACGTTATGGTGCTCGCCCTGCTTTGGACCTCCAGACAGGTGCAGTGTTGGGTCCTATGCCTCGAACGGGTCAAGCCAAAACTACTGGAAATCTTTCTCAGATGTCCTCTGGAGCCAGGGGACCTGAGAATAGAGCGTCTGGCCACACCCAACAAAGACTGAAAATAATGCACTGGAATGTGGAGGGAGTCAGAAACAAACAAAACGGAGCTTCAAAACATCTTGAATCAAGAACAAATCAGTGTATGTTGCTTGCAAGAAACTCACCTGAACGAAAACATAGCCTTTAAAATCAGAGGCTACCAGTGTTACCGATCTGACCGACAGGGCAGGCGAAAGGGTGGGATAGTGACCCTTGTAAAAATAACATTGATGCTTCCCAAATTGAAGTTTACATGGAAGGGGCCGAGTGTAACAGAGTAGCACCTGAGGAAAGAGGGTACTGGCGGGAGAAAAATATTAGCAAGTACTGAAAAATATTAAATACGCGTGCTTGCTTCTTTGGGCACGAAAGTTCCAATTCCAATTCCAATTTTTCAAAACAAAAATTCCAAATTCGGCCTCGTTCAACCTGCTTCCTCAGCTGTGGTTATTGTTGAGGTCCGTGGTTTTTGTGGGTTCCTTCACCCTACTTCTTGTCTTGTGCTCTCTTGCGAGTAAGTCCTATTTCGGCTGGTTATGTAGCGTTTGTGTCTATGACTTCAGCAGAAGGATCGGTCGGCTGATGTCGTTTGTGCATGTTTCCTCTTGTGGTTTTCTTTGGCGCAGGCTCCTGGCTCATCTGGCTTGGCTGGTTGCAGTCCGTAAAAGGACTGTTTATTTGGTCTTTTTACCTTCTCTTTTGTGTATTTCCTGCAGCAGCTTTTCGATGTGATATGCCTCCTTGCGCTTTCTTTCATTCCCCTTCCCGCGCTTGAGTTCTTGCTGTCCTCCGTGGTCAGCCATGGGACGATTTCTCCGTCATCAATGTAGTATTGCCATGGGTGTTCGTCATCCTCGTGTTTTAAATCTGGTACTATGGCGGTACGGCGGGGCATTAGTTTCCCCTTGAGTTTCTTGTACTTCTTTTCTTTTTCTTCCATGCGCTTTCTGTATTCCTCGCACTTGAGTTCGTATTTCCTCGTTATCTCATCGGTAAATGCTGGCGGTATCGGGTCGTCCTCTATGCCGTCGTCAGGGTGCTCATCTCGGTTTTCTTCGGATGTTTGGTGGGATATTGGATTGCCTTTGAATGTCTCGGGCGTCGTGGTTGGGCTGCTGGCTTTCGCTTGCTGTTCAGGCTCGGTCTCTTGGTTTTTGTCCTGCGATTTCTCTGTGATTTCTTATATGGCTTCTGTTGGTTTGTTTTGGAGAAGTTCCATTTCAGCTTTCTGTAGTTCTCGCTCTGATGTAATGGTTTGTAGGATTTCTTCGTTCTCCTTCTTTATCCGTGCCACGTGTTCCACTTCTTGCTTGATGGTTTGATGGATCTTTTTTTTATTTCAGCCAGCAGTTTCTCATTGTCGCTGGTTGTTGTTGGCGTCGGAATTGCCTTGACCTGCTTCTTCAGCTTGTCTATTTGCTTTTGCATGTGATCTTTTTCCGAGATGCCCGTGGCTGTCTCGCATCTCCGCATTGCTTCCTTGTATGGTGTCTTGGTGTTGATGGCGAGCTTTAACACGCCCCTGTGTCGTTGCAGGTACTGACAGCCCAGGTATATTGCTCCATGTTTGCCCAGGCAGTTGACGCACTTTCTTTTGAAAAAAGATATAAATGTGTGAAGGCAAAAGAAAGTTGGCTAAACGTGCAATGCAAAAAATTGAATTAAATTCCATTAAAGATAAAAAAAAGTATGCACAGACAAATCATTGAGCTCACAGGAAGAAAAATAATAATAAATACAGGGTGTTTGAAATCAAAAACAGGAAAGATATTATTGGAGGAAGGTGCTATAATGAAGAGGTGGAATAAGTATATAAGAGAATTATATAATGGAGAAAGGGAAGAATTAACATTAGAAAATAACTTAGAATGCCCACCTATTCTAAAAAAAGAAGTCGCTGACGCTATGAAACATAGAAGAAGGAAAAACGGAAGAAGAAAGGAAAAACAGCTGGGCCAGATGAAATCACAGTAGAAGAATTAGATATATTGGGAAAATTTGGGGTATATATATTAACCAAAATGCTGAATGATATTTACAGCAGTGGATATTTACCGTGCGATATGCTATATTCTGTATTTATAGCAATTCCAAAGAGACCAGGACCAATTGAATGTGAAGATTTTCGTACAATTAACCTCATAAACCATGTCATCAAGCTTCTACTCAGAATTATAACGAGAAGAACAAGAAAGAAAATAAAAATGGAAATTAGTGAAGAACAGTATGGTTTTATGGAAGGAAAGAGTACAAACAATGCAATATATACAAAAACTAGCTGACCTGGCCCGGCTTCGCCCGGGCCACCGGGCCATGGCGGGGATCTATCTCCCTATCTATCTATCTGTCTGTCTGTCAGTCTGTCTGTTTGTCAGTGTCTGTCTGTCTGTCTGTCTGTCTGTCTGTCTGTCTGTCTGTCTGACCCGGCCCGGCTTCACCCAGCTCCTGGTGGGGAGCATCTTATTTAATTCATATAAGTATTTAATTCATATAAGCTCCCGTTCCCGTTCCCGAATATCTGTCTGTCTGTCTGTCTGTATGTCTGTCTGTCTGTTTGTCTGTCTGACCCGGCCCGGCTGCGCCCATCCTGTTGGGGAGCATCTCATTTAATTTGTATAAGTAGTCATATAAACTCCCACTCCCGTTCCCGACTATCTGTCTGTCGGTCTGTCTATCTATCTATCTATCTATCTATCTATCTATCTATCTATCTATCTATCTATCTATCTATCTATCTATCTATCTATCTATCTATCTATCTATCTATCTATCTATCTATCTATCTATCTATCTATCTATCTATCTATCTATCTATCTATCTATCTATCTGTCTGTCTGTCTATCTGTCTGTCTGTCTCTCTGTCTGTCTGCCTGTCTGTCTGTTTGTCTGTCTGTCTGTCTATCGACCGGGCTGTCTGTCTGTCTGTCTGTCTGACTGTCTGCCCGTCCGTCCGTCCATCCGTCTCTAACTCCGTATATCCCACCCTCTCTATCTATCGGGTCAGATGCTATCTATAGCCAGGGGACTTAACCTAATATATAGCAATGCTACTAAAAGTTATGTCCCTTTATAGAATATTTCTTATGTTAAGTCATGTAATTACAAAATGAAATTTTAGTAAGTAAATAGATGATTGCACCCTAAGAAACTATTACAGTTGGTTGCACGGGAATGAAAGGAAGACGTGTAGAAAATTTCATCTAAACCGGATGTACCGTTATCGAACGCATCCAATACATCTTCAACCACCCACCCAACCACACACATACATTCTGTTATATATATATATATATATATATATATATATATATATATATATATATATATATATATATATATATATATATATATATATATATATATATATATATATATATTACGAACACTAATAGACAGGTCAATAGAGAAACAGAGAGGCATATATTTATGCTTCATAGATTATACTAAGGAATTTGATAAAGTAAAACATAATGAGCTGATTAATATATTGAAAGATATCAACATTGATGGGAAAGATTCAAGAATAATAAAGAATATACACTGGAACCAAGTAGCAGCAATTAAAATGGGAAATAAAGAGGGTAGTTACGAACAGATAAAGCTAGGAGTACGACAGGGGTGTGTCTTGTCACCCGATCTCTTTTCCCTATATAGCGAAGTAATAATGAGAGAGATCAAAGAGAAGCCAGACATACTAATTGGAGGATATAATACGAACAATATACGCTATGCAGATGACACAGTAGTGGTGTCGGATAATGCAACAGACCTACGACAATTATTGGACATTGTAATATCAGAGAGTGCACAGAAAGGACTCTCCTTGAATATCAAGAAAACAGTAACAATGGTGGTATCAAAGAAAATGGGGACACCAAAATGTGACATAGAAATAGAAAAGGAAATTCTCAACCAAGTGGATAATTTTAAATACCTAGGGGCACTTATAACATCAGATGGAAGATGTACAACAGAGATTATCAGCAGAATAGGGCAGGCAGAAGCCGCATTTCAGAAAATGAAGAGTGTCTTATGCAATAAGTCGCTATCAATGAATGTAAGAAAGAGAGTGCTAAAATGCTATATAGGACCTGTTTTGCTGTATGGCAGCGAATCTTGGAATGTAAATGAACAAATTAGGAAAAACTTAGAAGCAACAGAGATGTGGTTTTTAAGACGAATGTTGCGAATTCCTTGGACTGCCAGAGTAACTAACAACGATTGCCTGAAAGAGGCTAATGAAACTAGAACACTATATACAACAATAAGAAAGAGACAAACATCTTTCTTTGGTCATGTGATGAGAAGAAAGGCATTAGGGAACATCGTGACAACTGGAAAGATCGAGGGGAAGAGAGGCAGAGGCAGACCAAGAGAAATGGTGCTGGAAGGATTGGGACGGTGGCATGGAGGAATATCATCAGCAGAGTTAATCCAGAACCCAAAAGTCCGAGATCTGTGGAGAGCTATGAACGCCTACGCCGGCACGGCACTTGATAATTATGACACTGTCCGTATAAGTGACAGAACTAGGAGAAATGTAGTGTGTCTTGATATATTGTCTTGTTTTTGACAATTCACGTTTGGAATCATACAGCGTTGGCATTACAGTGTTGCCATTATTTTCTTGGTTCATAGTTGTGTACATAATTTGTATATTTGTGGGGTACACTGTCCGTAAAAGCGACATAACTTTGTGGGAATTTATTGTGAATTGCTTTATCGTTGATCAGTTGTTTGCAATTGATTTGCGGTTTACGAATATGTTTCAAGATAATGCTATATTGATTTTATTTTCGGTGTTGATTGTTGCAATTATCATTCACCGTTGGGTTGAGTTAGCAAAAGAGTTGTGAAGTGATGAGATGATAGAATAAGTGACGTCCCGTTGGTAGAGCCATGATATTTGGTGTTTTAAGAGGTGAGGTCCATAGCGAATGGGCATGTTGGTAGTATCTTCGGGTTATTACGGATAGCATTACAACCAGAAATGAAATTAGTCTAAGTGACGTTCAGTTGGTAGAGCCATGATATTTGGTGTTATGAGAGATGAGGTCCATATAGAATGGACATGCATGTATAGATTAAAATCTGCGGGTTATTGCGGATAGCATCACAATCTGCTGAGATTATGATATGTGGTAAAGTCCATAGTGAATGGGCATGTTCATGTTGATATAGAATAGTGTCTTCAGATTATTGCGGATAGCATTACAACCTGAAGTGACTATGGTCTAAGAGAAGTTCAGTTAGTAGAGCCATGAGATTTAGTGTTATGAGAGATGAGGTCCATGTAAAATGGACATGCATGCATGTAGAATTTTCGCGTTATTGCTGGTAAACACCTGACCATGATATTCCCACAGACTAGCGTCTGACCGTGATGTCCCCACAGAGTTGTGTCTGAAGGGATTATAGTCTAAGTAAATCTATGGGATTTGGTTCATGTAGAATGGGTATGGTTGTTTTAGATAGAGTAAAATAAGTTAGGTTAAAAGGGAGGGGGGAAGAAGGGGGGGGGGGGACGTTATTTTAGACTTTTCTGCAAAAAGTCTCAAGGTAACAATGGAGGGTATGTAACAGAGTAGCACCTGAGGTTAGAGGATACTGGCTGGAGAAGAATATTAGCAAGTACTGAAAAATAGGAAATACGCGTACTTGCTTCTTTGGGAACGAAAGTGCACCAAGGAGCAATTACGTAGAGAAATTGGAGGGATGACGAAAGATTGTCAACTACAACAACTTGGTTCTTGACAAGCGCTGTCTTGACTTGGCTGTCTACCAGCATAGACGTAGTTGTTCGATTTCAAGAATACGTTGGATAACATCATAAAGGTTAGGCTATTATAGATTTATCAGAGTGATTAGCAACGTTACGTTATGAAAATAGTGTGTGCTCCAATCTGCGATGATCTGTCAGAATGAAATAAAAGAATAAAACGGAATTTCGGAGATTGTTTTATACAAAATGTCTTATAATTGAGAGTTATGGAAACTTGCGGAGTTTCCACTGCCTTCGCTATATAATATAAGATCAACTAACAAATACGAAATTCTTCTAGTAACATCTCACACTCGCGGAGGAACCAGGGAATGGAAGAAACGCCATCCAACGAGATTGAAAAGATTATCCGATCTCTAAAGTTTAGAAGGCGGAGTTTAGAGAGAGAGAGAGAGAGAGAGAGAGAGAGAGAGAGAGAGAGAGAGAGAGAGAGAGAGAGAGAGAGAGAGAGAGATCATTATACTTGGTTAAATACCAGGACAAGACTCTGTCCCTTGGCAATTACGATATAAAATTCAAACAAATAAGTTGTGGTGTGTGTTATTCGGGTCCCCTTTTTTCTTGTATGGATATCGTAGTAGGGATTTCTGGATACACAGGTGAGAGACGTTTGTAGTAATAACCCTATATTGTAGGAGGGATTTGAACCCATTCCATGTGGAGAATAAAGCATATTCTGTGTCATAAAGATATTAGGAGTTCTTTCATGTGAAATGACATGTTCATAAGATAAATATTGAATTATCGTTCTTTGAATATTTCAGTCTACAAGAGAGGAGAATAATTATCAAGGTGGTCTTTTCTTGATATTTCCTTACTATATTTTCCATAACTATATATCTTTTCCATATATTGATGTCAATGACATTTATATGACGAATATATGCATTATGTGTGTGATGATATTATGTGATCCCCCTATCGCGAGGAAAGGAAATATGCATAAAGACCAGGGTGAGATGTCACTCTTAGTCGGAGTCCAACCAGTAGAAATCGACCACTGGGAAAAATTATAATAATGAGCATGATTGGTTGGTGTACGAAAGAGGTCAGACATGCCTTACAGACACGCTAGAGCAGAGATCACCAAACTACGGCCCGCGACCTCATTTCATCCAGCCCGCCGACGGTACTCAAACTTGTTTGATAACGTATGGAACACGAGACGATGAGATGCAATTTAAATGTAAATATTATGTTTAGAGTAATAGGAGATCTTCACACGTGCGGAGACCTCCTGGCTGCTATGCGTCTTAAATTTACTATTTTCAATTATAAATTATTGTATCTAGATTTTCTTGTTTATTGTAATTTTTGCTTATTTCGCGCCATCCCAAGTCATTCCCCGGCTCGTGGTATCACCGCTACGCTCTGACATTACCATGGTTTACATGGCAACACACACACACACGCACGCGCGCGCGCATCCTTCCCTCTCGCAAATGCATCCGCCTGTCAATACAGGCGCGCTGCTCCATAAATATTTACCTCGTTTGCCTGTCATCTATTTTATAGGTATGTAACAAGGATTTCATTGACAGTGATATTTAAGTGAAATACACGTGTGCATAGAGGCAATAAAGTAGCAAATATAGCATAAAAATGCCATAGAAGCCTCGTATTATAACAAAAATTATAACCCCAGCTCAGAAGAATTCCCCGGTATAAGTGTTAATCGAGCTAGTCTCAGGGCCAGTGTTTTTCAACCTTTCTGCTGGAGCAGATCCTTACGCAAATGATTACGGTGTTCAAGGAACTCTGTGCGATGATCCAAGGGTCTGTCGTACTTTATGTAATAAACCAGATGAGCAGAAATGTTGCATTTAGGCGATTTCGGTCTGTTTCGGCGGAACTCCTGGCTCCAACTCGCGGAGCCCCGGTTGAAAAACTCTGCTCTAGACTGTTTTTTAGGCCGGCCCTATTTATATATTTTGCAAATCTCATTATGAGATATATTATATTATCAAAGTGATCTATAAACTGTATTCGTATCCTTGGTGAGCCGTATCTTCACCAGTGACCCCTTGTCCTCTGCTTTTTTGTGTTTCAATAGGATTTTGATTATGTTTCTAATTCAATGTCTTTGTCATTTTCAAATTCCGTGTACTTCACCCTTCATTATGGCTACTAAGAAAAAATAAGTGGACGCCGAGTGTCGCGTTTTCAATGAAGAATGGGGAGTAAAGTACTTCTTTGTTGAAACAAAGGACCAGAAAACCGGTTGCGCAATATGCAGTGAAGTTTTGCCAATTTGAAAGAATACAGTCTTCGGCGTCACTACGAAAGAAAACATCTATCAACATATTCAAGAAAATTCTTAGAAATATGAGTCTATGAAACGTGGTTTAAAAACGCAAAGAAATCTCTTCACGAGAAAGTTTGCTGAAAATGAATTTGTCACTCGTACAAGTTATAAAAAAGTGCATAAGATGGCAGCACGAGGAAAATCGTATACTGATGGCAACTTCATCAAATAGAGTGTGACGGAAGCAGCAAATGACTTGTGTCCTGAGAAAACCGATTTGTTTGGAACTACCAGCCTTTCTGCAAGTTCAGTTGTGCGAAGAGCAGAAGAACTTGGAGAGAACATAGTGCTTCAGATACGTGAGAAAACTAGGAACTTGTGGTATTCTCTGGCGTTGATTTCTCGAGTATGTCACAACTACTCGTGTTCATTCGTGGTGTCAATCTCGACTTTCAGATCCTACCTGGCTGTTAAAAGTATCATTTTTGGTCGACATCATATCCCACGTGAATGAACTGCAGTTGAAACTTCAGGGAAAGGATAACCTCGTCTATGATCTCTACAGAACCATCAAAGGATATCGGAGACAGCTGTCATTGTTTGAAGCACAACTGGAAGGAACAAACTTATCTCATTTTCACTGTTTCAAAGAGTTTTGCGCTACAATTGCCGAAGATATTAACCTCGATTTTCCGAAACGAATTATTCGTGACTTGAAGAAGCATTTTTTGGAGAGATTTCCAGAACTTGACAGAATTGAGAGTGGCATTCTACTGTTCTAGAATCAGTTTGATTTTAACCTTGATGATGTGCAAGTTGAACTACAATTGCAGCTCATTGATTTGCAAGTAAATGACTTGTTGAAAGAGAAGCACAGAGAAGGAAAACTTGTTGAATTTTACCGCTGCTTACCTGATGTTGAGTTTCTGAAACTGAAGAAATTTGCCGCTGGTATGGCATCAGTGTTTGGAACAACGTATGTCTGTGAGCAAACATTTTTAAAAATGAAGTATGTGAAGTCAACACATCGAACGAGATTGAGTGATGAACATTTGAAAGCGATTCCCTTGATTCGATGCAGAAATTCCAGCCCAAACAGTGATGATATTTTGAAAGCCAAATACGAGTTTCTCAAATCTCACTAACCTTTTTTGCTGCTTAGTTTGTGGGATTCGGATATGTGCACACTAGGTCTGATATAACTATCTTTTTGCTAACGTCGCCTTCTTTGATAATTTTTATAAGTAAATAAATATGTTGGTTGTCTTTCTTTTTGTTTATTGTGTGTGTGTGTGTGTGTGTGTGTGTGTGTGTGTGTGTGTGTGTGCATTTCACGTCACTCACCCATGATTAACTTAGTGTTTCGTCTTTTTTCCCCAGTGCTTTGGTTTGGCTTGCAAGTATTGTTAAAGTTAGTTGCATTTCCTATACAGGACATTTGCAGTCAACACCAGCATTTTTGCTGTTTTTTGATGTCTTGGAAAGTTTACATTTAGTAGTTTGCCATTGCTTTCTGAAAGACCGGCACCCATACCATAGCGTAAATAACCATTACAACGCGGGCTGCTGCCAAATTGCAGCTGTGTTTAGAACGAGCGTATACGAGATTACGAACGGCGTCCGTAATACCTTCGACACGGAGACCGGCGCAAGTATTTTACACATTGAGTATCCGGCCCGCGCTGGTCATTTTGTCAGTTATCCGGCCCCCGTGAAAAAGTTTGATGACCCCTGTGCTAGATGGATGCCTATGTCATGTGGGACATTGGTTAAGTCCACTCATGTAAGTGACAATACATGAAGCAGACAAAGGTCTGGCTGATTTATCCCTGTGTAGTTGTATTATACGGGTGTTTGCTCCAAAATTTGAAGAGGGGTTTTCTATTTTTTCTTTGTAAGGAAGGGTACAATTATGTTTTCCATTATATTACAACAGATATGGCAGGTGTACTAGGGAAGAGGCGGGCCTTGATGACATAAGGAGGAGATTGCCTGTGTCATAGGGATATGTGTGGGCGACAGACACGTCCGATAACGAAAAGGGACAAAACACAACAGAGGAGGTGCAGACCTGGGGTTGAGCTATAGAGTTCTTAAATCCCTTTTTCCAAAATTTGTTGTTGGGATAAGTATAATAGTGTGTTGTTAATGTATTCGACACTGATGGGGGTATTGGTTTGAGTGTACCTGACTGGACTACCTTTATATCACGAGTGGTGTACCCTTTATTTAAGGAAGGAGTCTTCGCCTTTGTGCTGTATTGAAGAGAGGAACACAGTTCATCAATATTCGCCACTCAAACTTGCCCGGCACCATCATGGAAAGAAAGCTAAGTCACAACCCCATGTAATCTCCATACTTATTAACAACCAACGGCCAACAACAACCGTTAAACAACAGGTAACCACCAGTTCAACCGCAGTAGACAACATTAGAATCACTTTTTGCATCCAGTTTTCCTTCAACGAAGGAGTATAGACAATAGATACTCAGCAAGAGGAACTTTTATAAACGGTTGTTAGATTAGCGAACCAGGATGACATCCATCACCATTATTCTCAACAGAACATTATATTAGTGTAGATGTCATTTACATAAGGACAAATATGTAATTTGTGTATTAATTATTGAGTGACAGCGTGATACCCATGGAGCATATTCTTTTCTTCCTTTATTTCAATACATTATTATAGTAGATGTAGTAGGCCTCTTTCAGACCTGAAGGACTATAGAGTTGTGCCGCTTGGGAGGTAACTGACAGCGCCGCTGGTGACTGTATAGTCCAATGTGAGAGTGACAATCCCTGTCACAGTTTCCGCATCTGTAAGACGAGGCAAGTCCCGCAGTAAGTGACTGCGTTTAAAGCCTGTGGCGCCTATCCTCAGTTTGTTGGATCAGATTGCGTTCAAAGAGCACCAGTCCGTTTCGTACATCTCTTCTCCAGGAACATCTGTCTGTTGCAACTCTTTCCCACGTGTCTGGGTCTATGCTAAGGGTTTTCATATCTTGTTTACACATATATCTATATCGCATTTGGGGTCTTCGGTTGGCCTCTTTCCTGTGGCTAGTTCTCCGTACAGGAGATCTTTAGGAATACGTTCATCCTCCATTCGAGATACGTGGCCCAGCCACCGGAGGCGTCTCTGCTTGAGGAGGGAGTGCACTGTGGTAATATCTACTCTTTCAAGCACATGTTTGTTTGTTATGTGGTTTTTCCATGATAAGATCAGGATACGTCTCAGACATCTCATATGGAAGGAGTTAACTTTCTTTCCTGTCTTGAGTACAGGGTCCAGGATTTAGACCCATAGAGTAGTGTGCTAGTAACACAAGCTTTATATACTTCAGATTTTGTACGCTCTGTTAGTCTATTATTCTCCCAGACTCTTTTAGTTAGCCTGGAAAATGTTGTGGCTGCCTTTCCAATGCGTCTGTCGATTTTTGTCTCTAATGAAAGATTATCTGATATTGTCGACTCCAAATACACAAACTCGTGGACGACCTTCAATTCATAATTAGAAATGTTGATTGACGGAGGCCCACCAGCATCTTGTTCCATCACCTGTGTTTTATTTAGGCTGATGGTGAGCCCAAAGTCTTTGCAGGCGGCTGCAAAACGATCCATGAGCCGTTGGAGATCTTCTGCTGTATGAGTAGTCAGTACTGCATCATCTGCAAAAAGTAGATCTCTTATGCATCTTGATCTTATTTTGGTCTTTGCCTTGAGTCTTGATGGTTTAAAAAGTTTGCCGTTTGCCATCAGATCTTGTATGGAGGTATATGCCTTCAGAGGCAGACCCAAATTCCTGCCTTAAGAGAACAGCGAAGAAGATACCAAAAAGTGTAGGAGCAAGCACGCAGCCCTGCTTTACTCCACTGTTGATGCTGAATGGCTGGGATGTTGAGCCGTCAAATACAATGGTCCCCTGCATGTTTTCGTGAAATGATTTCACGAGACAAAGAAGGGTGGGTGGACATGCTATCTTTTCAAGGACCTTAAAAAGGCCGTTTCTGCTCACCAGGTCAAATGCCTTTGTGAGGTCGATGAAGGCAATATATAATGGCTTCCTCTGTTCTCCGCACTTCTCTTGGAGCTGCCGGAGTGAGAAAATCATATCGATGGTGGACCTGTTGGGTCTAAATCCGCACTGTGATTCGGGGTAAATTCTTTCAGCAAGAATGTGTAGCCTTGTAAGGATTACTTGAGCAAAATTCTTGCCTGTAACGCTGAGTAGGGAAATGCCGCGACAGTTTATGCAGTCGCTTCTGTCGCCTTTGTTTTTATAAAGGGTAACAATGTTTGCGTCTTTTATATCTTGTGGTACTGATTTTTCTTTCCAGCAGAGCTTAAGTATTGCATACAGTTATGGGATGATTGTTTCTTGCTACATTTTAAAAGTTCAGGTGGAATACTATCTTTTCCTTGTGCCTTGCCGGATTTGAGAGTGTCTAGTGCTTCGCTGATTTCTGACAGGATTATACTATTTTTAGATTGCGTTAGTTACTTTTATCAGTGCCAAAAGTGTATTACAGTGTTCACCTATAAGTGATAGTATTTTCGGCATTTGACAACACATTCCATAGAGCAGGTGGTGGGGATACAATTCGCTTGCACTCTAATCAGAGTGATCTTAAGTTCTCTCAAGCAATGTCTTCCCTGTGCTCTCGGGGCCTTCTGTTAGAAAACCCGACTTATTCCTAGTGAAATCTGATAGTCTATATCTGGTTAATCACAAGGGTGACTTCCGAACGAATTTCTGGTTTTCATTTATTAGCAGGCCATTGGGACTTGAGGATATCTATCTCAAAGTTCTATTTTAACATACTGTCATGATTGATTGATTGATTGATTGATTTAGGAACCGACATCACAGCATTCAGGACACTCCCATAAGCGCTCCGTCCCCATCCTCAGCAGCCAGCGAAGAGTTCCAACACTAATAGTTCCAGTAGCAATCTGATTATATGTCCGTCTCGCCTTTCCTCCGAGCGCCGAGCGTCGTCATGATCATACATATACTGTTATGATACCGTCTGATGAGTATGATAAACATCATTGGCTGTCAGGATACAGTCTACTGAGAATTATAAACTTGATACCCTGTCATGATACAGTCTACAGGAAAATATACAGGAGTATACAGGAAAAAGAAAAAGAAAAAATAAACTTCGCACCCTGTTGCCAGAAAAACACATGCAATTTCCCGTTAAAACGTAGATGATGAGCACCCACGCCAATTACAGCTTACACACATAAACACGGGTAGATTGCCTACCGGGATGCCGTCATCACACCCGGATTATATCAGCTGGCACTAATGTGAACAATTCAATACGAATGGATTAGTCAACAAACCAACCTTGATTTTCCCTGTCCTGCCTGGCTAGGGTCAGGGTGTCAGGTGTGCTGTCCTCACTGACTAGGGTCAGGGTGTCAGGTGTGCTGTCCTCACTGGCTAGGGTCAGGGCGTCAGGTGTGCTGTCCTCACTGGCTAGGGTCAGGGTGTCAGGTGTGTTGCCCTCACTGGCTAGGGTCAGAGTATCGGATGTGCTGTCCTCAATGGCTATGGTCTGTTTGTCGAATATCGTGCCGATGTCTGGGAAAATACACATTGCATCTGTGTATTATGTCACACAAGGTTCATCACCATGATATCGGCTGCTTCAAACACTAGCAAGTTCAGCGAAGGCCTATGACAAATATTGCCGTCCAGTCATGAAATATTAGATATTCCTCATCATCATCATCAACATTCACTATTGACGTCAAGCGTCATTGGGAGGATTATTTGATATTCCAGCATACGATAAGTGGCACTGCATAGTGATATACCATGTACAATGTCTTTGATGTCGTCAATCCATTTTATTCTCTAAGGTCATATTGCTTTTGTATAAGATGTTCTTTAATGTAGCGATAGTGCTGGCAGTCGATGGTGTTGCATTCTAGCGAAATGGCCGAGCCATTTGATTTTCTGCCTTTCAATATATGTGTCACAAGGTGTTAATCCCGCTATCTGTCTGATAAATTCATTTCGTATGCTGTGTCTGATAGTTAAGTTAGCATCTCTCCACAAGCATCTCATTTCACAAGTGTTGATTTTGAGTAAGTGTGATTTGGAGGATGTCCGAGATTGACATTGGTAGCATAGGGTTGGTGTGAGTATGTTATTTATTATCTGCCGTTTTGCGGATATATATATATATCGCATCTCGTCGAGACCCACCAACCAGCTTTAGCTACTCTGCATACTTTTTTCTGCACAGCCTCGCAATGTCCTGATCTGAGTTCATTGCTCTCCGCCATACTGTTTCAGGCCTCGGGACGTGTCCGTTCCCATATAACTACCACATCCGGTGTCTACCATTGTCTCTTTTGACAGTTCTAGACAAAGCCTTCTTTAATTCTTTTGTTCCTTGCCTGGAAAAACCCGGTATGCAGGTTAACGTCCGCGATTGTTCGCTTAAACGTGTCTACCGAGATCAATGTCTTTTGGCTTTCAAATTCTATCAGTCTACCAGTCTGTATTCTGACGGTTTGGAAAAGCTATTTTCCCTCACCGCCACACTCCAATCCTCCCCAAAAATAGATTTCGTCTCCGCCATCACTAAGACGTCATTCCTATCCTAAGATCGAAGTTCTGTCACTGTATCTAACAATCCCCGTAAAAACAAATATTGGGCGCCTAAGGGACAAAACCCTTCTCGGAAATACCACCCCAAGAAAAGGAGAAATGCCGGTAGCATCCCCTGATTTCACCTCCCTGGGGTCATTATGTAAATTTAAAAAAAATCTAAGACAACAAACCATTGTTTGTCTCTAGGTATGAATCATCGTGACAATATAAAAACCCAGGAAATATCAGCGTGAAACAGTAATTCCCACAGTAGTCGGTGACGAGCCCATGAAAATCACACCCTACTGCATAATTACTCAATATCCAGTTGCTAAGTAAAAAACCAAAATATCTCATGAGGTAATTCTGATATCAATGAATAAAACAGTGTGTGCCTGGTTCTTGGACATCACGCTTTTATCTTGGCGTCAACACTATTTGTCACCTTGCCCTCTCACAATAAACATGCAGCATATAACCGCACACCTCGACATCAACTACAACTATTGTGTCCAACCCTAGAACACAATGCAGGGGGCACAAAAAAAGAACATTCACATAGGCATTAACCAAAAAAGACGACCTCCGCTATGCAAACAACAAGGGAGCAAACTACTCCACAAACATTGATCCTGTAAAGCAGTCATGTTAATACAACAGGCAGGGACATCCGGATTCAGAGACATGCGCCTTGACATTTGGCCATCTGTTGTCGCCAAGTCATTTAAACAATAAAATAAACATGTTTCTAAGTTCATCAACATGTAAAACAAACAAAGGAAGGCAAAACATGATTGAACATGTGGCCCTTTAGAACAAAATAAACATTTAGTTATGAACCAAAAACACAAAACAAATGTTTAACTAATATTTAACTAGTCGTCCATTCATTCATTTGTTCATTCAGTAGCATGTCCTTTGCAGAACCTCGCTCCCATAACAACCTTCCGGAAAACCTCTCGATCATAAGCAAGATGTCCCGCGTCTAATACACCCATCTGGAGATCATCCGCCACATCCTGCACCCATCTTCTCTTTGGCCTTCATCCTCCTCTCTTCCCAGGCATATACCCTTCCTTTATAGTTCTCTCCAAACTTTCGTGACGTTTAAAGTGACCGAAATATTTCAATTTTCTTTGTTTTATCGTTTTTAATAGCCAACCTTCTTCAATATTCAACTCTTGAAGTATGGATGCATTTGTTCTTTTCTTTACCCAAGATATTCTTAGAACTCGTCTATAACATTTATATTCAAAGGCGTTTATGCGCTGTTCAGCTTGTTTAGTAAGTATCCATGTCTCACAGGCGTATGTTGCAATGGGAAAGATGCATGCTCTTAAAAATCTAATGTTTGTAGTTTTGTCTGTCCCACTCCATAATTTATTCAGTTGTTTTAGTCTTTGAAGAGCAATTGATAGTTGCCGTGTAATTTCTGTCATTGTGTCACCATTGTTTGTAACCAGTGACCCAAGATATTCAAAATGTTCCACCACTTCCTATTTTTCCCCATTAACGTATATTTCTTTCTCCATGGTAGTTTTGTCTGTATGCATTATCTTTGTTTTTGCTATGTTAAGATATAAGTTGTGATTTTCACTATTCAATTGGGTTGAGGCTATTAGGTTTTCTATGCAATTCTGTGTTGTGGATAGTAATACTGTATCATCAGCATATCGAATCTCTGGTATGTCATGACAGCCGATATTTAGGGATTCATATAGCTCACTGTTTATATCATCTCTTACATTTCTCATTATATTTTCGGCGTACAGGTTAAACAAATAGGGTGACAGCACGCAGCCAGGACGGACTCCTTGTTGGATGTCAAACCAATCTGATGTCTCGCCATCTATTCTAACTGCTGCTTGTTGGTCTAGATAGAGCATTTTTATGAGTTGTACTACATGTGATGGAAAGCCCATATTCCTCATGATTTCCCAAAGTTTCTGATGATGTACACAGTCAAATGCCTTTGAATAATCCACAAAAATTGAGAATAGGTTTACATTAAATTCTCTGCACTTCTCTATTATTAATCGCATGTTGAATATGTGATCTCTTGTTCCTCTTCCTTGTCTAAATCCAGCTCGAACCACGTTAATATCTTCTTCCATTTTCTTATGAAGTCTTCCCTGTCACGGAACCACTGGAAATGCCGATCAGATTGATGGAGCGCCAGAGACAGTCGTTTCTGGGCCGCAGAAAATCTTTGTTGTAGGGGGGTTTTCCAGATCAAACGCCAACCAAGATTCTTTGAATACAGGAGAACGAAGTCCGGATGAAAGGGGGACAAGTCGGCATTCTGTTTACCCCGATCCGAAAAAAATAAAAAGAAGGAGAGTTTCCCTGCACCTGGCTTCTGGCCAAGACAGTGACGTCATTGAGACACATAGTTCGCGGCAGGGGATAACTTTTTGCAATCAGTGTGCAGGCTGGATTAACACGAAATGGAGTGTGGATCTGTTCCAGTTCCAAATAAGAAAAGAAATCACGGTGTCTAGTGTTGTTTAAAGGCGACAGACATTTGTCAATGATGTGACTTGGTGGTTTCAATTCTAGGACAGGAATAGTTTAAATAGGGTAGTTTATTGATAGAGATTAGGAATCGAGCGTAGTGATGGTGCGTTGTGTGAACCTATTCTAGGAGCGTCGGCCGCAGCCGGCTAATGCGTAGCTTAAACTAGGTCAAGAAAAACATCGTTTAACTCAACAGGTTAAGACCAATGTAGTGGGATGATATTCAGTGAGCTTGAGAGTGGTTTGGGGGATAAAGGAAATGTCAATGGTGTGATCTTCCGGTAGGGTGTCTTCTGGAGTTTCTACGCTTTTCCTTTAGTCTTTCCTTTTCTCACTATGTCTCAGGCCAATGTGATGAACTCCTCTGCCTTAGGCCAGAGGTTAGTTCTATGTTGATTAGGATATAAATATCTGAGTGCGGCCTTCGGCCTACACTCACATATAGTAGGTCTGAAGCGGGTTTCTCTCACCGGGTGTTCTCTTTTCGACAGGTTCTACTGTACCGGAGAAATTAAGGACAGCTCGGATAGGAGGACAATGGCAGTCACACCGAGTGTAGTTCTGCTAAATAACCTCGGCAATGGGACACCATTCCACAAATCATAGTCATATCTAAGCCTTGAGTGTTTAACATAAAAAGGCTAGTTGTCAGTGCCTGAGTTTCAAAAAGGTTGATTTTTATTAACAGTAATTACTTCTCTGGACTATGACATTATTATGTGGAGAAGGTATAATGGTAAAGAAAACTATTCAGTAACCTTTCCCAAACAGACAAGAGGAATTTACTCGGATAGACACCATCAGTTTGTTTCTTGGGGGTCGTGTGAGAGAAGTGCCGGTATTCCTAGCTTCCAGGATTGTTATAGACACATTAGGTACATCGAGTGTTCCGAATTCATGGACAGTATTCTACCATATGTAACATTGGTAGCCAGGTATCCAGACTCAATCAATCATGTGCCATGCCGGAAAGCGTGGGCGGTCATGATTCGCCATTTCACTCGATCACCAGAGTCGTGGATCAGCTCAGTGTTCCTGTCTCGTCCATGCCATGTGGCCAAGCCATCCAGGTATTTTCCTCTCGGTCTTCCTCTTGGTCTGTTCCCTTCGATCTTGCCAGCTGTCACTAAGTTCTCCAGTCCATTTCTTCTCATAACATGTCCAAAAAATTTTGACTGTCTACGTCTAATTTCTCTAATCAATCTACGATTTTCATTTGTCTCTTGTAGTACTTGGTCATTGGTTTTTCTATCTGTCCATGGTATTCTTTGCATTTTCCTCAGAAACCACATTTCTGCAGCCATCAGATGTTTTTCAGCTTGACTGCACATTGTCCAAGTTTCACATCCATACAAAAGAACAGGCTCTATGTATCCCCTCAACACTCTTTTTCTCGTTTCAATTGACATCTTTTTATTGGTTAGAATGTTTTTCATCTTGCTAAAGGCTACTTTCGCAATGGCGATTCTTGTTCTAATCTCTTCAAGGCATCTGCCATCAGATGTTATGACTGTTCCGAGATAATTGAACCGATTCACTTGTTGAAGAATATTCCCATTTACTTGTATATTACATTGTGGTACTTCGTTCTTCCTTGTGACGACCGCAGACAGTATCCAGACTATCCACTATAAAATGGAAGAAGTCGACCCCTGGCCGGAGAGACGCTTCATTTGGTGAGGTCCCTCTAAACGTGCTGTTAGTTAGTTAGTTAGTCGACATATCATCCTCATTGCACATCGAACCATTCAGTCCATAAGTGCTCGGATCCCCTCCTCAGCAAATCCCGCAGCGTGTAGCGGCTAACGACGCCAGTTCTGTGTTGGTTTATCAATCTTCTTTGGCTTCCTGCTTAGTGTTCTTGTTTGGCCACCCCTCTTTTAATTTGCTGTTCTCGCAGTCTGGCCATTGTTGTAGATTCACAGTCATCACTTGGTTCTCGCAAAAGTCTTACTTCTCGTAGAGCATTCAGAATGTCAGCCTGGTCCATGGCGCGTCCGCCCTCCACAGTAGCCTCACCTGCGAGCTTGTCAGCCCGCTCATTTCCTTGTACTAGCGCATGCCCTGGCATGGAGATGAAACTAATCTTTGCCAGCAGAGACCGCTCCAGAGGCAGCAACCATTCACCTCGGATCGACCCCTTCTCTACCCTCTTGATAGCGTTCAAAGAGAGCTTTGCCCTTGTCCTCGTCAGTCCTCTGCCAGATGAGGTCAGCACCTTGGAAGTCAGAAATGCTCTTATTCTTGACTACACCACTCATGCTTTTATGTAGTCGCCAGAACAATTTCAGTGACTTGTCTGTGCTTACCATCTACACACTGTAGTGAGTGAAGGTGAAACCAGCGCCAGATCAATAGCACTGTCCTCAACGCCTGGACGACTCGCTGTCCTGGTGACACAGCCACTGTTGATACAAACCAGGTCAATGGTTTCAAGTGCAGTCTCGAGCTCCTCCCCCTGTGTATTGGAAGAAATGTTCCCCCATGATCTGCCTTTAGCGTTGAAGTCACCACAGAAAATAACATTTCTCTCGTGGCCTAATATGCCACTTAAGCACTGCCACTTCTGGGCGTCCATACTCGCATTGCGAGCATAAACATTAACCAACACGAATGGTATTCTGGATTGAACTCTCAACGCCTGTATTTGTATATCGTCACTGTCCCAACTGGAAATGTCTAGCTCTGACGCCACCATGCTGTCGCGAACGAGAATCGCCATTCCCAGATGTCATCTGTTGTAGAAACATTTGAAGCCGGCAATTCGGAGTAGCTGATCGCCCAGTCTCGCTCCTGGAGTGCTACAATGTCGTTCCTGTAAACTAGGGTTTCTAAAATAGAGCCCCGTTGTTTTACACTGGCACAGTTCCAATACAGAATATGGATATTCCTGAGTCCTACACGGTGAAACTTGAGTCTAAAACGTCTCAAACCACCATGCTTACCTTTCTTTCTGCCTGCGCGGCTTCCACGCCGCCTCTTTAGGTTGACTGCTGACCGCTCAGAGAACACACGTTATTCCGCCATGTTGATAAACCGAAAACACAGAACTCACACACGCTGCTGAAAATTCACTCAAGGATGGCTTCGCTCGATGCACGAACTCCGTAGCACCCGTGCAGATCTTGAGTAGAAACTCCTGGTTTTACATCCTGGCACACAAATTACACGCAAGAGATAAACGTGCTGTATTGTGATGTGGTTTGGCCGGACACTATGATGAAAGATCCTGAAAAAACTGGTCTCTTCTCATTGTACGTAAAAAGGACAACACAATACGACTTTGCATCGATTACAGGAAACTGAACAAAATAACTGTTTTAGATCTTGAACCAATGACAAATACGGACGATCTCCTGACAGAACTGACTGACGCTAAGTTCTTCACGACCCTTGACATGTCTAAAGGTTACTGGCAGATTGCTGTACACGAAGACAGCAGACATCTAACAGCTTTCGCCACGCCTTGGGGACTGTACGAATGGTGCAAACTTCCATTTGGGCTAGTCAATGCCCCAGCCACATTTGTACGCATGACACGACTCCTCCTATCTGACATTCCTAATATCATTTGCTATATTGACGACATCTGTGTCCATACAGAGACAATGACGGAACATATAAAGACACTGGAACAGACACTAGAACGTATCAGACAGCATGGACTGACAGTGAAACCTTCAAAGGTGAGCATGGCTTACCAAGAGATATCGGTTTTGGGGTACAGAATATCTAATGGCTTTGTCAAGACAGACAACAAAATTGTCTCCAAAATTCTAAAACTGTCACTTCCAACAAATAAGAAACAAGTCCGCAGTTTGTTGGGACTTATTAATTATTACAGAAACTTTATTCCTGATTTTTCAGAACTGACTGAGGTTTTTTCTAACTTACTAACCAAGAATAAACCCGAAAAAGTTGTAAACGATGAATGCCTACGAAATGCATTTCATAAAGTTTTGGCACACTTTTCTGATAAGAATTCACCTAATCTCATCCTTAAATTGCCCAACATTCGTTTACCTTTCAGATTGAGAACAGATGCTAGCTCCATTGCGATCGGTGCAGTCCTATTGCAGGAATACAACGACATCCTGCATCCCGTTTGTTTCCTATCAAGAAAACTAAGGCCCCGAGAGCGGGCATGGTCCATTCCGCAATTAGAGGCACTGGCCTTAGTAGAAAGTGTGACGAAGCTGTCCAAATATCTTCTAGGACGTCACTTTATCATCGAAACTGACAACAGTCCATTAGGTATATAAATTCCGCAGTACCATCAAATAATATGATTGCTCGCTGGTCCTTGAAGCTTCAGAATTTCAGTTTTGAAGTTCGCCATATTCCCGGCAGAATGAATACAATCGCCGACCTTTTGTCCCGTTGTCCGACAGACCCAGTAAGCAATGTCTGAGTGCACTGTGTAATATTACACTCAGCCCAACACAGCCACCAATGAGTGAATTTTTTCCATTCACCTACTGTGTAAGGTCTATAATTAAAATTGTGATACGGTTTAGAAACCGACATGTATAATATATTTATTTTAATCAAGTCATGTAATGAGTGTAGTATAATTGTGTAGTGTGTGTTAGAATGAGAACAATATTAATTGTATATATACACCAAGAACAGTGTCACAGACGCTTAACCACTTACCAGAAGCGAACTTTACCATTGTGACATCTGTGAGTGATTTTCTTCACCGTGATATTTTAACATGTGCAAATGTGGACCGAACATTGACTTCTACACCACCTCTGCAGCGAATTCAATCCAAATTGTTCGACGTGTGAACATCAGAAATAAGAACAGTCGATCTTTATCCAGAAGTTGTGAACACATCGAGAATAAGAACATTCCATCATAATCCGTTGTGATACTATAACATCAAACACGAACTGTGAGAACATTTTACTATCCGTTCCGAAATAAAACCGGATCATTTGTGTTCAGACAGTGTAACATCAACCAAATTTTGCGTTTCGTGTGTATTTCCGGTATAATTTAAAAAGTCTAGCAAAATTAGCAGACTATGTACAAATTTCCAAAAATTTATGACAACTGTAAAATCCTTTTGAATCCATAAAATATAATATACCAATTGGGTACATATTTATTTTGATTAGTGTAATCTTAGAATCATATCTTGATTAATGTATTCATATTACCGACTTTTTCTCGTTAATATGAAGAAACGTCAAGCAATGACGCTAAGAAATTAAATAATTATTGTAATGTATGGAATTTCTTGAATGTCAAAATTACTTCCCTTGCATTTGTGAATTACATCAAGGGCCATAATTTGAAACATATTCATTAATGTATATTGTATAGATAGACATTTTGTTGCTCAAATAGTTGGCACAGCAGGTAGGCGTCCACCAAGCATGTCATAGAGCTGCCAACATTGCAAACCAACATAAGAACTCCTGACCAAATGAGGGCAGAGTTTAAGTGTTTAATACGACTAAATACAAAGCCGTATTTCAGTCTGGCTAGATGGTTGTTGCAAAACAATCATATTATTACGTTTTTTTCAAATAGCTGCGAGGTAGATGCGTGAAGCTGGTGCTACTGATCTGACTGGGTATTATTGCAATGAAGGTAACCAGGCATCAGGGGGATGAAACCTGAATTGTGTTAAAAGTTGTACTTCATTTGTCATTTCAATGCAACTTACATTTTTTTTGTATATATTTCTATGCCTTATATGTATTTTCATGCATAACACTGGGAAAAAGTAGTCTCTGACATGAAATTAACACTACCCCAGTATATACATACATCATGAATGAAAGATGGCATCTTTCATTGAGGTACCCGGGGAGAATGTCAGAGCCTAGCTACGCAGCAACATCGTTACGGCACCCGGCGGACAAGAGTTGTCGGCTGGCGAGATTCTTACCTGACACGCGACCAGCGCTGACGACAGACGCACGCAAAGCCACGTGACCCCACCAGAGGCAGTGGGCAGTGTGCGTGATAGCTGAGACCAAGCTGGGACTGGACACTGAACGGACGTGTGTGTCGAGAGCAAGGCGTTTGTGTGAATCTCCGTGGTTGTGAGCTGAACGAC
This sequence comes from Cepaea nemoralis, assembly GCA_014155875.1. Lineage (NCBI taxonomy): Eukaryota > Metazoa > Mollusca > Gastropoda > Stylommatophora > Helicidae > Cepaea > Cepaea nemoralis. The sequence continues at coordinate 102,495 of JACEFZ010005600.1, read as the reverse complement.
TGATATCGTGAGCGTCAGACCTATGAGCTGTATTGTGGTTGTGAGTTATATGTTGTACATTGTTGTAATTATCGTTATGTATTTAATGTGGCAATAAATCCATAGAACTTGTGTTGCTGTGTCTTACGTCGAATCACGTTATACTGTACTGTCTCACATGTGTTAGCCAACGAGCCTAATAGAAGATCCTGACACACCTCCTTTCTTATTTCTCGAGTTAAAGATTTATACTTCATCCTGCTGTTATCGGATTCACCTCCTTTCTTATTTCTCGAGTTAAAGATTTATACTTCATCCTGCTGTTATCGGATTCATCTCCTTTCTTATTTCTCGAGTTAAAGATTTATACTTCATCCTGCTGTTATCGGATTCATCTCCTTTCTTATTTCTCGAGTTAAAGATTTATACTTCATCCTGCTGTTATCGGATTCACCTCCTTTCTTATTTCTCGAGTTAAAGATTTATACCTCATCCTGCTGTTATCGGATTCATCTCCTTTCTTATTTCTCGAGTTAAAGATTTATACTTCATCCTGCTGTTATCGGATTCACCTCCTTTCTTATTTCTCGAGTTAAAGATTTATACTTCATCCTGCTGTTATCGGATTCACCTCCTTTCTTATTTCTCGAGTTAAAGATTTATACTTCATCCTGCTGTTATCGGATTCATCTCCTTTCTGTTTAAGCTCCCTTCGTTGTTTTATTAATTCTAACGTGTCTGATGTAATCCATGGCTTAAGTTGCTTTTTCTTGGTCGGAATTAAATCTTTGGCTGCAGTCATCAAGATATCTCTAGCTTGTACTGCCAGTTCATCAGGTGTCATTTCCTCTTGTACAGACATCAAGACCCCAAAGCGATTCCTAACTTCTATGTTGTATGCATCTGGTATTTTTTGTGAGATCAAAACGAAGTGGCCTTGGTCCTCGGGTAAGCTTTTTGAGTTTTAATTTCAGATCTGCTTCTAATAACTGATGATCTGTATCACAGTCTGCACTTCGTAGGGTTTTTGCAGATGTTATGCTTGGTCTCCATCTTCTTTGTATTAAAATATAATCTATCTGATCTTTGGTAATACTGTTCGGAGACTTCCATGTGAAGAGTCTTCTTGGATGTTGTTTAAAAAGCGTGTTGGCTATCGTGAACTCATTTTCTGTGCAAAATTCAATTAATTTGTCACCTGCATCATTTCTATTTCACAATCCAAATGTTCCTAAAACGTGTCTCTGATGTTCAGCTCTTCGTGCACCTACTTTTGCATTAAAATCTCCCATTATTATTGCTATATCATTATGACCAATCTTATTTAATGTGTCTTGTAGTGTGTTGTAAAAATCTTCAATTTCGTCCTCCTCTGCTGTTGAAGTAGGTGCATATATCTGTACAAGAGTTGTGTTTTTTGGACGGCCTTTAAGCCTAATAGTGAGGATTCTATCACTAACTGGATTATATCCCATTAACGCTTTTGCAGTTGTCTTATCTAAACAAAATGCCACTCCACTCTGGCCTCCGACGTCTCTACCAGAATAAATGAAAAGACTTCTATTTTCAGTTGTAAAACGTCCCTTGCCGCTCCAGCGATGTTCACTAATTACTAAAATGTGAATGTTTAACCTCTCAATCTCATCACATACTACTTTAAGCTTTCCGTCATACAGACTTCTCACATTCCACGTTGCTATTCTCACTCTGTTTCTTAGTCTGACACAGGGGATTTCCTTGGTAACACAGTCAGGATTAACTCCGTCATCACGATTACTAGTACTGGTCCCTGTGTCACAGTCTTCCCCAGTGTTATCTGATCTGCCTGGCCTGGGGCTCTCGCCACCAGATCTCTTTCTTATTATGTTTTCTTTCATGGTTGTTATGGTTTCTTGATATCACTGGTAGAAATAGGCAGGGGGCTTCTTGATCCACCTATTACTTGTCGTTGTTATTGTGTGCCTTTCTGGCACACCACATGTGCCATTTGTTATGTTAGAAACAGCCCGCTGCTGGTGGGAAACACTAGTACAATGAGTTCCTGTTGTCTCCTCTTCCATGGAAACAAGGGAACTGTATTTCCTAGTTGGCCCCAGATGTTAACACCACTGAGATAATTCGCACGGCCAGCCTCACAACTGTCCCCCTCAAGAGTCAGCAGAACTTGCCTCCTGTAGAGCCACATGCTTGGCTTCATCTGCAAAATGAGTTGTTGGAATATTACTCTCTTCTGCTATCCCACTTCAGTTTGCTGGGTATGACGCACTGCATTTGCCAACACACACACACACACACACACACACACACACACACATACATATATATATATATATATATATATATATATATATATATATAATATATATATATATATATATATATATATATATATATATATATATATATATATATATATATATATATATGTCGTACTATCGATATTTGCTATTGCTGTTCCTACCAGAGACCAAAAAGCGATCACGGTGGTAAAGGTGTTAGTAGAAAGATGGTTTTTGTATACGGGTGTGCTGAGGAGACTGCACTCCTTTCAAGGTAGGAACTTCGAATCTGCGGTGATTGCGGAGTTATGCAAGACGTATAGCATTGAGAAGAGCTTACCATGAGTTGGAACGCGAAAGAAAATGGTCAGTGTGAGCGCATTACTAAAGCCACGTATTATTTACTCAAACCCCTCGAATCCAAAGAGAAGAGGAGATGGTCCGATCGATTAGCCAATGTGGTGCAGGTATACAACTCAACGCCTCACGCCTCAACAGGATTTCCTACTCATTATCAAATTTTTGGACATTAGCCTCGACTACCTGTAGACTTAATTTTAAATACCAATGACAGGGATGCCAGTTCTGGTGAATATTTAGAGATGTAGCCTTCATGTTTGCATGACGCACACGTCCGGGCAAACGAGCAGCTAAAGAAACTCGCAGCCATTAGGAAAGATACAAGTGCTAAACTGGCAAACTCTATTCCGTTGCAAGTTGGCGAACTTATCAGAAAAAGAATCCATCACACTGAGAGAGCGAAAATACAAAACATATGGTCCGAAGACATGTACATAGTCGCCAGAGCACCAACCATGTCGGGAGGACCATAACGTAATCAGAAAGTTTGGAGGCGACATTAGTTAGGGTAGTCGTCACGAACTGCGACGTTGCGAGAACAGAGCAGAGGAAAGGATGTCAGAGAAGACGTTGGGACTGCCAGCCAAACCCAATGTCCCAGCGACTGTCGAGGTAGACCAGAACATTCTGGATGAAACGGGATGGTATATGTTTCAGCCTGGAGACATGAATAAGCGGTGGTCTGAGAGAATCAGACGTTGTGAGAGGAGGTGATAGGACTTCGATGTTGGAGTAAGAGCGATGAGTTTAGAGTTAGTGCAGGCGCTAACATACTTTTGGAGGGTGGGAGTGTGACGGTCGGGACAATTAGCTTTCCAAAACCGCCAATGTGTACATAAATCAAATCAAATCAAATCAACTTTATTAGGGTCACAAATTGGGCGCGCAGGCCCGTCTTACATTCGGCCCTTCCAATCACTCGTCTTTCATTCATCAAAAGCATTATACATTTACATAGGAAGAAAAATAAACATTGTGAAATGAATGTTGTAAACATAAACAAGGCTTATTACCATGTTATGAGGCCCATCTCCCACTTATCCATACATCACCTCGCCCACACACACCCCCACCTACCCACACACACGCACACCAGGGACACATACATACCCCACCAACCGACCCATCCCCCTCGCGCACATCCCCCACCCACACACTCTGCCCTCATCTGATCCCCCAACCAAAACACACTCGCCACCCACAAACATGCCCCCACTAACCCACACATCCCACGCCCATCCACATCCTAACCCACACATCCTCTCCCCATCCACACCTCAAACCACCCATCCCCCAGCCACATTTCCATCGACCACATATTCCCCACCCATGCACACAATCCCCCATCAACCCACACATCGCACATCCACTCACACATCCCCAAACCATACACACACATCCCCACCAAATGACATGTCCCTACCCCCCCCCTCCCCACACACATACACACACACATCTCCCTAACCACCCATACATCTCAAAACCACTCACACACACCCCACCACCAACACATACAACTTCCACCCACCCACACATGCCTTAGCCCAATCCCCCACCACACAATCCCCCACCCGCACATCACATACACCCCCTACCACGCAAAATTCCCAACCCAGGCACCACACACACATATCCCTCACCAACACATCCCCACTTACACACCACACACATATACTCCACCCAGATACCACACAATATTCTCACCCACACCCACACAGATACCCTTACCCATCCACCCCACATACCCCCACTCACACACCACAAAACACACACACATACCTCACCCACACAATATCCCCAACCAACACACCACACACCTCTCCCCACCCACACACGCATTCCTTACCCGTCCACCAACACACACTCACTAGCGCATACATCCTCCACTACGCACCCACACCCTCACCCACCCACCCACCCCAACCAAACATCTGTCGATCACAATACCCCTACCCACACACAACCTCCACCCACTCACACATCCCATCCCGACACATACAACTCCCTCACCCACCTACACATCCCTAAGCCACTCACACACCCTCACCCACTCATTCCCCATCCACGCTCACATTTCCCACCCACAAACCCCCACATACTTCCCCCAACCACCACACATCCCCTACTCACCCCCACATATACCCCACCCATACACACATTCCCCGCACCCATCATAAACATCCCCCACACCATCCACTATCCTCCACCCACACACATATCTTCACCCATACCACCACAAACATACCCTCCACCCACACATCATGCACACATCCCGCACCAACACACCGCACACATATCTCACACCCACACACGATACACTTCTCCCCACCCGCCCTTGCATCCCCAATCCACCCAACACAATCCCCTACCCACACAACCCCGCCACCCACACATACTTCCTCAAACCATCCACACATCTCCACCCACATAAACACACATCCCCCGCATCCATCCCTTACACATATCCTCCATACATAAGGACATCGACCGGAATATTTTAAAAACAATTTGGAAGTTCAAAGACATGGACTAATAGGCGACTATGTAAACAGGTGTTAATCCATCACAGGAAATGCAGTCTGGTTTTCCAGTCAAATTAGATCAAAATCAACATACGCTTTGTCCTGACCTGTCAGAAAACCAAAAAGTAGGCACCGGATGTGGCGAATTGATGGCGATGAGAGACGCACATGAACTAGAAAATTTGCTTCAAAGAGCAATGAACCCAGGCTAGGATGTAGTGGGCCTAGATAAACCTATAGATGCATATGGGTCTCTGCAATGTGGTAAGTTGATTAAAGGGTTCCGCGCGAGTCGCAGGGAAGGCAAGGCCACGTTACTTCAGAAAGGCGCCAATTTAGCTAACATATATGCAAGGTACAGAGGTAGTTTGAGAGATTAGCAGTTTGACTCTGATGATGGCGAGTGTCTAGACTCAAACGCAGTTGGGACCAGGACGACAATAACAGATCTGTTTAGGTAGATATATCTAAGGATAGGACGGAACACAGGCTTGCAGAATCAGTAAGTATCAGGACAGTGCAACGGAGGATGGGAAACCATTCTAGAGACGCATACTTAGTCGTCATAATCTCCCCTGTAGTTGTGCCGTGGCGTCGTCAACGGCGCCAGGCGAATACAATCCACCTGTCCACAGGTTCGCCTGTGAGCGGGACTAACCTGACAGCGGTCAAGCCTGTACATGCGTGACGCATGAAGTCCACGCCGGTACACAATCCCGCCTGGCAAGAACTTACAGCGAGAAACGCCAGACGGCTTGGGATCGTCGGACAGTACCCGGCGGGTCTGGGAGAAGCTATGACTGATGCGTCTGAATGCGAATTGATAGTAAACCTTGTGTGAGGCTAGGAGACTGTGCGGCTGTGGTAGGGGTTTGCGAGTGTATCCATTGTATTGATTTATTGAGTAATTGTATTGCGGCATCGATATTGTAATGGCGAGATGCCTGATCTGATTGTGTTGCGCGAGAAGTGTAAATAAAGTGTTTGACTTAGTGTTGCAGTGTGTCCCGTCAAGTTACTCTGTGACGGTGTTTGTCTCACATGTGTTAGGAAACACGAGCCTTAGTTATTGTTAAATGTAAGAACCTGACATGTGTGAACGTGGGTAGCTCGTCCTTGTCGGATTTGAACCATATATGTGAGCGTGAGTAACTTATTCTTGTTAGATTTAAATCATAAGAAATAGGAATGTTTAGAATGTGTGAACGTGGGTAGCTAGTCTCTAGTGCAGTTGAACGACACATGTGAATGGAAGTGCTACGACAAGTTGATTGAACCATAGATAACATGGCTAACTTGTCCTCGTTAGATTAGTTGAGTAACACAGAAAGCGTGTGTAAGCGAAGTTCTGGAAGGAAAGTTCTGGAAAGAAATTAAGTTGGTGAATGTATTGAGCGGACGACATTACGACGAACAACCATACTTGACAGCATACAAACCTACAAAACTTAGTTGACACGCATACACCTCACAAAATTACATGTCCTAATATTTTCTTCGTCCAAAAGCAACAGGTTTTTGTGGGGCATCCGAAACAGTTAGCAGTAAAGGTCATTTTTCCGGACAGTAACGACCTTACAGTCTCTGGTCCAGTTTTCCACCAGCCTCCAGTTCTCCAGAGCACTTAAGTATTATCTTTTTCATATACTTTTGTAGGCAAGTTTAGGCACGCGCTGTAATTTCAGAAATACTGTACAAATTGTTCCATTTACTAACATCTTATAACTAACAATTATTTGAACATTCATTGCCATTGTAATATTCCATCATGTCTAATTTAAATGACTTCATCGAGACGGGGTTAAAATTAAAGTTAACTGGTGATGAGTTGACAAAATGGAGTGAGGCAAAGTATTCAGAACACCTCCTAGTACAGGAAAAAGCCAATGAACGCAAAGACAGAGCTGCTGAAAGAGCTGCCAAAACTAGACAGGCAGAATAAGAGGCCGAGGCTAGAAAAGCGGAAGCTGCAACCAAACAGGCAGAGACTAACGCCGAGATAAGAAAGGCTGAGATCTTAGCCCAGAGTAAGAGAGAGGAGCTAGAAATTAATGCTCGAACAAAGAAGGAAGAACTCGATATGCAGCTGAAAATTAAACAACTAGAAGCTGATACATCTGCAGACAAAGAGTATAGGAAATCAGAAAGACTTGAAAAAAAGAATCAGTACAAAAAGTATCAAGGGATGGTGAGAAATTTCACCACGAGTGACTGCATAGCAGCCTTCACCCAGAACTTCGAAACCTTAATGGCGCATTATCATATCCCTGAGACTGAATGTAACATCATATATATGAGAAGTCTGTCAGGGGAACCTCTGAAAGTGATAGAGACCATCCCCAAAGATCTTAGGAAAGATTATCAGTACATTAAATCCAAAATTATGTCACATTTCCTGTTAGATGAAGCAGGTTACAGAGACCAATTCAGTAAAGTAGCTCCAAAACCTACACAAACGTTCTCTGACTACATTTCTGTAGTACAGAATATTTTTAGTAAATGGCTGTCAGCAGCCAAAGTAAACAACAACTTTGATAAACTGAAAGATCTCATTCTGAGAGATAAAATCATCTAATCTCTACCACCACCATTTTCTAAGTTTCTGCAAGAGTGTGAATGTGAAAGTGTACAACAGATAGAGAAACGTGGTTCGGCTTATTTTACAGCCAACAAACAATGTTTTTCTAGTGGGTTAACTGACATAAATTTTGTAGCAGCCGCTACCTATGACAAATCAAGGTCAGATCCCTACAGTAGGCAAAGACCATTTAAGCAACCTACTGAGAAATACTACCAATGTAGATATTGCCAACTGCCACACAACCAAACTGATATGTGTGACAAAAACCCAGGATACCTCACATACTTGCAAAACTATATTGATAAGCAAGATGAAGAGCGAAAGATCTATAAACGGCTAACCAAATGCTTCCTTTGCAAAGCGTATGGCCACTGGCGCCATTCTTGTAAGGGTAGACAGATGACCAGGAAGGCTAATGCAGCCTTGTTTGATAGCTCTTCCTCAGATGAGGAACAAGTTGAAAATTACCCTGTTAACTCAGCACAGGAAATTGATGTATTTCATCTTGAAAAGTGTACCATCTGTGATCGGTTCAATGAAGACGGCCTATTAACATGCGGCCACTCAATACCTATTGCCAATGAAGAAGCTAATTTGGTGATAGACTCCAAAGGCAAGATTAACATCCACCAAGGATATGTGAATGGCAAGCCTGCTACAGTTTCACGAGATAGCAGAAGCACTCTTATCGGTTTAAAGAGAGACTTCATATTGCCTACTGATTATACAGGCAAACATGTAACATGCAGAACTTTCTCAGGTAACATCGAGAAATACCCACTTGCATGGGCATATATTGCCACCCCATTCCTCACAGGAAAGGTTAAATGTGCAGCATTATCCAATCCATGTTGCGACATAATTGTTGGTGCCCTTCCTGAGGTGAATGATATGCCTCATGACTGTATAACAACTGCTAACAAATGTATTGATGATAATGCAACATCATCTCCAACTGAATGTATTATTTAGAATGTGTTATCATCGAATTAATATATTTTTTGCTAATTCAGTAATGGCATCACACGAATCCATTGATTTAAATGTTTCATCACCATGTGTTATTGAAAATGCTAATGCAGTAACTAGATCTGCTGCAAAAATGCAAGAGCAAATCAACCAAACTGAGGCACTAGAAATGCTAAGCCCAGTAATATTACCTCCCAAGACCATGAGGGAAAATTTTATTTCAGCCCAAAAGGTTGATTCATCATTGCATAAATATTTCAATCTTATAGGCCAAAAGCAAAGATTAACAAAGAATGCCAGATGGCATTTTGCTCTAAAAGATGGCATCCTTACAAGATACTATACCAAAGGTAACAGCACCACAGAGCAAACGGTGTTGCCAATCGAACACCGCAAACAAGCCTTACATCTGGCACACGATATACCCTTTGCAGGGCATATGGCCTATTCAAAGACTAGATCTAGATTGGTGACCCAGTTTTACTGGCCAAGATTCTGTAGTGATACCAAGCAATATTGCAGAACTTGTGACATCTGCCAAAAACTGGTCAAGAAGGACAAACACCTACAAGCTGCATTAAAAATTACAGATTTAGCTAGTAGACCCTTCGAGAAGATCTCTGTCGACATTGTAGGTCCTCTAAACCATGTAACATCTAGAGGAAATAAGTTAATAATAACGATAGTTGATCTCTGTAGCCGCTGGCCTGAAGCTATTCCACTTAAGAACATAACTGCCAAAGATGTAATGGAAGTTTTCTTCCACATATTTTCTAGAGTAGGGTTTCCTGACACCATCCTCTCAGATCGAGAAAGTCAGTTTATAGCTGCAGCCACTCAAGCTTTCACTAGAATGTTAGGTGTAAAGCAATGTTTCAACAGCCCGTACCACCCTCACTCGACGGGAATTATTGAAAAAATAAATGGCGATCTCAAGCATATGTTATCCAAGGTTACCCAGGAACATCCTGAAGGCTGGGATACCTATCTGCAGGCAATATTATTTGCATATCGCGAAGTTCCTCATTCCAGCACAGGTTTCTCACCATTTGAACGTGTATATGGTGCCAAACCACGAGGCCCATTGTATATGTACCATCCCATGTTAACTGAAACTGTAACTATACATAAACCCATATCATCATATGAACATGAAACATCATTGCGTGAAAGGATAATGAGATCTTGTATGATAGCTAAAGAAGCACTTAAACAATCTGGTGCTATTTACAGACAGTACGCAAAAAGAGGAAATAGGACATTAACACTGACACCTGGACAAGACGTTATACTTCTTCTGCCTAGTGACCGACATCTACTGACAGACTCATGGCAAGGACCATTCAAGGTACTCAGACAGATCTCGACTGTTGACTATGAAATTACTGTCAAAGACAAAAATAAAATATTCCACATTAACATGCTAAAACCATATTACAACAGAGACGAAAACCAAGACGAAACAGCAGCCAGCACAACGATAGTTGACCATGAAGACGACGAAGATACTGACAATATACCGACACCATCACTTGAAACGTCAAACTATCTGCAGAACATCAAAGTAAATGACTCAAATGACTAACCTCACTCAAACAGAGACCGACAGTTGCAGACAACTGCAACAAGACATTCACAAAGATGACAAGACTTCTTTTGACTTCAACAGACAACGACAGACCATGGAACAGAACAACAGCAGACATTTGACTTCAGCAGAGAACGACAGACCATGTAACAAAACTGCAGTAGACATTTGACTTCAACAGACAATGACAGTCCATATAACGACATTACAGCAGACATTCGACCGGATCAGACAGCACGGACTGACAGTTAAACCATCTAAAGTTGACATAGCCTACCAAGAAATCTCCTTTTTGGGCTATAAAATCTTAACGGCTTTGTCACGACTGACGATAACATCGTGTCAAAAATTATAAAATTGTCGCTTCCAACGACAAAGAAAGAAATCCGAAGTGTCTTAGGTCTGTTGAATTACTACAGGCAGTTTATACCAAATTTTGCAGAGTTGACCGAGTGTTTTACTAACCTATTAACAAAAGACCAACCAAACAAAATTGTGAACAGCGAATGCCTAAGACCTGCTTTCTCAAAAGTATTGTCTTATTTCTCTAATAAACCCATTCTTAAGTTGCCAAATTTGCATATTATTTTCAGATTAAGAACGGACGCGAGCTCCGTGGCGATTGGCGCAGTATTACTACAGGAATATGACCATATTCTCCATCCTGTATACTATCTGATCCGCAAACTAAAGCAGAGGGAACGAAATTGGTCCACCCCTCAAATTGAGGCCTTTGCCCTTGTGTATACATTTACGAAATTATCGAGATTCCTCCTTGGGAGGCACTTTATAGTTGAAACCGACAATAGTCCGTTAACAATCATCACATCGGGAGCTCCTACCAACCACATGATTGCACGTTGGTCAATACTCCTCCAAGATTACAGTTTTGAGGTTAAACATATTCCAGGCACACAGAATACGATCGCGGATCTTCTATCCCGATGTCCTGACGACACCCAGTAGCCTAACTACTTCTGAGTGCAATGTGTTATAGCACTCAAACCACACAGCCAAAAATGAAAGTGATTCAGATAAGCTGTGGGAAATGTGATAGGGACCAGGTCCTAGTGTAAATATAGTTATTATTTTATAAATAGTGTGATAATTGTGATGTATACATGTGTAGAACGTGTTAGAAAGGAAACATTATTTATTGTACATATTATAAACAATAACAAACAGTGCTACGGAAGTTCAAAACTTACTTCATGTGAACGATCTGATTTATCCGTGGTACCTGCCAACCAGAGATGTTCCGATGTATTTTAATCCGTGTGAAAAGAAACTGTGACATTTACATTTCTACAGAACACTTTAATCCATATTTTGCAACGAAATAGTGAATTCGCCAGCTGTTTCTAAGAACTGTGTATTCCGATCATTGTTACAACATCCGTGCGGAACAACACTGTGTTAAGAACATCCGAACACGTCAGCTGTGTGTGTACTTCCGGTATTTAGAAATGTAATCAAAAAGTTAGCAGACGATAAACTAATGTTCACAAGGAAGTGTCGAACGCAATACACTTTGTGAACGCAAATTTACCATGTACGAATTGTATGTGAGGATTTTTCATTAGTGTAATAGGAGAATCGTAACTTGATTAACTTGTTCACAATAGCTCACTATTGTAAAGAAGCACCAATTTATGACGCTTAGAAATGAATTAACAAATGTAATTTATTGTTTTGAAAGTATGGTGAAATTATCTCCCATGAATTTTGAATTGTTTCACAGATTACACCAAAGGCAAACAATTGTAATACGTAGTAATGTGTAATAGATAAAAACCACCTTCATGTTGCCAGATTGTCAACACTCCAAGATGACGTCAGCTAGGTATGGAAGAAATTGCCGAAGTTGTAGACCAACACGAGATGTTCCTACCAAGTCTGGGTGGGACTCAAATGTTGGAGTTGCCTCAGATCGAGACGGCTCACAGTCTAACCTGACGTTTTTTGAAATTTTTCTTTATTGGTTGCGAGGTAGTTGCGTGTGTCGCTGATAGCTATCTGACTGACTGGGTCATATTAAAACGGAGGTGATTATCCATCGAGAGGATTGTACTTGGGAGGTTTTACTTCTGGACATCATGTGAGAGTGTGTGGTTATAACTTGCAATGCCTACATATTGCAATGAAACCTAAGTCAAGTCAGATGACAACTAATGGGTAGATTCTGACAGGGTTTATATATATATTAACCCAAATTTACAGGAAGCTCACATGAAAGGTTTCACCTTTCATGGAATGGAAGGCGGGGAGAGTGTCATAATCTCCCCTTTAGTTGTGCCGCGGCGTCGTCAACGGCGCCAGGCGAATACAACCCACATGTCCACAGGTTCACCTGTGAGCGGGACTAACCGGATAGCGGTCAAGCCTGTACATGCGTGACGCATGAAGCCACGCCGGTACACAATCCCGCCTCGCAAGAACTCACAGCGAGAAACGCCACGTGGCTTGGGATTGTCGGATAGTACGGACGTGTCTGAGAGAAGCTCGTATGACTGATGCGTCTGAATGCGAATTGATAGTAAACCTTGTGTGAGGCTAGGAGACTGTGCGGCTGTGGTAGAGGTTTGCGAGTGTATCCATTGAATTGATTTATTGAGTAATTGTATTGCGGCATCGATATTGTAATGGCGAGATGCCTGATCTGATTGTGTTGCGCGAGAAATGTAAATAAAGTGTTTGACTTAGTGTTGCAGTGTGACCCGTCAAGTTACTCTGTGACGGTGTTTGTCTCACATGTGTTAGGAAACACGAGCCTTAGTTAAATGTAAGAACCTGACAGATATATCGTAGGAAAGGACGGAACACAGGCTTGCAGAATCATTAAGTATCAAGACAGTGCAACGGAGGATGGGAAACCCCTCTTGAGACGCATACTTAGTCGCAGCCACAAAGGACAGCTAGCGATCTACGAAACCGGCAGCAGGCTGATAAACCTGGAAGAAGCCTCTTGCAAGGTTGCTAGAGGAAAGGACGTGTGAGAAACTGCCACTCTAAAGACGGGCGTGGTGATTAAACCAATGCACCCTTATGCGGACGGGCGGGCATCCGCTGGATGGCAGGACCTTGAGTAAGTTGGTGTAAGATTTAGTAAGACATTTGTTAGACTATAGACGGGATTTTTTCACGTGGACTTCTAGTAATAAAATTCCCCCTGGTCTCTGGGTAGTGAGATCGGACGCCCGTGTGTATTGTTGCTCACGTAAAAACTCCCTTGACAATTGGAAATCGAAAAAGAGTAGCCTAACGGCGCTTCCCGGGCAAAATTTCGAGTTAAAAATTTACCCAAAGTATTTAAGGATCCTCGCCGGTGCTACAGAGTTCGTGCACTGAGCTGAGTTTCTCCAGACTCAGGTTTGAGTTAGGAGAAGAACGGAGCACTTATGGGTTGCACCCGTGTGCCATGATGTTGATCCATCGACTAAACTAAACTAAACTAAATTAAACTATGATGTTGTCATGCTTCTCTATTTTATTTAGCACGTCATGGATGTCTTCGTGGAAGTCCTCGCATTCTTGCTCATTATTGTTTGTATTACATGGTGCGTATATTTGTACATATGTTGTAATTGTCTGTTCTTTTATTCTCACTGTTATGATTCTTTCTGATATATATTTTATTTCTAGTATTCCTCTGGCTAGCCGTGGTTCAATAACTATTCCCACACCGTGTCTTGCCCTTTCTTGTTGTTCCACTCCAGAGCAGACAAACGTGTAACTGTGGTGGATCTCCTTGCATCCTTCCCCCTTTATTCTGGTGTCCGCGATTTCCATCAGTCCAACTTTCCTCTCTTCCATTGTTTCTATGAGTTCTTCTTCTTTAGTATTAACATCGCAGACGTTCATTGTGCCTATTTTTTTTAAAATACTGATCTATCTCGTAGTCCATTAACATTGTCGGGTCTATATCCATTAGGGTCAGTCCGTTTATACTGCTTAGTTTTTCTACGAGCAGTAAGAAGATCCCCTGCCGGCTTTGCTAGGCCAGTCGTAGGTTTAGGACAACACTCTGATCATAGGGAGTCCATCCCCTATGGCGAGCCATATCCCCGTAAACCCATGACCTCACTGTCATGGTTTCCCAGTCTGCACCACGTGGAGGTGGGGTTGACTTGTGTAATCTGCGGGTCATCTGCAGGCTACTAATTTTCACTTTTCACCCCTCCTAGGAGAGGCTAACTGATCCTAACCCTGCTGGCTGCAGGGCCAGACGCAGTCCACACCTTGCAGACAATAGGGTACAATGATGTTGTTAATAAAGTGGATGTATGTTGTCCATGATGTTGGCATATATTGATAATTATGTGGATTTATGTTGTCATTGATGTGGTTGTATATTGATATCTGCTGAGGATGATGATAACGACGAAGGTTTACAATGATAATGGCGGCTATGATGATAAAAGACGAGACAACACGATGATGATAATGGCTATGCTTGCTTGTTTGTGTTCGTTGGCTTGAGCTCCAACGCAAAGTCCTGTATGTCGGATGAAGGCATCCTGTTGTCCAACATCAGTGTGATGTCATACAGGACCTGAGGTTTGCGTGAGTATCCGTTGTCCCATGTCTGGCTTATTGGTGCGCAGACTGGTGGTTCCTCGCCGTACAGGCAGACACTCTCCGACTTCGGAGGAATCGGCGATCCTATTGACTTCAGCCAGGACCCCGAAGGTACCTGTTGCCCAGGACGCTCAATAGGTCTTGGCCAGTATATAACCCGGCCCTGGTGCCTTGGAAACACCTCTGCGTCCCATGATAATGGCTGTGATATGTA
Source organism: Cepaea nemoralis (assembly GCA_014155875.1). Taxonomy (NCBI): domain Eukaryota; kingdom Metazoa; phylum Mollusca; class Gastropoda; order Stylommatophora; family Helicidae; genus Cepaea; species Cepaea nemoralis. The sequence goes on along the minus strand of JACEFZ010005600.1, from coordinate 87,425 downwards.
CAGTAATGATTGCGACTTTGATGATAGCAATGAGGACACAAAATGGGTAGTGAGGAGCGGAATTCAATTTTGTATGACGCTCACGTAGCGTCGATAATCAAGAATATTATTTTTATTATGTTTCAGGTAGTCAATTTGACGACCTGGGTAAAATGTGTATATACAAATTTATGGAATTGTGGCTTCGGGATAAGTGACTGCCGGTGGAGTTCCTTTAGGTGTAGCCTTTTTCTTGAGGCAGTTAGTAGGTAGTAGTCTCCGAACGAACAGTAGCTGTTTCCCCTCACCCACCAGTCATTTGCAGCATTCCCCTGAAATCCAGTCGCATATCATAGTTCTTATCTCTCTTCGATGTTGTTATGTATTAGTTTTCCTTAACGTTGATTTGTATACTGTAACTGATGTACGGATTACATTACTTGTGATGTTGGAGATTGTCACTCTGTTACTGTTCAGAAGGAAATAAATATACCTTTGAGTTGCCTTTCATTTGGACTTGGCAGACTGAGGTTGTTTAGGTTGGCCTAAGGCCCTTATAATCAGTACACTCATATATAGCTTGACATCGTACCACAGGACATTTATGGGGCAATAGTATAATTAGCGGTCGTCCTCACGAGGAACCGAACCTAAATCTATCATATTCCTCCCTCTCTTTCACCTCGTTTCACCCTTCTCTTCCCCCTTCTAACCTCATCATCTCTCAATGCCAATGACAGGGCGCTGCGGGCGAGGCTTAAAGTTTAGAGTCGACTCCTAAGGCTCCTCCTAAGCATAACTTCATATTTATGCCCTCACTCTTTTATTCTTTCTAGTCTTTACCTCTTCTTTCCTTCTCTCTTTATCTTCTCTCCCTCTTTCTCACCCTTCCCCTATCATATATATATATAATTTCGATTTCTGTCTATTCTTCCATCCTCTGTGGTTATACTTTCTAGATATTTAAATTCTTCCACTTGTTTCAGAGGTAAACTATTTATCAGTATAATCGGGAGATCTGCTAACATGCATTACTTTAGTTTTGGTTGTATTTATATTCATATTGTATCTGCTGCATGTTGAAATCAGCTTATTAAAATGATTTTGTAGACTGCCATCCTCGTTTTGAAACAGACACAGATGGTCAGCAAATAGAAACTCATGTCTTGCGTGTGGATATGTTACATCGCCTTAAGTAATGACATGGAGATTATGTCCAGAAATAGTCGTGGAAACAACAGCAAAAAGAAGGTAAGTTGACAACTCATACAGTTTTTTAATGTGCCATTGTGGCCGGTCTTTTTGGCGAAGGTGTTAAGGAAGCTGTTTGTAATTCCGTATACTCACGTACGAAACACAGCTGCACGAGATTCCGAAGCGGATCGCGTCGTGCTGGTTACTTACGGAGGTATGTGAGTCGGTCGCAATGGCAAACTACTGAACGTAAAAATTTGCCAAGACATCAACAGCTGCTGAAAATGCTGATGTTGACTCAATGTCCTGTAAAGGTTTTGCGGGGGTGGGGGGGGGGGGGGGTCTATATTGTGACATGCTTATTGAGTTGTCTGCATACATTATGGCAACTCTGTGGGATCTAAGTTCCTGTCTCTCACATACTAAACTGGAACCCCGTCCGCGTGGGGTCTAGGATCCGAAGATAAGAAATGATGTACACTGGTAATAAGGAAAGCCAACCCACACGCAAAAATCAACGTCATTCCACTACCTAGTAGTAGCAATTACCAGTAGTTGCTACTCGTGTATGGACTTTTGATTTCAAAACCAGCGAACGAAACAAAAATAGTTTATCTCTAACACTATTATCTAGAACATATGTACACAGTTTAGTTTATCTGTAGACATGTCTATACTTTATGTGCACACACACACAAGTTAGTTATGTGTAGACATACGTTAATAACATGAACTGATCTCTGCTGTTGAAACAAAAGTGGTCACAATGCAGATCAGAAGCCCAGTATGGAGCTCCGTCTTAAAGGTAAAATCTTTCACTCATATGTGGGTATGTGACCTTCTGCAATACACACACCTGAGAGACACTAGATCCTGGACATAAGGACGTGTTGTCCAGCCAGTAAACTATGCCTTCTCTAAGCATGTCAGCACTTGCCCAGCGACCTAGACTGACCTGTTAGCTACATTCATGAGGGTGGGACACTATAAACGTCACTATAAACGTGGGACACTATAAACGTCGATAGCTGACTTTCTAGAACATTCTGTCTATGACTGGACAAACAGATGTGGAGACATTTCTTGTCGATGTGTGTCCTTAGTTCACGTTGTTCTGTCCATGTCAGTTCGAGTCTATGTGCCAGATCCTGATCATGGGTATAATGCTTCATGTCACAAGTGTCATTAATGATATCACGGCGCACATAGCACATGTCAGTGTGTGTGAGGACATCGCTACATGTGTATATGGTATTTCCTCTATCAAAGAACAGATGGCATGTGATATGTTCTCTCCCAAGTTTGTCAAAAATAATGATGTCTATTTGTAAACTGTGGCAAAGTGCATCGCCTGTCTAGAATAGTTCCGACAATCCTGACATTTACAACGGTCTCCGACAGTGTTATCGTTTCTGTCCACATATCCTGTTCCTACTGGCATCATCTGCTGACCCTTGTCAATGTGACCTGGATAAGGTGCGACTATCAGGAACAGTCTTTGGCCTTCACCCACTGTCATACTTGACTGCCACACGAACTGGCAGCTCTCACACTGCCTGAATATAGACGACCACATCTTTGTGACGGTAATCTTCTGGGAGATCTTTCTAAAATTCATATTACTCCCCTCCCCCGCCCCATGCCCCCCCCCCCCTCAACATATACATTATTTTTAATATTCAAAAATTGAAATAATTGAAATGTTCACTAAAGAAACTTGAATGATAGGTTTTAGGAAGAAATCACTAGGTAATTATTGAGAAAACACAGTAAGTAAATTTTCAAAACATATAATGGAGAACTGAAATTCAAGTACAAAATAATTTTAATGAAAGATTTTTCTATATTATTTTAATTATTAGTAATTATTTATTATTTAAATTTAGTGAGATCCTTGCGCTTGATGCTTGCTGCAAAGAGATCTTATGTCAGATTCCAATTTAGTTAACTTCAGTCTCAAGTCTCCCCGTTTTGTTATATTCAGCCGATTTCTTCCATTTTCGAATTGCCCCCCCCCCCTTAACAGTGAAATTGCCCCCCTGTGGAGCGTGCGCCCCACGTTGGGAAACACTGGTCTATAATGAACATGCCTACAGGTATAAAGTTCTTGTGAACTGGATTCTTGACGAAAATTTTGTAGTTTCGATGAAGATCAACCTCTGCTTCATAATATTACACAGCCTCCTATGTACAGGACGAGAGATAATATTACATCATCATTGTATGAGAACTGCGTGTGAGTAGATATATACAGCATACCATGTACAACTTTACACCATCATTGTATGACAACTGCGTGTGAGTTGATACAGGATAGCATGCCATGGAAAACTTTACACTATCATTGTATAACAACTGCGTGTGTGTTGATACAGGATAGCATACCATGGAAAACCTTACACCATCAATGTAAAGATCTAGTATGTAGAAGACAGTTTGGCATAGAAAACATGAAATTGATATTTTATATCACTATAAGCACAGAAGAACAAACATTTGCATTTATTCCATAAATCCATCAGCAGGTAGGAAGATTGCCATGATCTTCCTGGTCAAGGTGATAGATGGTTGTCGAGTTGTTTCAATACCGGAGAGTGATAATTTGAGAGTGGCAATGTGAGAATAGCAATGTGAGAGTGGCAATGTGAGAATGGCAATGTGAGAGTGGCAATGTGAGAGTGGCAATGTGAGAGTGACAATGTGAGATTTGTAATGTGAGAGTGGCAATGTGAGAGTGACAATGTGAGATTTGTAATCTGAGAGTGGCTATGTGAGAGTGGTGATGTGAGAGTGGCAATGTAAGAGTGGTAATGTGAGATTTGTAATGTGAGAGTGGCAATGTGAGAGTGGCAATGTAAGAGTGGCAATGTAAGAGTGGTAATGTGAGAGTGGTAATGTGAGAGTGGTGATGTGAGAGTGGTGATGTGAGAGTGGCAATGTAAGAGTGGTAATGTGAGATTTGTAATGTGAGAGTGGCAATGTGAGAGCGACAATGTAAGAGTGGTAATGTGAGAGTGACAATGTAAGATTTGTAATGTGAGAGTGACTATGTGAGAGTGGTATTGTGAGAGTGGCAATGTGAGATTTGTAATGTGAGAGTGGCAATGTGAGATTTGTAGTAATGCGAGAGTGACTATGTGAGAGTGGCAATGTGAAGAGTGGTAATGTGAGAGTGACAATGTGAGATTTGTAATGTGAGAGTGACTATGTGAGAGTGGTAATGTAAGAGTGGTAATGTGAGATTTGTAATGTGAGAGTGACAATGTGAGATTTGTAATGTGAGAGTGGCAATGTGAGAGCGGCAATGTAAGAGTGGTAATGTGAGAGTGACAATGTGAGATTTGTAATTTGAGAGTGGCAATGTGAGAGTAGCAATATGAGAGCGGCGATGTGTGAGAGTAATGTGAGAGTGGCAATGTGAGAGAGTAATGTGAGAGTGGCAATGTGAGAGAGTAATGTGAGAGTGGCAATGTGAGAGAGTAATGTGAGAGTGGCAATGTGAGAGTGGTAATGTGAGAGTGGCAATGTGAGAGTGGCAATGTGAGACTGGCAATGTGAGAGAGTAATGTGAGAGTGGCAATGTGAGAGTGGCAATGTGACAGTGGCAATGTGAGAGTGGCAATGTGAGAGAGCAATGTGAGAGTGGCAATGTGAGAGTGGTAATGTGAGAGTGGCAATGTGAGAGAGCAATGTGAGAGTGGCAATGTGAGAGTGGCAATGTGAGAGAGTAATGTGAGAGTGGCAATGTGAGAGAGTAATGTGAGAGTGGCAATGTGAGAGTGGCAATGTGAGAGTGGCAATGTGAGAGTGGCAATGTGAGAGTGGCAATGTGAGAGTGGCAATGTGAGAGAGCAATGTGAGAGTGGCAATGTGAGAGTGGCAATGTGAGAGTAGCAATGTGAGAGTGGTAATGTGAGAGTGGCAATGTGAGAGTGACAATGTGAGAGTGGCAATGTGAGAGTGGCAATGTGTTAGTGGCAATGTGAGAGTGGCAATGTGAGAGTGGCAATGTGAGAGTGGCAATGTGAGAGTGGCAATGTGAGAGAGTAATGTGAGAGTGGCAATGTGAGAGTGGCAATGTGAGAGAGTACTGTGAGAGTGGCAATGTGAGAGAGTAATGTGAGAGTGGCCATGTGAGAGAGTAATGTGAGAGTGGCAATGTGAGAGTGGTGAGGTGAAAGTGGCAATGATAAAGTGGCAATGTGAGAGTGGCAATGTGAGAGTGGCAATGTGAGAGTGGCAATGTGAGAGTGGTGAGGTTAAAGTTGTAATGATAAAGTGGCAATGTGACAGTGGCAATGTGAGAGTGGCAATGTGAGAGTGGCAATATGAGAGTGGCAATGTGAGAGTGGCAATTTGAGAGTGGCAATGTGAGAGTGGTAATATGAGAGTTGAGTTGAGATGAGTTGAGTTGAGTTAAGCACTGACATCACTGCACTCAGGACATTCCCATACGTGCTCCGTCCCCTCTTTCAATAACCAGCGAAGAGTCATAGTACTAATTGTTCCCACCGCTATCTGATTAACAGTTCTCCTGGATTCCCTCTCAGTTTTGAGATTCTTCCAGAACCCCTGCCGATCCCCCGCAATCTCATTCTTTCCACATATGGGTTCTCAATCTGTACCTCCGACTTCTCCGCCTGGTCCCACAAGCGCACGACCACTTCCCCCTTTTCCATAGGCAAAATACCACCAAGAGTTATCCTCCCTGCTAGCCTGTCAGCCTGTTCATCCCTCCGTACACCCGCATAGCCAGGTCAAAATATCCACACAATTCTCACGATCTGTGATCTCTGAAGCGACGAGAGCCATTCCACACAAAACATTCCTTTCTCCAACTTGCTAAGCATACTCTTTGAATCCGTAATGAATACAACGTGTGTTGCAGTAGTCTTCTCTAGTCACCGGAATGCCACTGTTACTGCCTCCACCTCCATTCTCATGCTGGAGGTCGTAGTCTCATATGCCATACTCTCCTTTTTCAAGACTCGCCCATTAGCCTTTGCAATAAAGCCCCAGCCACTATGTCCGTTTCTCACCACTGACCCATTGGTGTAGATGACTAAATCACCTTGATGTGTGTTGCGCTGGAACAGATGTTGCACTTCAAAGTCAGTGCGGCCGACTGCCCATTCTCTGCACTCACGACCCAGTGTTATTATTGCATTGTGCCAGTCCGTCATGTCTTCCGGAACTTCCACCCACTCTCTTTCACGATTGATGATCTCAAGATCACACAGCTGACTTATAGAAACTTCTGCCTGTGCTATCCAGGACCTTCCTCGTCTTAGTCCATGACCCTTAACCATATCCACTGCTGCATACAGGGGGTGATCACTGTCTGCGGCAACTCTCAGGTACCATTTGGCCTGAAAGACCTTATGCCTATCCGTCATTGTTGGTAGCGCCAGGATATGCCTCATACAAATAATTGGTGAGTCCTTTGTGCACCCCAGGATTAACCGCATGGCAGCATTCTGTATGCGCTCCAACCTTTCAAGCTGGCTCTTTGAAACTGTCAGCAGCCCCAACCCATACTCAATGACAGAAATTATTAACTGCTGAAAGAGCCTGTACAGCATCCTTTGATCTACCCCGGTTGCTGCCATAGCCCTCAATGCATTAAGTCCCCTACCAGTATTCACCACCAAAGCCTCCACATGATCCTTATAAGACAAACACCTGTAAAAGGTGATACCCAAGTACTTCAATTTACTCTCCCGACTAAGAAGACATCCATTTAACATAATACCTGGGACGTCTGCTTTGACCATCCGGTTATCCAAGGAGTACCACACAACCGATGCCTTGTCTGGGTTTATAATGGCCCCAGCGTCCCTTCACCACACCGCCACCTTGTTTACCGCTACCTGTAAGTCTTTCGCCAAACTGGCCCTGTCTCTGCCCTGTCTGTACACCAGCACATCATCTGCAAATGTCAAGATTCTACCCACACCTGGTGTCTCAATAGCTGCAATTTTGCTGGTGCAAACATTAAAGAGCAATGAGGACAAGGCAGATCCCTGCGGCAACCCAGGTTTAATAGTGCAGAGGTCAGAAGTCCAGAAACCCTTACGCTCATAAAGGACTGCCACAACCCATCTAACAAGGCCAGGGCAGACCTCCATGTCCAACAGTGTGTCTATTAACCGAGCATACCTAACCCTTTTATACGCATCAGTAGTGTATTTCGGGCTAAAGCCGCCCTTTTTTTGCGGATCTTATATATTATTACTAATTATCGACCCTGATCCGCAAAGGGCGATAACTCTCCGGTTTTGTTTTTTTTTTTGTATTTTTTTTTTTAAAAAGTAGGCGTGGTCCGAGTAGGTGTTACCAAGTGACTCGTCAGAGTGGGTGTGGTCTAGTGACTCATCAGAGTAGGTATGTGTAGTGTATAACATAAAAAATACAACATGAAACATACAAAATAACAAACAAATGAGTCAAGTAAGGTATATAATATTTTTATTAAACCATGTATAGACAAAGTTATAAAGTTGTTTTTTTTTTTTTTTCTTGGCGGAGACGTGTGGACACATCTGGAAGGTAGTACCGGGAAATTATACTTCGACGAAGTGTGGGTAAATCTCGTGCGGGTGTGACGGCGGTAGGTTCATAACAGACGTGGAGGGGTGCATATGGAAAAGTCATTAAGTAACGGGTTGTAAAAACATTGGTGAGTGGTGTGTTAAAATATTTTGAACTGTTACCGCATTGGTGGTGTACATCAGTACGAAAAAAAGGAATAGGTGCGGTGGGGATAGGAGTGGGTATGGGTTAGTAAAACTAGTTTATAAGGGGTGGTTATTAGTGTTTTGTAGGTGGTCATAGTAGCTTATTCACTAACATCAAACTTGTTACAAATGAAACCTTGAAAGCTAATGATCGTCGTTTGTAATGGATATGGTATAGTGTCATTCGGTGGTAAGGGGTGGGTACCAGATTATAGTGGTCAAGAGATGGTCAAGTGGTGGTCAAGGAGGAATATTTATGGGAAAGTAGATGTAATCATATGGTGATGATTAAAAGGGTGGTAAATTAGTGGTCAAGCAGTGGTCAAGTGAGGAAAATTTTAGGTGAAAGTGGTTGTAATGATATCGTGATGCTTAAAGGGTGGTAAATTAGTGGTCAAGCAGTGGTCAAGCAGTGGTCAAGTTGTGTTCAAGTGAGGAAATTTTTAGAGGAAAGTGGTTGTAATGATATGGTGATAAATAAAGAGTGGTAAATTAGTGGGCAAGCAGTGTTCAAGCAAGGAAATTTTTAGGGGAAAGTGGTTGTAATGATAGGGTGATGATTAAAGGGTGGTAAATTAGTGGTCAAGCAGTCGTCAAGCAGTGGTCAAGTAGTGGTAAAGTGAGGAAATTTTAGGGAAAAGTGGTTGTAATGATATGGTGATGATTAAAGGGCGGTAAATTAGTGGTCAAGCAATGGTCAAGTAGTGGCCAAGTAGCGATCAAGTAGTGGTTAAGTGGTCCACTTAAATTGTAATGTGATAATTTGACCATTTGACCACTTAAATTGTAAGGGAAAGTACGTGTAGTGAACCTGTGTTGGTTAAAGTGATCGATGACGTGGACAAGTAGTGGTCAAGTAGTGGTAAATGGTCAAGAGACTACTTAAATTGTCTGTGAAAGTAGGTATAGCGACATGGTGATGATCAAGAGGTGGTCACGTGGTGTTCAAATAGTGGTCAAGTACTGGTCAAGTAGTGGCCAAGTAGTCGAATGACCACTTAAATTGTAGAGAAAAATACGTATAGTGAAACGGTGATGGTAAAATAAGTAATGACATGGTCAAATAGTGGTCAAGTAGTGGTCAAGCAGTGGTCAAATGGTCGAGTGATCACTTAAAATGTAGAGAAAAGTACGTATAGTGAAACGGTGATGGTAAAATAAGTAATGACATGATCAAATAGTGGTCAAGTAGTGGTCAAGTGGTCGAATAATCACTTAAATTGTAGGGTATGGTACGTGTAGTGACATGGTGATGGTTAAAGTGATCGATGACATGATCAAGACGTTATGCCTGCGGCTAAGTTCAGAAAGTAGTGTCCTTAGTATTGGTAATTTCCCCACCACGAGCGCCTCGAGCACTGATTTTGCATTGATCAATAGCACCTAGTGGTACAGTCGACACACATGGACAATAGTTACATCCGGTCAAAGATGGCGTCGCACCCTATCACACATGGGTAAATGCTACAACCAAACTACGTCTTATTCGCTAAAACTGGTCAAATATTGCGTCACATCCGGTCACATGTGTAATAGTACAGTCGAGACAAGGGCTCATTGGCTAAAACCAGTCAAAGAATTCCCTGCTTCCGATCACATGTATAAGGGTACAGCCACTACACATGGCTAATGACTCAACCGGTCAAAGATGTTGATGCATCCAGTGACACGCATAATGATACACGTGGAACACGTGGCTAATAACCCAATCGTTCAAAGACAGCGCCGCATCAGGTCACGGGGGTAATGATACATCTGAGACACGTGGTTAAGAGGGAAATATAGAAAAAGGGTATCCTATCGGTTGTCGAGTTAGGGAACCTAACGTATGATGATCACTGTGTATAGGCGTGAATACACTGCATCATCAACACTGCATCCGAAGGGTAAAATGGTCACCCCTTCTCTCTTTTTTCTATAACCGTGTAGTCTTAGTGTTACCGGGTTACACCAAAGGACACCCGGGCATCAACACAACATAAACGGGTCTCGAAAACCCCATACGCGCGTGTAAACAACTAATCACAGTTTCCGACTAAGCCTTTCTCATACTCATAGTACAGAGATGTGATCATCGATGCTAGTCGGGGAAGTCGTAGCTGTACGTAACAACTATCGGGTCATACAACGATGAGTGGGTAGTGGGTGTTAACAGATACACACAAACACAACAAACTGACCCGACTCAACCTTAGGCAATGCACGTAACATGACAGGTCACATGTCCGCCGTCATAACCAGCGACGTTATCACGTAGCAAATTAGACAGCCACACTTTCATTTCCTTTCTATGTTTCCATAGTGTCTTTACATTTTTCTCCAGAAAGCCATTTCCAAGACCAATATATGTTTTTTCAGTGTACCTGCTCAGTGCCACACTTCACAACCAGACAAAAGTACACCTTCTATGTACCACTTCAACCGTCAAATAAGAAAATATGTTAGACATAATACCAAAATTATTGATCAAATACAGAAATATCTCGTCCAAACTTATAAAAAGTAGGAACATTTGTTAACCTATTGGGAAAAATATCAATCAAGTAGGAAAGTTTGTTAGTCAAATAGAAAAAATGTTGACCACGTAACGATATATCTTGTCCACACTTATGAAAACTAGGGAAATTTGTTAGTCAAATGAGAAAAAAATTGACCAAGTAACGAAATATCCCCACCAAACTTATGAAAAGTACGACACTTTGTTCAGCAAGTATGAAAATGTATCGACCAAACAGAGAAATATATCACCAAAACTTATAAAAAGTAGGAACATATGTTAACGAAATGGAAAATATCTTGCCCAAATAGGAAAATATGTTAGCCAAATGGGGAAAATATTGTCCAAGTAACGAAATACATCGTTCAAACCTACGAAAAGTAGGACACTTTTGTTAATTAAATGTGAAAACTTTGGCCAAACTTCAACAAAACATATAAATATTTCAACTAAACTTATTTTTAAAAAAAGGAACATTTGTCAGCCAAATGGGAAAAAAGGTCGGCCAAATACAGAAATAATACATCCAATCTTATAAAAATTAGGAACATTTGTTAACCTAATGAGAAAAATATTGACCAACTAAGAAATCATGTTAACCAAATAGGAAAAACTATCGGTCAAACTTATAGATGTCTCGTTTAAACTTATAACATGTAAGACAATTTGATAGGCAAAGATGAATAACATTGGCCACGTAATGAAATATCTCATCCGAACTTATAACAAGTAAGAAAACATGCTAGTAACAGCAAGAAATATGTTGACCGAAGTAATGCAATAGGCAAAACGATGGACAAACTTATAAATATGTCGACCGTTACAAGAAAATGTTACCCATATTAGGCAAAATATTGGCCAACATATGAAATATCTCGTCCAAAATTACAAAAAAGTGCGAAAACATGTCAACCAAAGTAAGAAAATTGGTTAGCCAAAGATGAAAAATAGTGGCCCAGTAAAGGAATATCGCATCCAAATTTTATAAAATGTATGAAAATGTGTTAGCCAATGGTGAAAACTATTGACCAAGTAAAGACATTTCTTGTCCAAACTCATAAAAAGTAGGCAAATTTGTTAACTAAATGTGAAAATTAGCGGTCAAACTTATAAATATCTCCACCGCACTTATAAACAGTAGGAAAATTTGTTAGCCAAATGTAACATTTTTTGACCAAGTAAAGAAATATCTCATCCAAACTTATAAAAATGTCGACTTATATAAGAAAATATTGTACCCAACGTAGGAAAAATAGTGGCCGAGTTACGAAATAGCTCGGCCAAACTTATAAAACTTAGAAAAATATGTCAACCTAAGCAGGAAAATGTGTTAGCCAATGATGAAAAATAGTGGACATGTAAAGAATTACCGCATCCAATCTTATAAAATGTAGGAAAATTTGTTAGCCAAATTGACAACACTGTTGAATAAACTTATACATATCTGGTCCAAACTTATGAAAAGTAGCAAACTTTGTTAAGCAAAGGTGAAAAATATTGTCCAAGTAAAGACATATTTCAACAAAACTTATAAATATATCCAATCTTATAAAAAGTAGAAAATATTTGTTCGCCAAATGGGAAAAAGTGTTGGCCAAATACAAAAATAGCTCGACCAAACTTATAAAAATCTAGGAAAAAATATTACCCAACACAACTAAAATGTCTACCAAAGTTATAAATGTCACATCCAAACTTATGAAAAGTAGGAAATTTTATTAACCAAATGTGAAAAAATATTGACCAAGCACAGACATATTTCAATCAAACTTATAAACTTATCGTCCAAAGTGATAAAAACTAGGACAATCTGGCAACCAGTCTAAGAAATAGCTATGGAAAAGTAAGAACTATGTCGACCAAGCAAAGAAAAAAGGTGGTACCCAAAGTAGGAAAAAATTTAACTTCTGTAGTTATGTCAAACGTGTCTTGAACTTTTATCTGAAAATACGTTATCAATGTCACCACTTTTTCGATTTTACATTACCGAAAGCTAAAACTTCAGCGTATCTGCTACAGAAACCCTTATACAGACTAATCACTCATCTCTCCACACTCTTGGTTTCTTTCTAATACAAAGTGGTCATATCACCAAGAACGTCAAACCTCCACTGTATACGTGCTCCATTGAAACACCCATGACACTTAACAACATTTATGGTAAGGTCGTCTATGGTTCCACCTGGTATAGTTTCTGTATTATCTAGGTATTCGTCATCACGGAACCATTTCCCGTGGTTTCCATCTTCAACTTTTCATACCACAATGTCTGCTACACTATCCTTTCATTGTTTCATCTTTCAACAATACAACATTTTTTTCTCGAAGTCCGCCTAAAATAACATTTCTTACGGTGTCCACTCCTAGCTGTTATTGCGGATGTGAAATGCTAAAGTGCGCTAGGAGTGGCCGCTATTTTTCATCTTTGGCTAACCAATTTTCTTACTTTGGTTGACATGTTTTCGTACTTTTTTGTAATTTTGGTCGAGATATGTCATACGTTGGCCAATATTTTGCCTAATATGGGTAACATTTTCTTGTAACGGTCGACATATTTATAAGTTTGTCCATCGTTTTGCCTATTGCATTACTTCGGTCAACATATTTCTTGCTGTTACTAGCATGTTTTCTTACTTGTTATAAGTTCGGATGAGATATTTCATTACTTGGCTAATGTTATACATCTTTGCCTATCAAATTTTCATACATGTTATAAGTTTAAACGAGACATCTATAAGTTTGACCGATACTTTTTCCTATTTGGTTAACATGATTTCTTAGTTGGCCAATATTTCTTTCTCATTAGTTTAACACATTTTCCAAATTTTTGTAAATGTGGTGTAAATTTTTCTTTACTTGGTCAAAATTTTTCTCATTAGGTTAACAAATGTTTATAATTTTTATAAGTTTGGATGTATTATTTCTGTATTTGGCCGACCTTTTTTCCCATTTGGCTGACAAATGTTCCTATTTTTTTTTATAAGTTTAGTTGAAATATTTATAAGTTTGGTTGAAGTTTGGCCAAAATTTTCACATTTAATTAACAAAAGTTTCCTACTTTTCGTAGGTTTGAACGATGTATTTCGTTACTTGGACAATATTTTCCCCATTTGGCTAACATAATTTCCTATTTGGGCAAGATATTTTCCATTTCGTTAACATATGTTCCTACTTTTTATAAGTTTTGGTGATATATTTCTCTGTTTGGTCGATACATTTTCATACTTGCTGAACAAAGTGTCGTACTTTTCATAAGTTTGGTGGGGATATTTCGTTACTTGGTCAATCTTTTTTCTCATTTGACTAACAAATTTCCCTAGTTTTCATAAGTGTGGACAAGATATATCATTACGTGGTCAATATTTTTTTCTATTTTACTAACAAACTTTCCTACTTGATTGATATTTTTCGCAATAGGTTAACAAATGTTCCTACTTTTTATAAGTTTGGACGATATATTTCTGTATTTGATCAATAATTTTGGTATTTTGTCTAACATATTTTCTTATTTGACGGTTGAAGTGGTACATAGAAGGTGTACTTTTGTCTGGTTGTGAAGTGTGGTACTGAGCTGGTACACTGCAAAAACATATATTGGTCTTGGAAATGGCTTTCTGGAGAAAGATGTAAAGACACTATGGACACATAGAAAGGAATGAAAGTGTGGATGTCTAATTTGCTACGTGATAACGTCGCTGGTTATGACGGCAGACATGTGACCTGTCATGTTACGTGCATTGCCTAAGGTTGAGTCGGGGCAGTTTGTTGTGTTTGTGTGTATCTGTTAACACCCACTACCCACTCGTCATTGAATGACCCGATAGTTGTTACGTACAGCTACGACTTCCCCGACTAGCATCGATGATCACATCTCTGTACTATGAGTATGAGAAAGGCTTAGTCGGAAACTGTGATTAGTTGTTTACACGCGCGTATGGGGTTTTCGAGACCCGTTTATGTTGTGTTGATGCCCGGGTGTCCTTTGGTGTAACCCGGTAACACTAGGACTACACGGTTATAGAAAAAAAAGAGAAGGAGTGACCATTTTACCCTTCGGATGCAGTGTTGATGGTGCAGTGTATTCACGCCTATACACAGTGATCATCATACGTTAGGTTCCCTGACTCGACAACCGATAGGATACCCTTTTTCTATATTTTCCCTCTTAACCACGTGTCTCAGATGTATCATTACCCCCGTGACCTGATGCGGCGCTGTCTTTGAACGATTGGGTTATTAGCCACGTGTTCCACGTGTATCATTATGCGTGTCACTGGATGCATCAACATCTTTGACCGGTTGAGTCATTAGCCATGTGTAGTGGCTGTACCCTTATACATGTGATCGGAAGCAGGAAATTCTTTGACTGGTTTTAGCCAATGAGCCTTTGTCTCGACTGTGCTATTACACATGTGACCGAATGTGACACCATATTTGACCAGTTTTAGAGAATGAGACGTACTCTGGTTGTAGCAATTACCCATGTGTGATAGGGTGCGACGCCATCTTTGACCGGATGTAACTATTGTCCATGTGTGTCGACTGTACCACTAGGTGCTATTGATCAATGCAAAATCAGTGCTCGAGGCGCTCGTGGTGGGGAAATTACCAATACTAAGGACACTACTTTCTGAACTTAGCCGCAGTCATAACGTCTTGATCATGTCATCGATCACTTTAACCATCACCATGTCACTACACGTACCATACCCTACAATTTAAATGATCATTCGACCACTTTACCACTGCTTGACCACTACTTGACCACTATTTGATCATGTCATTACTTATTTTACCTTCACCGTTTCACTATACGTACTTTTCTCTACAATTTAAGTGGTCATTCGACTACTTGGCCACTACTTGACCACTATTTGAACACCACTTGACCACATCTTGATCTTCTCCATGTCACTATACCTACTTTCACAGATAATGTAAGTAGTCACTTGACCATTTACCACTACTTGACCACTACTTGACCACGTCATCGAACACCTTAACCAACACAGGTTCACTAAATGTACTTTCCCTTACAATTTAAGTGGTCACTCGACCACTTGGCCACTACTTGACCATTGCTTGACCACTAATTTACCGCCCTTTAATCATCACCATATCATTACAACCACTTTTCCCTAAAATTTCCTCACTTTACCACTACTTGACCACTGCTTGACCACTGCTTGACCACTAATTTACCACCCTTTAAGCATCACGATATCATTACAACCACTTTCACCTAAAATTTTCCTCATTTGACCACTGATTGACCACTAATTTACCACCCTTTTAATCATCACCATATCATTACAACCACTTTCCCATAAAATGTTCCTCACTTGACCACCACTTGACCATCTCTTGACCACTAATACCTGGTACCCACCCCTTACCACCGAATGACACTATACCATATCCATTACAACCGAGGATCATTAGCTTTCAAGGTTTCATTTGTAACACGTTTGATGTTAGTGAATAAGCTACTATGACCACCTACAAAACACTAATAACCACCCATTATAAACTAATTTCACTAACCCATACCCACTACTATCCCCACCGCACCTATTCCTTTTATTCATACTAATGTACACCACCAATGCGGTAACAGTTCAAAATATTTTAACACACCACTCACCAATGTTTTTACAACCAGTTACTTAATAACTTGTCCATATGCACCCCTCCACGTCTGTTATGAACCGACCGCCGCCACACAAGAACGAGATTTTCCCACACTTCGTCGACGTATAAGTTCCCGGTACTACCTTCCAGATGTGTCCACACGTCCCCACCAAGAAAAAAAAAAAACACTTTATAACTTTGTCTATACATGGTTTAATAAAAATATTATATACCTTACTTGACTCGTTTGTTTGTTATTTTGTATGTTTCATGTCAGGTCTTAGTCAGATATGACTGAGCTACCGTATAACAGTAGACGGTACTACTTGGTTTCTGTTCGCGCTGAACGTTGGGCGGCGCTTACCAAACCCGACACCCCACATTGTGCCAACGGCTTCGGGCGGAAGAGCGCAATTGGGAGGGTACAAGCCTTACCCTGGTGCGAGGAAATGCAAGCTAAAGACAAAATGTCATGGCAGGGCAGACCAGGCCCTAAGTCTTGGTTGGCGACTGGTCTAGGATCGAAGCTCCGACAGGCGGACAGTTAGAGCATTGCTTTGCTGATCCGGCAGCTTCTGCAGCTTGTCTTGTTCCAGATGTAGGGTGTTACCTTTCCTCTGGAGTAAACTAGGCAGGCCGAGAGAGGGATCATGCTGCATGGGCAACACATGATCTCTATAGTTTAGCCCAGGCTTTGTGCTATGGAGAGGCAATAACTCCATCCTTGGTCTTAACTGGTCTCGGAATCAAAGCGAGAGGCAACTGTTGACAGAACCGGTCTACCACTGATATGATATTCTCATTGCGACAAATGCAAGAAAAATGCCGTGAACAGAATCAACCACTGTTTATTGCCTTCATCGACCTCACAAAGGCATTTGATTTGGTCAGTCGTGAGGGTCTGTTCAAGGCACTAAAGAAGATTGGCTGCCCACCAACTCTTCTGTCCATTGTGGAATCGTTCCACACAGGCATGAAGGGTATAATCAAGTTTGATGGTGCAACTTCTGAAGAATTTGAAATCAAGAGTGGAGTTAAGCAAGGTTGTGTACTAGCTCCCACCCTCTTTGGAATATACTTTTCACTTCTACTGAAATATGCATTTCGTGATCAGGATGGTGGTATATACATTCACTCACGCTCAGATGGCGGCCTCTACAATGCTCAGAGATTGAAGGCTAAGACCAAAATTAGGAGGGTACTGATCAGAGAGTTGCTTTTTGCAGATGATGCTGCAGTTACGACCCACTCTGAGGAAGAATTGCAATGTCTACTATCTGCATTCTCCAATGCTTGTTCTGAATTTGGTTTAACAATTAGCAAAAAGAAGACACAGATTATGTCACAAGGTGCACATGGGGTACCATAAATCTTTATTGACGACGCCGAACTAGAGATAGTAGACCATTTTACATATCTAGGATCAGTGGTAAATAGCAAATTATCCCTAGATCAGGAAATCAACATCCGGATTGGTAAGGCAGCAACAACAATGAACAGGTTAAGAAAAAGAGTCTGGGAGAACAGGAAGCTTACTGCCAAAACAAAAGTCCTTGTCTATCAAGCCTGTGTCCTTAGTACTCTTCTCTATGGCAGTGAAACCTGGACAACTTACTCACACCAAGAGAACAATTTAAACAGCTTTCATATGCGGTGTCTGCGAAGAATTCTTGGTATTAAGTGGCAAGACAAAATCACAAATACTGAAGTATTGGAAAGATCAGGTTGTGTGACAGTTTATTCCATGCTCAGTCTTCGTAGACTTAGATGGATAGGACATCTTAGGAGGATGGATGATGGTAGAATACCAAAGGATATCTTTTTTGGTGAATTACAGATGGGTAAGAGATCTCATGGTCGGCCTCTACTACGATACAAAGATGTGTGTAAGCGGGACATGATTGATGCAGGCATTGATAATGCACATTGGGAGCATGTCGCCGCTGAGCGTGTTGCATGGAGGGCAAATATCAGAAATGGAATAAAGTCAAAGGAGAAAATTATTGCAGAAAAGTCACACACCAAGCGTTTGAGACGTAAGATGGTGCATGATGGTGGAAATGACCACGTGTTCACATCCACCCACTGTGAACGGACATTTACAGCGCAAATTGGCCTTATCAGTCACACTCGCTACCGCCATAGTTAAAAGTTAGTATGCCTTTTTAAAGCACAAACTATCGTCTGTCAAGACGGCAAGGTGCCAATGAAAATGTTTCATGTTGTATTTTTGATGTTATACACTACACATACCAACTCTGATGAGTCACTAGACCACACCCACTCTGATGAGTCACTTGGTAACACCTACTCGGACCACGCCTACTTTTTCCACACACACACACAAAAACACCAGAGAGTTATCACTCTTTGCGGATCAGGGTCGATAATTAGTAATAATATATAAGATCCGCAAAAAAAGGACGGCTTTAGCTCGAAATACACTACTCGCATCCTCCAGGTCGAGAGCTACCGCCACTGTCTCCTTTTTATCCTGGAAGCCCTCATAGACATCGAATGCAAAAGTTGTAGCATTGACCCAGGTGTCCTTTCCCGGCCGGTAGCTCCCGAGTTCTTGGGGAAGCAGGTTCCGACTTTCCAAATGTTGCGTGGGACTATTTTTTCGAGGACTTTGACATACATATATTGCAGGGTTATGATTCAGTATCCATTCAGCATCCTTGCCTGGCTTTTGGAGCGGGACCAGGTAGCTATGCAGTCAATCGTTGGGTATTTCCGCCGTGTTGATGCTTAGGTTGAAACAAAGAGCCATCTCCTCCAAGTCCCCATCATTTATGTTCCTCATATGGGAGTATCTCACCCCATCCGGACCTGGTGCTGTGTCTTTAGCACGCTTCAGTACCCGTCTAATGTCCTCCACTTTAATCTCACAGTCCTCCTTCCTAGTGACCCGTGGTAAGGCCTCTCTGACGTTATCTCTAATAGCCATATCTTACTGATACGTCTATTTTAACAATCGCGCAAGAAGAGCCTCCCCTTTGTCCTTGTCAGTTGTCATAGGTGGGTTGTTATCATCATAAACGGTGCCATGTGTACCAGGCATCACCAGTCTCTTCATCTGCCGGTGCAGCCTCAAGAATTTTCCCAATGTCACATCCCCACCGACTTCAATGATAAACTGTTCCCACTTAATCCTCTTTGCCTCAGCTGCCTGGAGTTTAAAATCCTGCACCTTTACTTTTTTATACCTTTCAGCCTCTTCCAATTCTGTGTCAACTAAATTGGTTGCTCTCCGCACCCTCTGACAATTCCTTATGGCCGCCCTCTTTTCCCTCCATGAATTCTCGACCTCTGGTGTCCACAATGGTGGTTGGGTAAAGATTCTTCTTGTTGGCTTAAATCTTCCCTGTGATCTAAGACGCCCCAAGAGCGAAGAGTGGTCGCGATCATAACTGAATGCCCTGCGAGCTCTTATAGTCCTAACTGTGCTGGACTTAGATATCAGCACAGAACAGGGGAAGTGGTCAATTCCATGGTCTCCAAGGACGCTCCATTTTATATCTGATGCCGCCTCTTGGGATACAAGCGCCAGGTCGATGGCCGTGTCAGGGTCCCCCGGTCTTATTGCTATCCTAGTAGGTGTCCCGTCATTTAGACAGACAACATCCGTCTCAAACAAGGCCTCAGCAAGAGCAATACCCTGTCTGTTCTCTCCCAACCTGTCCCATTCCTTGGCGCGGGCGTTGAAATCACCACATATCAGATACCTGGAACTTGGGGTGTCCACTAAACTTTTCAACCAGTCCCAGCTCTCTCTGCTTATGCAAGATTCCCCACTTACATATATATTTATCAGGTTCCAGCAGTATCGGCCGAATTGTATCCGCATTCCCTGCAACTCTTTACTCTCCTGACTCCACCTACTCATATCCAGTATTGAATGCTGTAAACCGTCCTTGACCAACAGCGCCTGCCCATGTCTTCCCTGCCCAGTTGGGTTGATGTAACATGTATAGTCAGGGCACTTAAAAGAGTTCGTATTCAGTTCCTGTAACATCAGGACATCAAAATCGTAGACCAGTTTCTCCAGTATGGGTCCTCGTTGCTTTGCACTACGGCAATTCCAATACCCAACCCGTACATTTTAGAGTCCCAAGCGATCCTTTTTCCTTCCACCCCTTCTGGCTCCAGCCCTCTTCTTCCTTTTCCTTCCCCCTCTCTCCTACCTTCTCTCCTCCGATTCATTCTCTCCCCGCTGGCTGTTGTCAAGGGTATCGAGCACAAAGCACGTACTCCGTTGCTTCGGCGATAATTCTTTGTATTATTCATAGTTGCCGGTCTCTCTGGCCGAGGAGTTACACCACTTTCTCCGTAATCCCGTTTATCACGCAGAGTCTCGTAGCGGGCGAGAACTGGAAGCGGTTCTACCCCCGCTGGTGACTTGCGGGATAACTGAGCCGGCCCCTCAGAAAGCAATGGCAAACTACTGAGCGTAATCTTGCCAAGAAATCAACAGACAGCTGAAAGATGCTGCTGCTGACAGCGATGTCCTGTAAAGGATATGCGAATTTAAAAAAAAAAATTTATAGTTGGTTAGTAGAGCCTGCCTGCTAGGGAAGGGGCAGGGGATTTCCCTCAGGAGTCCATACGCCTTGCACCGCCCCGCCCGCATACCAGACGTTCCACGTTCACGACCAGCTCACCCGTGGCCACTCAGTCCTCGGCACGTTTGTCCACCTTAACTTGGGGGTTTATAATCGGAGTTTTATTTCTCCTAGATTGGTCGCTGTAATAGCTAATGGGCCCAATCTACCCGGGGGCAAGAGGTACCAGCGCCTCATTCCTGGCGAATACAGTAGTACATGTGGTAATGTGAGAGTGGTAATGTAATGACCTCAGTAGAATGTACAATTAACACTTTTTGATTAAAGCGAAACTCACTGTATTTGTCCAGTGATGAAAATGTTCTCTGGTTCAGTGTCACTGATCTTGTTCTCTGGCTCTGTCTCACTGATCGTGTTCTCTGACTCTGTTTCAGTGATCTTGTTCTCTGGCTCTGTATTAATGATCTTGTTCTCTGCCTCTGTATCAATGATCTTGTTCTCTGGCTCTGTATCAATGATCTTGTTCTCTGGCTATGTCTCACTGATCGTGTTCTCTGGCTCTGTGTCATTGATCTTGTTCTCTGGAGCTGTATCAATGATCTTGTTCTCTGGCTCTGTATCAATGATCTTGTTCTCTGGCTCCGTACACACGGTGCCCTTGTACTTACTCTCTCTGTTCCGCGACGAACTTTTGTTGGCTCCATCTCTATGAATGATCTTGTTCTCTGTAACCCCTGCATTCCTACACTCTCTGCCTGAAGAAACACTCTCACTGTCGATGGAGTTGGACACCTCCTGTCTGCCTGTGTTCTGTCTCTTGACACGCGTCTCTTGTAATATCTGGGTGTAAAGTATACAAACTCAGCTACCTTTCCGTATACGTTTATAGTACACTCACAAACACACTCACACACACGCACACACACACGCGCACACACACACACACACACATATATATATATAAAGTATAGATGTAGGTACCTTTTCGTACACATCCATAACACACACACACACACACACACACACACACACATAGTCCTTTTCAGTTATTATGTGTGTGTGTGTGTGTGTGTGTATACACGCCTAGTAAAATTCGCCAGGTGGTGCAGCGCTAGTACTTGTGGGAAGCAAGGGGAGGCGATTCTAGCATGGAATATAAAGGGAGACGAGGGCACGATCGTCTATGTAGAGGAGCAAGAATCAGAGATTAAATCTACTAAGACTGTATACCACTATTAAGGAGAGAGGAAGACACAAGATGTGAAAACATAGAGAGACCATAAGGGTTCAACAACATACCAAGATATAAGACGGTTGAAGTCAGGCTTGGGTCGACTGTCTATGAAGCACTCTCTGAAAGAAGAACACCATGAAACGGGAAGGGAACCTAACAACACCAAGCCGTAGAAGCGCGCAAACCCGACTAGACACGTCCAGAAGCAACAAGAAGAAACCAACACCAAGCCATAAACGCACATAAATTAGGCAGTTCTATATCGTTCTATGCTAATCAATGTTAGTATGGAACAATATAAACGTTAAAATCCTGAGGATAAAATTAGTTATAATACAAAATGGGAAATTGTAAGAACCAGTATATAGATTACAAATACCACCTTGCCAGTGAAGATAAATAACAAAACCAAAAAAAAAAACACTTATATAATCGGATAACCGATGAAATCTTGAGTAAAATTATTTAGAAAGCAAAGAACACTCCAGAGTATATATTAATAGACAGAGAAATACGTCACATGTGCAGAGTTGCCAAAGAGGAGTGGTTGCAAAAACAATGCTAAGAAATAGAGGATATGGAAATAAAACACAACTCTAATGAACATACAAAAAGATTTACAAAGAAGAAATATTATATAGCAGGAAAAAATTGAGAAATTATAATTAATAACACTGATATAATAGAAAAAATGAACAGAGTACACATAAAATGTATTCTGGGACAACAGGGTCAATAGGCCAACATTGTATAATACTCAAGATGGACCAAAAATATTAAAGACTGAAGCAGAAAAGGCTATTATAAAGATGAAAGAAAGAAAGGCTGCAGGTCCTGACAAGATAACAACAGAGATGATAACATCCTTATCCAGCTTTGGCATTGAAACTATCACAGAATTATGTAATCACATATATATATATATATATATATATATATCAACAATCATAAACAATCCAAGGTATGCTGACGATACCGTTTTACTAGCAGAAAGTGAGCAAGACCTAGTGGAATAAGCAAACAGGCACAGTACAGAATGTGACTTAGATATCAACATCAACAATACAAAATCTATGACAATTAGCAGTGAAAAGGAAAGGTCATCAAGAAAAATCACAGTAAACTGGCAGATATTAAAAGAAGTAGAAAGTTTCTCTTGTCTTGGACATATAATAACAGATGATGGCAGAAGTGAAATAGAAATCAAAAAGAGATTAGGAATGGCCAAAAATGCTCTCAACGGCATGAAATCAATATTAACATCTAGAGAGATTAATAACGCATTTTGGCGTCATCCTGATTAACAAGCCGTCTGACCCACATAACTTCTACTCGAGATCATGGCACACTACAACTACACCTGACCTGGCTTTTCATTCACAAGACCTGGAGTGGAACATTAAACGAATTGTTGGGAAACAGCTAGGTGGCAGTGACCATCGACCAGTCTTTTTAACTGTAGAAAATGCGATTGTAAGTGAAAGCAGCACTCTCTCAAGGTGGAACTACAAGAAAGCAGACTGGGCAATGTACAAGCATCGCACCAGCATACTGGTTAGAAACCTGAACACGGAGAAGGACATAAATAAAGTAGTTGAAGAGTTTGGGAAATGCATACTACAGGCAGCACGAGAAACAAAACCAAGAGGAGCCCGTAAACATTATAAACCCTACTGGAGTAGTGAACTGGAACAGTTGCATAATGATGTGGAGTGTGTAGAAGGCAAGCAGAGGCCAACCCCAGCCAAGAGCACCACAATAAATACCAGCACGCAAAAGCCAAATTTCAAAGGGCCAAGCTGCAGGCTAGGTGGGAAAGCTGGCAGGAGAAAACAGAGTCACTGAACTTTGAAAGAGACACAAGGAAATTGTGGAAGCTAATGAAACAGCTTAACGATGAGGGCATAGGGAGAAACTCAAAAATTGCACTACATAAAGATGGAAACATCTTAACAGGAAAGCAAGCAGCTGACCATTTTGCTTACTCATTCGCACAAGATAGCAATATCGAAATTAGTCCAGAGAAACAACAAGTGATTTCAGAGAAATGGTAACATACAGGACAGAAGGAGATATTACATGAGGTTATGGAGGCACCAATCACAATCAGAGAACTGGAGCTAGCCATATCAAAACTGAAAATGAGAAAGTCACCAGGAGCTGATTATATCTCCAATGCAATGATGAGGAGCGTATTAACAGAGGCCAAAGCAAAGCTGTTACAGATCTTCAATAGCACCTGGACCTTAGGCAGATTTTCACAAGCTTGGAGAGAAGCAGTCATGATACCCCTCCGGATATCTTGGAAAGATAGTTCCATTGCCTCCAGCTACAGACCAATTATCCTCACCAGCTGTCTCTGGATAACGAAAATAATAACAAAATAATGGAACGAGTCATCAATCACAGACTACAGTGGTACATTGAAAGAGAAAACATCCTTGTGCCACAACAGGCTATCTTTAGGCAATGCTACTCTACGGAAGATCGGACAACTTACCTCTCTCAAGAAGTTGAGGATGCATTCCAAGAGAAGAAGCTGGTACTTGCGAAATGGATAGATCTGAAGAAAGCCTTAGACGAAGTCTGGAAAGAAGGTCTGATGAGGAAACTGAGAAACTGTAAAGTCAATGGAAGAATGTACAAATGGTTGAAAGCATACTAGCACAACAGAAGAGCCCGAGTACAGATTTTATGGACTCAAGAGCAAGAAAGTACTACTGCGTCACGGTGTTCCCCAGGGCAGAGCCTTGTCCCGAACACGTTTTCTAATCTTCATCAATAATCTTGTTGCTAATATACCGGATGGAATTAAAGCGGCAATGTACGCTGATGACCTGGTTTTGTGGAGCACAAAGGAACATGCATCAGTGGCCACCATATTGCTACAGAGAGCTATAGATACATTTGTTGCATGGGCGGGTAGATGGTGTGTCAGCATAAACACTGACAAGTGCAGCACCACTCTATTTACTTTCTCTCCGAAACAAAAGGCAGACATCATCCAGATAAATGGAACACCCCTAAGAAAAGATAAAGAAACTATATACCTTGGTGTAACGTTCGACGACAGGCTGACATGGTGAAAACACATTTTAAAAAAGCAATAGCAAAGGCCAGAAGGAAAATAGCCATCCCGAGAAAGCTAAGTGGAACCACACGGTGGGCCAGTCGGAAAATACGTAGCAAAGTTTCTGTCAGATTCTTTGCATTCAGCAAGTATACAGGCTCGTATCTACCGACAGATATGAAACACAACACGGTCACAAAATGACTTTACGTGTCACGCGACAACTTACGATTCAAACATTTTATTCGCGCTGCTCATTCATCACAACGATTACATACATCGCACAATTACAACAGCGATGTTACAATACAATCAATGAATATATATAAATACAATACAACTCACAAACCTACAACCCAGGCGCATGGTCTCCTATTCACACAGGCGTTCTATCTATACGTTTTCATACACACAAGCGGAGCACCTTTCAAACGTCCGTCCTGTACCACAAACCCCAGCTGTCTGAAGGTTAACCCCTGTGAGCACACGCCAGTCAGAGTGGTGTCTCTTCGTTGTCTTCATGTTCCACGCCTACACCGACTGACCCTCTCTGTCACATCGTGGTTACTATTGCTCATAGTTTGAATCTGGCCGTAATATCCAGGCGCTGTTAAAGACGACGCGGCATAACTGGCGGGGAGATTATGACAGTTTATCAACAGAGCATACGACCACACCTGGAATGCGGGACAACTGCGTGGTGTTCAGCATCAAAAACCACACTACAAGAGCTGGGCAAACTACAAAATCAAGCTCTTACCGTAATCACAGTAGGGATGAGATCAACCCTTATAGTAGCAATGGAGAAAATGGGGAGGACACAAGCACTGAGAGAACGCAGAGATACAAAAATACTAATACCAGCAGACAAGTTCCTCAGCTTGCCAGGCAACTCTAGGAAGTACCGATTTGAAAGCTTAGCCATAGGGGGGTTAAAAGGTAGTAGTTCTATCCACAAGACCAAACGACTCTGCAGAGAAACCATTGATCTGCCCACAGTTAGTATCCCCCTTAAAACTATTCCAGAGTGAACCCCATGGAAATATGGACATAGACTATCGCTACAATTCCAGACAAAAGTGAGAGGATTATTTGACAAGGACGAACATAACAGTGTACTGCGCAGAACAGCCACTCTCAGCTTCCTTGATGACGAATACCCACAAGATCTCTGGATCCGAGTCTACACAGATGGGTTAGCGCAAAATACTTTTCGAAATGGAGTATATAGAATGCCCCAATAATACTAGGGACACGGCCAGAGTTCGAACAGGAAAGTACTGTTATAACTATGATGCTGAAATTGAGGCTATCAAGATAGCAACAGAGAAATTACAAAATACCAGCCACGGTACACAGCCTGTAGTGATATTGACAGATGCAAAATCAGTAATAGAGGCGCTCCTGTCTGGGAAATTGTTATAAGGACAATACTTTCCAAACTTAGCAGTCAGCATAAGGTCACCATACAGTGGATACCATCCCACTTTGGAGTACCCGTAAACGACAGAGCTGATCAATTGGCAAAGGAAGGAGCAAAAGAAGAGCAACCTGATGTGCCCATTACATACCACCAAAAGAAAAGAATGATCAAATCAGTCAGAAGGCCACCAAACCCTGCTCAAGACGACTATCACGTTATCACAGACCAGAACAGGTCATCATTCTGCGCCTCAGAACAGGACACAATAGATTACGCAACCACATGTATACAAAATTCAAGATTGGTGACTCAGCCATGTGCACATGTGGTTTGCGGTCGCAGACAGCAGATCACATACTCCAGGACTGCCCAAACTACAACATATCCAGGCGAACCGTCTGGCCTAGAGATACGACAGTAGAAGATAAACTCTATGGACCGCTGAGTGAACTAAAAATGATAGTTAGATTCATACAAGAGACAACATTGCAGTTACAGACATATTTCAAGCGAACGAAAGAAGAAGAAGAATAAGGCATTAAAAATGAGAATTGTCAAATGCTACGTATATTCAACGCTACTGTATGGCTCGGAATCCTGGACATTGAACAAGCAACTAGAAAGTCGCATAGAAGCCCTGGAGATGTGGATATACAGACGGATATGTCGTATTTCATGGAAACAAAAACAACCAAATGCAGAGGTTCTAGAAAAACTGGGAATGAAGAGAGAGTTGATGAAAGAAATAAAGAGGAGGCAAGTGAAATATTTCGGCCACGTTAAAAAAACTCATTTACTGCCAATATAGTACCTTGCGGTGTTTGGCAGAGGGGTCTTTGAGCCTGAGGAATTAAGACCACCTGGCTAGTGCAGTCGCCGCGATCTGTGCAGGTTAGGATTTTCTTTTTGCCCCCGACAGAAAAAAATCCCACCCTTACCGAGGGATCGAACCCGGATCTCTCGAATGAGAGTCCAGCGTTCTAGCCACTCGGCCAGACCCTCCTCCAGGCCACGTTAAAAGACATGATATTCTTAAAAAAACCATACTGGAAGGCAAGCGAGCAAGAGATAGACAACGATATAAGTGGGAAGATAACATCAAGAGATGGATGAACATCAGCCTGACAGAACGTAAAGTTAAGGGGAGAGACAGACAGTGTTGGGGATCCATTGCAGCGAACCTTCATTGGAGACGGCACATGATTGAGTGAATGATTGATTGATATCGTTCTATACAAATTTCTATAAATTGGATTCGACGATCGACCTCTCAGCTGGGCGTCACTGTCTGTAGTCAGATCGTGTAATATCCATATCAGTGTTTAATGTTGAGAGATGTTTGTGAGCTGATGCATTGGTATGTAAGCCAACATAATTTAATTAACTGGTGACATTTCCGGTCTAAGATGGCGACAAAATGACGCGTTACTTTTCGGAGGGACGCTATTTAGTGTTTTCCTTTGGATTTCGTGTGATTTCCTGTGGATTTCCTGTGAATAGTGTTTTCCTGTGGATTATGTGATGTTATTTTGTGTTCTTTGATTGGAAGTTTTCAAAAGAAGCCACGGAAGGCAGGTGGTGGATGAAATTTTGAGGGCAGCCGACAGATATTGGTTGGTCATGGTCTCGAGTTTCACGACCGCAGGCAGAGGAGCTCTTCTTGAGTCAACGGCTGCGGTCTCCGACCAGTAAGGTCACTGCCATAGAGGAAAGCAATGGCAAACTACCTCTTTAAAAGTGCCTAGTACATCATGATTCGCTTAAAGACTGATCATCGCAAGACAAGGACAGAGACGTTAAAATTAGCAACTTGGAACGTTAGGACGTTTAACGACGACGAAAAATTAGAGAACATAAAACAAGAAATTTAAACGGAAAAAATTAATATTTTAGGTATGTGTGAAACGAGAAGGACAGGAGCAGGCATCAAGATAGAAGAAGATTTCAAGATTATTTATTCTGGAGGTGAAGATTGTGATAGGGGAGTGGCAATTATTTTGTACCGGAAAACATCCAAATCTTTTCAAGGATATTGGGCAGTGTCGGACAGAGTTCTACTAGTTAAATTAAGTGGCAGACCTTTTAGCATAAATATTATTCAAGTATATGCCCCAACAGGAGAATCCAGTGAAGATAGTGTAGAAGAATTTTATAATGACATAGAGTCTGCCTTAAAGAAATGTAAAAATTCAGAAATAAACATCATAATAGGGGACTTCAATGCAAAAGTAGGAAATCAAGGGGATAGATACACAGTAGGAAACTATGGTTTGGGAGAGAGAAATGAAAGAGGATACAGACTCGTAGAGTCGGCAAAAGAACAGGAAATGATTGTAAGAAACACCTGGTTTAAAAAACACCCTAGAAGATTATGGACAATAAGGAGTCCTGATAGCAGGATTAGAAACCAGATTGACTACATTCTCATTAGCAGAAGATTTAGAAACGCTCTAACAGTAGCAAAAACAGTTCCCAGTGCTGATTGTTATAGTGACCACAGATTACTCACAGGAACATTGAGGATAAAGTTATAGAAAGTCAAGTATATAACAGGAAACACTAAATATGATTTGTGTACATTGAGTAATGACAAGGAAATACAAAACAAATTCAACATAGAAGTACAGAACAGATTTGAAATATTGTCTGATCTAGAGATCCTATTCCAGGATGTGGATGATCAATGGGAAACGGTGAAGAATTCAATCAATGTGGCTGCAGAAACAACTATTCCAAAATTAAAGAAGGTGGGTCGTAAGAAATGGATAACTGAAGAAATTTTACACCTCATGGAAACAAGAAGACTCAACAAAAATAATTCTGTAAAATATGAAGAAATTCACAGACAAGTCAGAATATTATGTAAGGAGGCAAAAGAAGCATGGCTTGAGGAAAAGTGCTTAGAAATTGAAAACCAACACAACAGTCAAAATACCAAATTAGTGCACAAAAGAATTCAGGAACTTACTAATAAAAGAACAAGTACATCAACAGGGTGTCTAAAAACTAAAGATGGCAAAATCATAATAGAAAAAGACCAGATTCTACATATATGGACAGATTATGTGAAACACCTTTATGATGATAACAGAGACGAACAGTATAATATTAGATTTAATAATGAAGGACAGCCAATTTTGGAGATGGAGGTTCGAAATGTTCTTAAGCATATGAAAGCTGGCAAGTCCCCCGGTGCAGATAACATCACACCAGAAATGATTAAAGCTTTAGAAGAATTTGGACTAGAGCAAGTCACCAGACTGCTGAACACATTATATGATACAGGAGATATACCTCCTGAATTATGTAATTCTGTATTTATTGCAATCCCAAAGAAATCTGGAACCTTGGAATGTGATCAACATAGAACAATTAGTATAATGAGTCACATCACAAAGATTTTGCTAAGAATTATCATGCAAAGAGTGAGGAAGAAGACACAACCTGAAATAGGGAAGAACAAAGCGGGTTTGTAGAAGGAAAGGGTACATTAAATGCTGTGTATATGCTGCGAACAGTTATTGAACGTGCTATAGAAGTAAGTTTTTGATTTCAAACACCCAGGAAGAAAAATAAGAATAAATACAGGGTGTTTGAAATCAAAAACAGGAAAGATAATATTAGAGGAAGATGCTATAATGAAGAGGTGGAATGAGTATATAAGAGAATTATATGAAGGAGAAAGGGGAGAATTAACAGAAGATAGTAACTTAGAAGGTCCACCTATTCTGAAAGAAGAAGTCGCTGACGCTATGAAACGTATGAAGAAAGGAAAAACAGCTGGGCCAGATGAAATCACAATAGAAGAATTAGAAGTATTGGGAGAATTTGGAGTAGATATATTAACCAAAATGTTGAATGATATTTACAGCAGTGGATATTTACCCAGTGATATGCTGAAATCTTTATTTATAGCTATACCAAAAAGACCAGGAGCAATTAATTGTGAAGATTTTCGTACAATTAACCTTATAAATCATATCACTAAGCTTCTACTCAGAATCATAATGAGAAGAATCAAAAAGAAAATAAAAATGGAAATTAGTGAAGAACAGTATGGATTTGTGGAAGGAAAGGGCACAAACAATGCAATTTATACATTACGGACACTAATAGAAAGGTCAATAGAGAAACAGAGAGACATATATTTGTGCTTCATAGATTATACTAAGGCATTTGATAAAGTAAAACATGATGAACTGATTAAAATGTTGGAAGATATCAACATTGATGGAAAAGATTTAAGAATAATAAAGAATGTTTACTAGAACCAAGTAGCAGCAATTAAAATGGGAAATAAAGAGGGTAGTTACGAACAGATAAAGCTAGGAGTACGACAAGGGTGTGTCTTGTCACCAGATCTTTTCTCCCTGTATAGCGAAGTAATAATGAGAGAGATCAAAGAGATGCCAGGAATACTAGTTGGAGGTTATAATATAAATAATATACGCTATGCAGATGACACAGTATTGGTGGCGGATAATTCAACAGACCTACAACAATTATTAGACGTTGTAGTAACAGAGAGTGCAAGGAAAGGACTCTCCTTGAATATCAAGAAAACAGTAACAATGGTAATATCAAAGAAAATGGTGACACCAAAATGTGACATAGAAATAGAAGGGAAAATCCTTAACCACGTTGATAATTTTAGATACCTAGGGGCATTTATAACATCAGATGGAAGATGTACAACAGAGATTAGGAGTAGAATAGGGCAGGCAAAAGCCGCTTTTCATAAAATGAAGAGTATCTTATGCAATAAGTCACTATCACTGAATGTAAGAAAGAGAGTGCTGAAATGCTATGTAGAACCAGTTTTGCTGTATGGCAGTGAATCTTGGAACGTAAATGAACAAATTAAGAAGAAATTAGAAGCAACAGAGATGTGGTTCCTGAGACGAATGTTGCGAATTCCTTGGACTGCCAGAGTAACTAACGACGACTGCCTGAAACAGGCTAATGAAACTAGAACATTATATACAACAATAAGACAGAGACAAACATCTTTCTTCGGTCACGTGATGAGAAGAGAGGCATTGGAGAACATCGTAACAACTGGAAAGATCGAGGGGAAGAGAGGCAGAGGTAGACCAAGAGAAGTGATGCTGGATGGATTGAGACGGCGGCATGGAGGAATATCAGCACCAGAGTTGATCCAGAAAACCAAAGACCGAGATCTATGGAGAGCCATGAACGCCTACGCCAGCCGGCACGGCACTTGATGATGATGATAGAAGTAAACAAGGATATACATCTTTGCTTTATTGACTATACAAACGCTTTTGATAGAGTTAGACATGTCAACATGGTGGATATGCTTGCAGATCTACATATTGATGGGAAAGACATTAGACGTATAAAAACACATATTGGAAACAACAAGCTGCAATAAGGATTGATAAAGAAGTGGGACAGTATCAGCCAATCAAGAGAGGTGTTAGGCAGCGATGTGTGATGTCTCCAGATCTGTTTTCCCTATACAGTGAAAATATTTTCAGAAATGTAGAGGATATAAATGGAATCAGCATTGGTGGAAGAAACATCAATAACTTTAGATATGCAGATGATACAGTATTAATTGCAGACAATGCGAAGGACCTGCAACAATTAGTAGATGCGGTTGTTGTACACAGTGAACAACTGGGGTTAGAATTAAATTGTAAAAAAGACTCAGATTATGGTCTTCACTAGGAAGAAAGAAGTGCCACAATGTAATATACAAGTAAATGGAAATATTATTCAACAAGTGAATCGGTACAATTATCTTGGAACAATCATAACATCTGATGGGAGATGCCTTAAAGAGATTAGAACAAGAATCGCCATGGCGAAAGTAGCCTTTAGCCAGATGAAAAACATTCTGACCAACACAAAGATGTCAATTTAAACGAGAAAAAGAGTGTTGAGGGGATACATAGAGCCTATTCTTTTATGTGGATGTGAAACTTGGACAATGAGCAGTCAAGCTGAAAAACATCTGATGGCTGCAGAAATGTGGTTTCTGAGGAAAATGCAAAGAATACCGTGGACAGACAGAAAAACCAATGACCAAGTACTACAGGAGACAAATGAACATCGTAAGCTTATTAGAGAGATTAGACGTAGACAGTCAAAAATTTTTGGACATGTTATGAGAAGAAATGGATTGGAGAGCTTGGTGACAACTGGCAAGATCGAAGGGAACAGACCAAGAGGAAGACCGAGAGGAAAATACCTGGATGGCTTGGCCACATGTCATGGACCGGACAGGAACACTGAGCTGATCCACGACACTGGTGATCGCTTTCCGGCATGGCACATGATTGATTGATTGGTGACATTTCGTAAATTGCTTTTTAATTATACAACATGCGTAGTTGGATATCTCTTGCAAAACATAAATCTAAACCAACGGTGTCTTATTAAAATCTGTTAGCTAGTCTTTCCTCTTGAGCCCAAGGCGGCGCATAGGGCAGAAGTCATGGCTCTCCATGCCTGACGCTTGGCTGCCAACCGTTGTAGGTCTTGGATGTTTATTTGGCCGTTGAATGAGCCTTCTCTGATGATGTTCTATGCAGGGTCTCTCTTGGTCTTCCCCGTTTTATTTTCCATACCGGTGTCCATATGAGAGCTTGGTAGCGGAGTCTTGTCTTGTCCATTCAGTTTGGGATGTAACCGCCGACTTAAATAGTATAAAATTATATTATACGTGTAAACATGGATACTCAATAGAACTATCCGTACTAGATCGGTTCTCAACGTCCATAACGAACGAAATGTATGCGTCACCTTACGTCTTAAAAAGTCCCTTTATCTCAGTAAGAAGAAAAATTTGAGAAGCCAAGATGTATAGATTCGTAGACAATGAAGGGAACTACAATACTCGGCAATCGGTTTCTGTTTTAATCATCATCATCATCATCATCATCATCATCATCATCATCATCATCATCATCATCATCATCAAGTGCCCTGCCAGCTGGCGTAGGCGTTCATGACTTTCCACAGATCTGGGTCTTTGGTGTTCTGGATCAACACTGCTGATGATATTCCTCCATGCCACCGTCTCAATCAGTCCAGCATCATTTCTCTTGGTCTGCATCTCTCGATCTTTCCAGTTGTCACGATGTTCTTCAATGCCTCTCTTCTCATCACATGACCAAGAAAGCTGTTTGTCTCTTTCTTATTGTTGTATATAGTGTTCTAGTTTCATTAGCCTCTTTCAGGCAATCGTTGTTAGTTACTCTGGCAGTCCAAGGAATTCGCTACATTCGTCTAAAAAACCACATCTCTGTTGCTTCTAAGTTCGTCCTAATTTGTTTACTTACATTCCAACATTCGCTGCCATACAGCAAAACTGGCTCTATATATCATTTTAGCACTCTCTTTCTCACATTCATTGATAGCGACTTATTGCATAAGATACTCTTCATTTTCTGAAATGCGGCTTTTGCCTGCCCTATTCTGCTCTTAATCTCTATTGTACATCTTCCATCTGATGTTATAAGTGCCCTAAAGTATTTAACATTATCCATTTGTTTGAGAATTTCGTCTTCTATTTCTATGTCACATTTTGGTGTCCCCATTTTCTTTGATATCAACAATGTTACTGTTTTCTTGATATTCAAAGAGAGTCCTTTCTGTGTACTCTCTGTTACTACAATGTCCAACAATTATTTCTGTTTTAATGCGATCTTGAAATAATTGCGGAATTTAACATCACAAGTACTATAAATCTCATTACATCGGAGACACAAAAACAAGAAACCGAAAGTCACCGCAAAAACAAAAAAAAACATCTCCGATAAAATTAAGCAATCCTAAAACGTACTGCCTAGATGAAAGCATGCAGAATTCTTTCATTGAAATGTGTAGTTTTCAAACTCTAGGAAAGTGTTATAGTAAAAAAGTGTGGGGCGATTTATAATCTAATAAATTGTTTTAAAATATAGCTGATCTTATATGGCTCCCTGATTTATGCAGGTAAATTCTTTCAAATTTTTCATTTTCTCTTCATTGCTTTCATTTTTTTCATCATTTTATTCTTCTCATCCCGTCATATCACCTCTATGCAGTTACCGAAGCGTCTTCTCCGTGACTATATGTTGTGTTTTGTGTGTGTATTTGTTTGCTGATGAAGGCTTGTCGCCGCAACGTACTGTATGCTTCGTAATTTGTGTTATTTTATATTGTTTCATTGAATGACAGAAGGCGAGTACTGAAATGTTTTAACGAAACTGTTCTGTTTTATAGCCCGTGATGCCTGAGACGAACATTGCGAAAACCTTGGACTGCCAGAATAAATAACAATGATTGTCATGAAGTGGCTATAAGGCAACTGTAAGAACGATACAAACATATCATGATAAGAGGGACTTTGGAGAACTTCTTGATGACTGAAACGATCTAGTTGTAGAGGTAGTAGAGGCATCCCTAGTGACATGATAATGGATGGTCTATAATGATGATGGCATAGAAATATATCATCAATAGAATCTCTTCACAATACCAGTAACTCAGATCTTTGGCGAGACATTCTGCGGAATTTGACAAGACACATGATGATGATGACTGAGATGAGGATGACCGATATGATTATGATGATTACCGAGATGATGATGATGATGATGATGATGATGATGATGATGTGATGATGATGATGATGATGATGATGATGATGATGATGATGATGATGACCGAGATCTTAGGCGAGACATGTTTGTTGCATTTGACAAAACACATGATGTAAAAATACATGAACGTCTTCTGGGTCGCAGAGGTGTTTCCAAGGCACCAGGGCCAGGTTCTATACTGACCAAGACCTATTGACGCTTCCTCGCCGAGCGTCCTGGGCAACAGGTCCCTTCGAGGTCCTGGCTAAAGTCAGTAGGATCGTTGATTCTTCTGAAGTCGGAGAGTATCTGCCTGCATGGTGAGGAACCACCAGTCTGCACACCATTAAGCCAGACATGGGACAACGGATACTCACGCAAACCTCAGGTCCTGTATGACATCACACTGATGTTGGACAAAAGGATGTTTTCATCTCGACATACAGGACTTCATGCTGGAGTTCACAGCCAGCGAATGCAAGCAAGCACGTGAACGTCTGGAAAAGAAAGCCATGAAGGGATGTGTACAGTGAAAACGGAGAAGAGTATGACCAAAGTGTAGATGGACTCTAGACATGACAGATCACTTACAAGTGACAGCAGCGGAGAGCGATAAATATATTATAAAATTTCTTACCTGGTGACTGCAATGTTCCACCAGTCAACAATAGCATGTAGGTGACGATGACAATGAAAACTAACGGGGTCTGTCTTTCTATTTATTGCAATCGCATTACGTATGTTACTGGAATTTCTTAATGTGTGCATAGCCACTTGAACCAGATCACCCTAATCATACAAAGAACACGGACTCCCGTCACGGTTGAACTTCCCGATTCTTTTTGGCATGCAGTAAATGGTCTTTAATAGTTACAAAATGATGACGTAAGCCTTACCTGGTCCTAGATATAACCATATATTAACACTATATAACAATATAAAGCGCCACGGAGCCTTTCTATACGCACACGATAACAGCACCGTCATTAGTCCAGAGAAACAACAAGAGATTAGAGAGATTGGCAACATACAGGACAGAATGACATAGTACATGAGGCGCTGGAGGCACCTATCACAATCAACGAACTGGAGCTATCTATATCAAATCTGAAAGTGAGAAAGTCACCAGTTAATAAACTGCATCTCCAATGAAATGATCAAAAACCTAGGAACAATGGCCAACACAAAGCTGCTTCAGATCTTCAATAACTGTTGGACCTTAGGCAGCGTTCCTCAAGCATGGAGAGAGGCAATCACGATACCTCTCCTAAGATTAGGGAAAGACATTTCCAGTGCCTCCAGCTACAGACCAGTTAGCCTCACCAACTGTCTCTGAAAAAAAAAAAAAATACGGGGTGGTTGACAAGAAGACGTTCTATCCACCTGGCCATACGATACTGCAGAGAAACCACCGATCTGCCCACAGTTGGTATCCCCCTGAAAACTATTCCAGAGCGAACTCCATAGAAAGAGGTACATAGACTATCCTACACATCCAGACAAAGGTGAAATGGATATTTGACAAGGAAGAACAGAACAGTGTACAGCGCAGAACAGCCACTCTCAGCTTTCTTGATGAAGAATACCCACATGACATCTGGATCCTAGTCTACACAGACCAGTTAGTACAAAATGTTGTACAAAATGGAGGTGAAATTAAGGAGCGTGGGTGTACATAGAATACCCAGGGACACGGCCAGAGTACCAACAGGAAAGTACTGCCATAACTATGATGCACAAATCCAGGCAATCGGGATAGCAACGAAGATATTACTAAATGCCAGCCATGGTACACAGCCTGTGGTGGTATTGATAGATGCAAACTTAGTACTTGAGGCGCTGCTGTCTGGGAAATTGTCAATACTATGGGCACTGCTTTCTTAACATGGCAGCCAGCGTAAGGTGGATACTATGTCACTGTGGAGTAACCGGAAATGAAAAGCTGATCGATTAGCTAAGAAAGGAGCAAAAGAAGAACAACCTGATGCACCCATTACACCAAGAAGGAAAAGAATAATCAGATCAGTCAGAGTTGAGTTGTGTTGGGTTGAGAACCAACATCACTGTACTCGGGACATTCCCATAAGCGCTCAGTCATCACCGTCAACAACCAGCGGAGAGTTCCAATACTAATGATGTCCGTTACAATCTGATTATATGTCCTTTTTTGCTTTATCTCTGAGTGACGAATGTTTACCATAACCTCTGATCGTCCTCTGCTGCCGCATTCTCTCTAGACCAGGGGTCACCAAAATTTTTTCACAGCGGACCGGATAACTGACAATTTGACGAGCGCGGGCCGGATACTCATTATGTGCAATACTTGCGCCGGTCTCCGTGGCGTAAGTCTTACGGACACGGTTCGTAATCGCGTATAACTGCGTTCGAAACATAGTTGCGCACGATTTGACAGCAGACCGCGTTGTGCTGGGTTTTTACGCTATGGTATGGGTTCCAGTCGTTCAGAAAGCAATGGCAAACTACTGAACGTAAACCTGCCAAGACAACAACAGCAAAAATGATGGTGTTGACTGCAAACGTCCTGTAAAGAATATGCAACTAATTTTAACAAAACTTGGAAACCTATCACTGCCAAACAAAGAAATCCTTGTTACATACCTATAAAATGGATGAGTGGCGAAATGAAATAAATATTGCTGGAGCATCAGACCCGTGTTGACAGCCAGGCGCATCTGGGGGAGGAAAATATGCGTGAGTCTGTGTGTTGCCATGGAAACCATGGTAACGTCAGAGAGTAGGTGGCGCTACCACGAGCCGGGGAAGGATTTGGGATGGCGCGAAATAAGCAAACATTACAAGAAACAAGGAAATCTAGATACAATAACTTATAATTGAAGATAGTAAATTTAAGACACATAGCAGTTAGGGGGTCTCCGTACGTGTGAATATCTATTATTCTAAACATAATATTTACATTTAAAGAGTATCACAACGTTTCGTCTTCCATACGTTATATCAAGAAAGTTCGAGTACCGATGGCGGGCCGGATGACATTACGTCGCGGGTGGGATTCGGCCCGCGGGCGGTAGATTGGACCTCTGCTCTAGACCATGATAGTCTGTCTGTTCTGCATTAGTCATGCGCTCCCAGAGAGCCTTCACCACATCTGCCTTATCATGCATCAAATCACCCCTCAATGATGCAGCACCAGCCAATCTGTCTGCTTATTTATTTCCAACCAAACCAGAGTGTCCTGGAGAAAATATCCAGCGAATGCTCACAATCCGCGACCTCAGGTTTGATGCACACCATTCAGCACGAAGCATACCAGTCTTCACCTCTGTCAGCATGCTTTGTGAATCAGTCACAATCACAACGTGAGTATACAGTGTCTTCAACCAGTGGAAAGCTGCAGTAACCACCTCCACCCCCATTCTCAGACTTGAGGTTGCGGTGTCATAAGCCAAGATTTCTGTAATGGTCCTAAATTATATGGACATTTGGCTCACTCTCTCAGAACAGGGGATGAAACAATCATACACTCACAATGATTGGACTCTCACACGCAATCACGTGTAATAACCTTTTAATCACGGTCATGTATTTACACTAAGTGAATAGTTGCGCGCTTAACTCGGCGCAACGCGTACATGATTACAACATGAAGTATATACATGGTACATCTTATATTAATACAACATGTCTCTCACTCTGTCGCAGCTTACAAACACTCTTCCACTAGTCAGCCACGCTATCTGACAACAGTCAGAGAGTACAAGCACAACTCTCTCTGTCCGTCCTGTCTCGCTGTCCTGAACCCGTCTCCCCAACACAGATATTTTTGGTCACACCTTGCCTTCTCGCCCTCGTGCGTCCCGTGTATCACGATTGACCACTGGGCGGCAATTACGTCGTGTCTGCTCGGTGACACCTTGCTGTCGGTGACGTTGGCTGTCGTAAGTTGTCGTTCATCCCCAGGCCGTGGAGATCCTGACACTCTCCCCAACCCTCCTGTATGAAAGGGTAACCTTTCATCATATGGGTGGTTATTCATAGTCTCAGTTTATAATGCAATTATAAGTCAGGATCGACTAGCTGTTTATTCTGATGGATTGTAACGTTGTATATTTATAGGGTGGTATCTGCTTAGCAGTGATGCATTATATATATATATATATATATATATATATATATATATATATATATATATATATATATATATATATATATATATATATATATATATAGTACTTTGTTTGGCAATGGACTCAGCACAGACCGGAAGTTAACAGCGACTGACGCTATCTTTCAAGCTACGCCCCTCCTCACAACAAAAGACATGTTAGGCTTTAAATCGTCAACTTATATGACGATTTCAGAACCAGAACACTAACTCTTATGGCCAGATATTCTAATTCTGGTCTGTCAAATTTAGTAAACATAGTCCACCTCTAGTTGACGCTACTTGGTGTTTTGTAGTCAATTTGACCACTATGAAACAAAAACATATGCATGTACCCAATTTTACCAAAGTCAGATTGTCTCCCTTTAGGAACAATCGTAAATAACTATGCGGGGTAATTTTCAGATGCTTTCAAAAAATAAAGTACATTTGTTTTCTTTCTTCTAAGTGTCAAACGTTTGATCTCTATTTACAATAGTGAAATGTCTGGCACTATTGGAAACCCAAGAATCAAGCGATGATCCTTAGATCATAAAAGTATAAATCCTTTCTCTCAATGTCTCATATGTAAATTATGAAGTCAAATAATTCATGCACTCGCTCATGCATACTTAAATCTTTCTGTGTATAGTCTGCTATTATGTTGATTTAGAAACCATTGGAAAGGAAACGGAAGTTAATATTGTGTTTACACGCTCCTGGAATAAACACATTTCCTTTAAACAGAATATTGGATTATATTGTTCTATGCAGCGTTGTCGTTTATGTAACACAGTCTATAACTCACTTAAAATATTTAGCACTATTCAGTGGAGTTATTTCGTAATGTTAACAAGTGCTGGCACTACTCAACACGCTCTGGAAATAGTGTGAAGTTATTTCACAATGTTAATAAGCACTGGTACTATTTAACCCGTTCTGGAAATAAGGTGGAGTTATTTCACAATGTTAATAAGCACTGGTACTATTCAACCCGTTTTGGAAATAAGGTGGAGTTATTTCACAATGTTAATATGTACTGGTACTGCTCAATATTACCACGTTCTGGAAATGAGATAAGATTCTGTGATTGTGCAGTACTGCTTTTTTCTGTACTTGTATGTGAAAATCTATTCACTGTTTCGTGTCGTCTTCACTTGCACATTCTGACGTATTCATTTATTCGCACTTTCACAAATTTAAACTGTACTTTGGAAATATGAAAAGGACATCGTCCGTATTACAATGTGTAAGATTTGACAGCGTTCTTTTATGACGGGCTATTATCTGCGCTGTACTGTGATATATGTCTGGGTGCAGTTTATAACTGTATTCAATCTTTGCGCTCAGGCGTAGTTGGACTGTCAGTGGACTTGTCGTGAGGAATTCTTGACAGGAAGTCTGCAATCGTGTTCTCTGTTCCGCTGATATGGCATACTTCAAAGCTGTAGTTCTGGAGCAGTAACGCCCATCTGGCAATTCTGTGATTTGTTGGTGTTCCCTGCATTATCACTTTTAGTGGGTTGTTGTCTGTTTCCACAATGAAATGTTTACCTAATAAATATTTAGACAATTTAGACACTGAATAAATTAAACCCAAACAATTCAACTCTGGTGAGCTGTAGTTCCGTTCACTTGCTGTTAATTTACGGCTGACGTATGCTACTGGATGCAGGACGTCGTCGTCGGTCTGTAACATGACATCAGCCTCGCTGATCTACATTGCTCGCGTCACATCTTACTGTGAAAGAAATGTTAAGGATTGGTAATTTTAGTATCGGGTCAGATGAAAAGTAGGATGATATCTTTGTAAGAGCTTATTCCAGGCCCTCTCTGTTACAGTGTTATTTGGTTGGCGTTTTGTCAACAAATTGGTACAGACTTCTGTTAAATCTGAGAAGTTCGGTATGAATCTTCTATAATAATGTAACAATCCAAGCATACTTCTTACTTCCTTTTTAGTTGTAGGAAGTGCTAATTTTAAATTATAGATAGAATGTTCTTCTCAGTAGTGATGGTATAATTAGAAATTTTATAACTTAAAGAACATATTTCATGAGAAGAAATTCTGACTTTTGCTGGATTTACAATAAGGTCGTGTTGCCTGATGCGTTGAAAAATGTGTTGCAGTCATACTGCAGATGTGTCTGCAAATGTGTATGTCTGTCATTACATGGGGTATGTCTTCTAACAGCAATCTTGTCGTTCTAAAATGATATGAATATGTTTTGACTGTAGTAAATGTAACATGTAGTCATTGATGGAACTTAGATGGTATGGTAGATGGTTTTAATTGTGTTGGGTCATCTATCCATGTTTGCCTGTAACTATTTGTCGTGCTGTGTTTTGATGTTGCTGTTTCTGTCGTTTAACTAATGCTGTTGTTATGGATTGTTGTTGAATCCGTGTGTAGTATGACGATGCATTGTAGTGTCGAATCCGTGTGTAGTATGATGATGCACTGTAGTGTCGAATGGTTATGTTTCCATTGGATTTTGTTTGTCAGTCTAATCAGGTGTGTAACATTTGTTTTGATTTGGTCTGTGTCAGTGTCTGTATGATGGGTTGCTGAATTGTCTGGTGTTGTTTTAGTTATTGTGTTGATATAGTCTGTGGGTGTAAAGTTAGTCCTTTTTGGTGTTCGTTCAGTAATGAAGACTGAATTTGTCGTTCTGTCGTTAAGGTTGGGTGATCTAATTTTGTTACATTGTTGTAACTCTGATTCTGGACACAAATTGGTAGGTATACAATTACCATAAAACAGTGCATATGTAATAAGGCATGATAATGATATTGTGATTAAGCAATATAGAAATGCTAAGGCAAATATTGCAGTCTTTTGATTTGATCTGCTTGGCTTTGGTTGGTGTTTAATTTTTTATACTAATTTTACTGTACTGTTTTTGGCAGGTCTGTTTACAAGATTTGTTGGCCGCATCTTTACTTGGGGTTGTCTCCCATTCTTCATCAACCTTTGGCAGACCTCAGATGATTTGCAGTATTGTTTAGTGCTATTGTTGAAATTCGGCCAGTATGATTCGTTCAACATTATTGACCGTGTTTTGTTATAGGTCTTCCGACCCGTAGAGATTGTTACTTTTGGCTTTTGGTCTGCAAGTGTAAAATGCTTTTGTAATGACACCTCAGCTTTCTGTGGTTTAATAAAGTTTTCCGTCATGTTTTTGAGAGGGGTTATAGTTGGGCTTAATAATTCTAATGTATCAGTTTGGTTTATCTGAGCTTCTGTTTCTGCAGTTGCTCTTATTACTGCATTGTTTGGTAAGATATCTTCATACCAGGTTGTTACATGTTTATGTGGCATGTCATTTACCTCGGGAAGGTTCCCACTGATCAAATCGCAACCCCCGGGAAGGTTAACCCGGTCAACAAATGCCCGCTGAAGTCGGATGTGTCAGCCTAACGGCGCAAGAACGCAGCTCTGCTGTAAACAGGCACAACGCAGTCACATCAGAAAAAAAATCAGGATGAACGAAGAAGAAGAAGATCATATCGCAACAAGGGTTGAATAATGCGGCACATTTCACCTTGCCTGTTAGAAAAGGTGTTTAGATGTATGCCTATGCCACTGGGTATTTTTCAATGTTCCCTGAAAATGTTCTGCAGGTAACGAATTCTCCTGTGTAATCTGAGGGGTGTAAAAAGTTCTTTTTCAAACCGATAAGCGTGCAGCCGCTATCCCATAATACACTTGCTACTTTTCCGTTGACATAGCCCTGATGAATATTTAGTTTTCTATTGGAATCTATGACTAAATTTGCTTCTTCATTTGTTATGGGTACAGAATGTCCACATGTTAGGACTCCATTTTCATGGAACTGGTTGCAATTTCCATATTTATTTAGGTGGAAAACAGTCAATACTTTAAGCTGCATTTACTGGTTGTTGATTTCTTCCTGTTCTTCCTCAGAGGTTGCACTATCAAACATTGCAACATTAGCTTTTATTGTCATTTGTTTACCTTTACAAGAATGACGCCAGTGTCCGTAATCTTTACAAAGAAAACATTTATTTAATAGTTTGCAGTTCTTTCGTTGCCTGACTTGTTTGTCTATGAAATTTTGTAGGTATGTAACATATGCAGGTTTGCTATCACACATGCCATTTTCATTGTGATTAAATTTATAGTAATTACATTGGTAGTCGTAGAATTTTCTAAAAGGTTTTGCTTTATCGTATGCAATTGGTTTGGATCTATTATATGAAGAGGCTGCTACAAAGTCTGTTTCTTTCAAAATATTAGTAAAACAATTTTTATTTGCTGTAAAATAAGCTGACCCACTTTTCTCCATCTGCTGTACTGTTTCACACTCCCATTCCTGCAAAAATCACGAAAACGATAATGGCAGTGATGATATGATCTTATCCCTTAAAATGAGATCTTTTAAACGATCATTATCCTTGTTTACTTTAGCTGCTGATAACCATTTATTGAAAATATTTTGCACATGAGAGGTGTAATCTGAGAACGTTTGTGATGGTTTTGGAGATAATTTGCAAATTGTTCTTTATAACCTGCTTCATCTAAAAAAAAATTGCCAAGATTTTGGTTTTAATATAATAATAGTTGGTTCTTAGTTCATCAGGAATGTTTTCTATGACCTTTAAAGGTTCTCCTGACAGACTTTTCATATATATCATGTTCCATTCTGAGACTGGTATTTGGTAATGCTTCATTATCGTCTCAAAGTTCTGGGACCAGGCTGCTATGCAATCCCACGTGGTGAAATTTTTGATAATTCCTTGATATTTCTTATATTGGTTGTCTTTTTCTTTGGTGTCTAATTGTTTGGTTTCTTTGTTTGTGTCAGCTTCGATTTCTAATTGTCTTAATTTGAACTGCGTTTCAAGTTCTGATTATTTTAGGTCTAACTCTGCTTTCTTTACTTCTCTTTCTGCTTCTGTCTGTTTATTCTTAGCATCTAACTCAGCTTTCTTTAGTTCTCT
The DNA here is from genome assembly GCA_014155875.1 of Cepaea nemoralis. Taxonomy (NCBI): domain Eukaryota; kingdom Metazoa; phylum Mollusca; class Gastropoda; order Stylommatophora; family Helicidae; genus Cepaea; species Cepaea nemoralis. The sequence continues at coordinate 43,413 of JACEFZ010005600.1, read as the reverse complement.
TTCTGTTGCCCTTTCCCCTCTCTCTCTCTCTCTAGCTCTGTCTTCTCTTTGAACTTGTTCTGTATATTTTGTCTCACTCCATTTTGTTAACTCTTCCCCCGTCAAACCTAATTTTAGGCCACTCTATGTAGTCATGTAAAGTAACCATGGTAGTTCACAAATTGTATTACAATGGCACTCAAAATCACAAAACAAAATTACAGTATGAAATCAACTATAAATATAATATTTACATAACAATTACAATGGTGGAAAAAATACAGGGCGAGCCTGAATTCTCACAAAAATATATGACAAAACAAAAAATACTCAGCTGCTGATGACATTCGGAGCTTTCGATGACTGCGCTAGCAATGGGGTGTTTGTACTTTACCACCCGGAAAAAAATCGGCTTGTCTGTACTACTCGATGAACAATCTGTTTGCTGGGGAAAGAAAACTGTTATTAGTTGTTCCACTTTGGGGTGCATGCGTTGTCGACTAATTGTGTATAGGTTTGTATGCAGTCAAGTATGAATGTTGGTTTGTACTGTCGTCATTGTCGGTTACTAGAGTAATAGAGGATTATGTATGTTCAAATTTATTTGTAAGTTAAATTTACTGGTAAAGACTGCTCTTGCTCACTTTCTCTCAGAATTATCTATATGCAACAACTGACGAGATCCCCACGTTCATCCTTTTATACATATGGTTCAAACACGGACGAGATCCCCACGTTCATTCCCTGTCATGGTTGTAACAAAACCGCCGGGGCTTGGACTGGTTTGCTACTATAGATAATATCCCAGTCTTTGCTCCAACCACCTCAATAGCACTTCACATCTACCAGGCCCCACACAAGCCGGGACAGCTGAACCTCCCCCCCCCCTACCTAGGGTTTCCTACCCCAAGGGGGCTCGGACAAAACACAAGTCATACCACAGCACAAAGTCATAGCTAACATAACAAAATTTAATTCATAACTACGTCAACTGCAACACAGAGAAGGATGGCTGAAAGCCGGACTATAAGACAATATGTACAAGAGCAGATCTAGAGATGATTCTTCTTCATCATAGAGACTGTGACTATAGTTCGTGCGGTCGTCCTGTCCTGGTCACGACTCACCCAGGAACCTCCAGTGGACAGGAACTCCAAGGTCTGATGCCTCTCCAAAGTTCCCTCTTCCTTCAGGGTTCCAACTCCCGGGATGATCAAGCGTAGTACCACTGCCTGACCGACACTGCACAGGTGATCAAGGATCCTCCCTTGATGTAGTACTATATCACCGTCACACTCTACGGATAAAGTCTGGGCCGACTCTAAACTATTAGCTGTCTCCCCCCTGCAGACAAGTACGTGTAGCACCGTACCCTAAAGTTCAAGAGCCGGGATGCTCTTCTGTCTCATAAGTGACTAACACACTGATACGTCACCTATAACATGAGCGTTCGCTCCATCTAAACACAATGTCACTTGCAATGTCTAACAGGTGAATACAACCCTTCACCTATTCCACATAAACACAATGTCACTTGCAAAGTCTATCAGGTGACTACTACACTTCACCTATTCCCATGTCTCTTGGAATAATAGATCTTCACAAATTCACAAGTAACTACCCTGATCGAAGGGTATCCATCACATCCTAACCATCACTGTCAATGTTCAACATCTCCGAATGGGGTAGATCCATACCATATCAAGCATATCACTCCGGTGTTCACACCAATAAGTAAATCAATGTCTTAGGTCACTGGACCAAGTTTCGGCTTCACAAAGGTAAACCATTGTAGGTACACACCACACAAGCATGATAATATACAAGGTGTCCCATGACGACCCAGCCGGACCGGAAGCATAACAAACAGGCCATGGTGGCTGGTAACAGAGATCACTTCCGTCAACTTTGAAAGTTACTACCTTGCAATCCTCAAGGTTCTCACTGAGTTCGAATTCCACCAGTGCTTCACTGGCTAGAATCAACAGACGTTATTGTCTTGGATTCTCTCGGGATCTGTTGACACTCGTCGGACTCTCTGCGGTGGTCACTGCATAGACCTACAGACACATTCTGTACTCAGACATTTCAATCGTTGATCTCGGCAGATTCCGATGACTGCTCCCAGTAATGCCTTAACCATCATCTTGATTGGCACTGGAATGAGCCGGTCCATTAGAGCTCATGGTTAAACTCTGGAATCTCCTTTAGTATAGCAGTAACAAATCCTGAAACACGGCGGGGGTGGTGTGAGTACTCAACTACAACAAGACCTAACTGCAACTCCACCATTACACCTGCCTCTCAGTCATACATAATGCAATCAAGATATATGTATGAGATCATCACATCATAGATCCACTCTTAACTATAATGTATAGGCATGATGATGTAAGAGCAAGCAATAGTACACCTGTCCATAGTCAAGTCACTCGTCTGGGCTACCACTAGCCCTCTAGCACCAGAGTCGACTGTATGACTCTGTCAAAGCCTCCTGCGCCTGGTGCTAGTCCACTCCTGTTTCATCGTCCATCATCAATCAACAAATACACCTACTTTCCGTTCAGTGTAGGGATTACTTTATCTAGGAGGTGCCAAGCCGGACAAGTCCTCCTTCCACACATACTCACCAATTAACTAATCCTTTCACCCATGGATTGATCAACTACACACCTTAATAACTATATGACCAGAATAAATTATACTCCTTATAATTCATTACTATAGTATTAACTAAGGATAATTCATGAATTGTTAAACTTAAATAACCAACTCATATCACAGCCATCGCTCCGTCCTGGGATCCCTGTCCCAGAACCTGAGTTGCCTTTGATTAACTGGCCTTCCATTTCAGGTCGGTCATCTCTGTGCCGGTCGAGCACAGCTTTGGTGGCCATCCACCAATACACTTTCCCACAGCTACTGTGGGTCCCATGCATCTTGTCCCGTGACGAATTATGTCACGTCATCCAATGTAGCAAGGCCTCCAGCCTCTCCTCTACCACAACTCAGCTCCATATTTTTGGGGGGGATCCTTCCCCTTACATACTACTCCTACTTCACGGCAGTACCTCAAGTACTCCATGAACAGAGTCAGGTTTCAGGAAGAGTAGAATAATAGAGACAGACTCGGTTCGGTTCCTATCTTGGATCTACCTAGACGCAACGGCCTCGAATTACCGAACGCCGCATCGCTCTCGGTCGGGTATGTTCAACCCTCTGATAAGCACGATAGCTTTGGGGTTGGACCTGCAACCTAACGGGTCGGGCGGACCGGCCTACTTCTCAGTCGGTTAACTAGACATTCGCAAGATTGAACACGCACGGTCACTCTAGCGGACGGACATGTAAACAAGCAGTGACAATAGGTCTTATAAATACTTCCTATCAACCGTTATCCAATACATGTAACACCATTCTTCCTACGAGGTATAACACTGGTAATATTACACCGCAAATACTTACCTGCCGACCTTTCCCATGAATCACACCTTGGTTCCAAGAATAATCACCACCACTGATCTAACATCTGAGTTACAATCATAATCTAACAAAGCAAATTATACATCTATAATAATAACAAGCCCTAACTTATCATTATTAACAGCATCTAGCATTTCTATGTAATGAATGACAAACAACATGCCTTGCGTGTGTAAATACTGCACCAAACAAGTAACTGCTACACACTTGGTAAAGTACCGGAATCTTCCAGGCACAAAGCAGTGATAATCTATATATCACTAACCATGCAAATCATTTGTAAGCTAACCATTTATAATTCTATCAATCTACAAACAATGGTTTTACGCGAGTACTAGAAAGAACACACGTTCCGGCACATTTTGGATACACACGCTCAGCTGTTGAGCCCGTCTGTCAACACATCACTTCGCAGATCGATAATAGCTAATTAAATATGCAGGCGGCCGTCGGCAAATTTCTGCGCTTCGCTACGACAATCGCGGTCGGCAATTAATTCTCTTGGGACGGTAGGCGCGGTATAAGGACAATAGTTACACAATAGACAAAGTATTCAACTGACCTGTGATATTCAATCACAATCTTGACTGCTGATGTCCCGCTCTGGCCGCGCACACTGATATCAACTTTCTGCAGCTCAATTCTGCGATCGTTCTACGATGAGGTCCGACTGGCGACTGATCACACCCAGCTAAATGCGTCGTCACAATTCCTTCACTGCTCGAGTGAATTTCATGATCCACGGAGAAGTCCTGCGTCACGGATTGTTCGATAATCTCGTGTTCCATGAGGCAATTGTGAGTCTAGCGTGATCTTGACCACGTACGCACTTACTGGGGGAGATTCTAGATTTCTCTAGAAATAACCAGACTAGTGACGTCTGGCACTACTTTCGTGGGGAAACCCCTATTTATGGTTATTCATTCCAGGGAGATTAACCCTTCGCCATCCCATCAAAGGGATATAACTCAGAGACCAGACGATCTGCAGGCGTTTCATCACAATGGTCCTAAATTATATGGACAATTGGCTCGCTCTCTCAGAACAGGATATGAAACAATCATACACTCACAATGATTGGACTCTCACACGCAGCCACGTGTAATAACCTTTTAATCACGGTCAAGTACTTACACTAAGTACATTCGTGAATAGTTGCGTGCCTAACTCGGCGCAACGCGTACATGATTACAACATGAAGTATATACATGGTACATCTTATATTAATACAACATGTCTCTCACTCTGTCGCAGCTTACACACACTCCATTCCACTAGTCAGCCACGCTATCTCACAGCAGTCAGAGAATACAAGCACAACTCTCTCTGTCCGTCCTGTCTCGCTGTCCTGAACTCCTCTGCCCAACACAGGTGTTCCTGGTCAGACCTTTCCTTCTCACCCTCGTGCGTCACGTGTATCACGATGACCACTGGGACGGCAATTGCGTCGTGGCTTGCTAGCCCTCAGTGATACCTTGCTGCCGGTGGTGTTGAACTGTCTGAGTTGTCGTTCACCTCCAGGCTATGGATATCCTGGCACTCTCCTTTACTACACATTGGCTTTTTTTAAGAATCTCCAGGAATTGTTTTGTTGCCCCTTAACACAGAGCCATCGGTATAGATAATAACATCGCCAGGACGAGAGTAATCCTGAATTATTTGCTGAATTTCTACTTCCTTAGCGCCTGCCGGCTACTCCCTAAACTTGCGCCCCAATGTGATTATGACTCCTTACTTCTGAAATTCAATTTGCCACTGCGGCCCACTCATTGCCACTGCAAATCTTCTCAACTGGGCACAACTCCCTGATGGTATTTTCTGTCTGAGCCATCCGTGATCGTCCTCTTAACAACCTGTGGCCTTTGACTGCATCCAGGGAATCATGGAGGAGGTATTCTTTGTCCGCAGCTACCTTGACATATGAGGTTGCCTGCAACACCATGAGTCTGTCTGCAAAATTCCGTAACGCCAGGATGTATTGTATACACACTATTTTGGTGTCCCCTGCACACCCCAGAGTCACTCTCATGGGTTAATTCTGTATGCGCTCTAGTTTCACTGTCTGGCTCTTTGAGACTGAGGATTCCTAGTCCATACTCTACTACTGAACCAATCAAGTGCTGAAAAAGTGTGAATAGCATTTTCTGCTCCATGTCCCTTGCCGTCATAGACTTCAGTGCATCGAGTCCCTCCCGACACTTTCTAACCACCACTTCAACATGATCCCTAGAGGACAGACTTCTATCGAAAGTGATTCCCAGGTGCTTCAGACAACTTTTTCTATTCTCATTTTTACCATTTATGGTTAGGCTTAGGAGGTCGGCTTTAACAATCCTATTGTACAGAGAGCATAAAAAGACAGATGGATAATGACAGCATTCATCTCCGTGCACAAATCCGTAATTTTATCAAGTTTCACCTGCAGCTCCTGAGAGGTTTGATTTATGTGCTTCCCCTGTCGGTGTGCGAGAACATCATCTGCAAATGTTAGTATATTTCCACCCCCTCGTGCTTCGAGGCTTGTAATCTTGCTCGTATACATATTGAAAAGCAGAGGTGAGACTGCTGACCCATGTGGTAGTCCGGGGGGCATTACAAATGGCTCAGAGGCCCATGTACCCACCGGAGAACCAATCTACGAGAATACAAAACAGCTGCAGTCCAGTTCATTAACCAAGAACACTCTCATCTCCATGAGAGCGTAAATCGAAATAACCTATCTGTCTTTGCTGTACGCGTCCTCGAGATCGAGTGCTGGCACCGCCGTCCATAGTATGATTTGGAACCCTACGTAAACGTCATAAGCAAATGTGGCTACATATGTCCAAGTATCTTTCCCCAGCCGGTAGCTGCCTAAACTTTTCGGGGAGAGCTTTTCTCTTTCTAAATATTCCTGAAACTTAACAGCAGCGATCATCTCCAGCACCTGGCCAAAAGTATTCTTTAGGGTGATAATCCTAAACCCATTTACTTTGAATGATCTTTGCCTGGCTTAGGAAGTGGTGTTAAATAACTGTGCACCAAATCTTGGGGTACGAGTGACATCCTGATGCTCAGGTTAAAACAAGCAGTCATCTCCATCACTCATATCCCTCATATGGGAATACCTAACCCCATTGGGCCCTGGTTCTATGTCTTTTGCTTTCTTCAATACATTTTTGATATCTTCCAGCTGCATGATATCTTCACAGAAATAAAATGTAATACCATGTGTACAGTAGTGTATGTGAAGGTTCACACACGGTCACCCCAGTAGTGCCCTCATGCTGCAGGAAGGGGTCCGGAACAATATGTCCATCAGCCAAGCGCCGCCCCTTCAACAGCTTGATTGCCTCCGTTAACTACTGTGATCCCCACAGCCAAGCGGTTCCTCGACACGCAGAATACGCCTTTAATTTAGGACGTAACCATGATCGGTAGTTGAAATTAAGATCACTATAATAATGAACCTATAAGCTTATTGGATTTGGAAGGATCGTAATATTCCAGCAAATACAGCCAGTGATTAGGGTTACTGGAGGCACCCATGTGTTGTGGCCAAGCATAGGTATTGCAGGAGCTGTAGAGGAATCCTAGGAACAACAGAAACTGGACTGTCAAAGAAATAACCAGGGTCAGTTTGTAGAACGGCCACAGGATGGCAACCATATAGAGAGACAACATGAGCAGAGCTGCAAGTATTAAGATGTTGATGACATTCCCATAAGCGCTCAGTCATCACCGTCAACAATCAGCGGAGAGTTCCAATACTAATGATACCCATTACAATCCGATTATATGTCCTTTTTTTCTTTACCTCTGAGTGACGAATGTCTACCATAACCTCTGATCATCCTCTGCTGCCGCATTCTCTCTAGACCAGGGGTCACCAAATTTTTTTCACAGCGGGCCGAATAACTGACAAAATAACGAGCGCGGGCCGGATACTCATTCTGTACAATACTTGCGCCGTCTCCGTGGCGTAGGTCTTACGGACACGGTTCATAATCCCGTATAACTGCGTTCGAAACATAGTTGCGCACGATTTGACAGCAGACCGCGTTGTGCTGGGTTTTCACACTACGGTATGGGTGCCAGTTTGTTCAGAAAGCAATTGCAAACTACTGAACGTAAACCTGCCAAGACAACAGCAGCAAAATTGATGGTGTTGACTGCAAACGTCATGTAAAGCATATGCAACTAACTTCAACAAAACTTGGAAACCTATCACTGTCAAATAAAGAAATCCTTGTTACATACCTATAAAATGGATGAGTGGCAAAATGAAATAAATATTACTGGAGCATCAAACCCGTGTTGACAGCCATGCGCATCTGGGGGAGGAAAAGATGCGTGAGTGTGTGTGTTGCCATGGAAACCATGGTAACGTCAGAGCGTAGTAGGTGGTCCTACCACGAGCCCGGGAAGGACTTGGGATGGTGTGAAATAGGCAAACATTATAATAAACAAGGAAATCTAGATACAATAATTTATAATTGAAGATATTAAATTTAAGACACAAAGTCCACACGGATACTGACAACAATAGCTGTAGTGGTGTAGCAGCTCTCGAGGCAAACCTGACAGAACAACAGTAATTTGCAAAACATTCGATACAACTACAAGAGTATTCCCTTACGAGACTTGCGGACGATGGGGTTAGGGTAATACTGATTTTGATACTTGGTGATGAACTTAAAGACTATTATGGTAAGAATCATCGTCCCCAAATAACGCACAACGGACATTCTGTCCGGGTCATATTTCGTGAAGCCAAACCAAGCTGCTTTGACCAGAATGTGGAGCTAACAAGTAGCAGACCAGAATTCGTAATCCGTGATGTCCAGTTCAAATAGTATCTTGACATGTATAATGAAAGCTGTCCATATTAACAGCAGGGGAGGCAGTCACTGTGCCAGCATGACGAATCTGGAGCAAAACTACTATCAGAAATAGGTAGACTGCTGTCAGAGCATAGACCTCATTTACAGCATCTACAATGACAGCGAGTGCCTCAAGCATGAAGATGTGAATCTGTTCATGTCTCCACAAGTAGACAGTAAATGTTGACCACGCATTTGACAACTTGAAGCTTTTCCTCCTTAGCCACCCACTCTTAGAACTCGGGGCGTTCAGTCTGGATTGTTCTGCACTGCTGAATGTTTTCTTTCTTTTAGTTATATGCAAGATACTAACAACACCACTTATGTTAACTTGAAATTATCATCAGAGTCAATGTATCGGTTCAAGCTGCTGAGCTCCAGGAAAATGTCATGAAAGTACAGCAGCTGCAAGATGACGATCACCAGGAATCATATTGGTGGCAGCAAGGTCATGGACAGGCCGATGATGTCATACTTCTGTAGTGCGATGTCTTCTAACAATTTATCATCCATACATATCATTTTCTTCAAGTAGACGTGTGTTTTCTCAGCCTGGTATGTGTAAATCAATGCAAATATCAGGATAAAGTAGACGGTCACCACACATCAGAATGTCTTGTTGAAGGACCTCCACAAATCCAAATTCAGACTGAACGTCAAGATGAAGGGAAGAAGAGAACCACGTAGATGATTCTGTATATTCTTCTTTCTTCTTCTTCTTCTTCTTCTTCTTCTTCTTCTTCTTCTTCTTCTTCTTCTTCTTCTTCTTCTTCTTCTTCTTCTTCTTCTTCTTCTTCTTCTTCTTCTTCTTCTTCTTCTTCTTCTTCTTCTTCTTCTTCTTCTTCTTCTTCTTCTTCTTCTTCTTCTTCTTCTTCTTCTTCTTCTTCTTCTTCTTCTTCTTCTTCTAAGTAGTGTCCTTAGAACTGGTAATTTCCCAAACAGGAGTGCCTCTATTACTGATTTTGCATCTGACAGTATCACTACAGGTTGTGTACCTTGCTGGTATTTTGTAATTTCTCTATTGCTATCTTGATTGCCTCCATTTCAGCATCATAGTTATGACAGTATTTTCCTGTTGGAACTCTGGCCGTGTCCCTAGTATTATTTGGGTATTCTATATGCACTCTCGCTTCTCCATTTCGAACAATAGTTTGCTCTGACCCATCTGTGTAGACCCGAATACAGAGATCCTGTGGGTATTCGTACTCAAGGAAGCTGAGAGTGGCTGTTCTGCGCTGTACACTCTTCTGTTCTTTCTTGTCAAATATTCCTCTCACTTTTGTCTGAACTTGTAGCGATAGTCTATGTTCATCTTTCCATGGATTTCGCTTGGAATAGTTGTCAGTGGGATACCAACTGTGGGAAGATCGGTGGTTTCTCTGCAGAGTCGTTTGGTCTGGTGGATAAAACTACTTCTTTTCAACCGCCCAAAGCGGAGTTGACAAATCGGTTCTTCGTAGGGTGGCCTGGCAAGCTGAAGAACTTGTCTGCTTGTATTAGTATTCTGTATATGACAATATCTTCTTGTAGCTAAAACACGACCATTATTATGGTGCACACGAAGATTCAGTACTTGCATACAGAAGCCACACAATATTACCAATAACGATCATAGTCGCACTGACAACTATTTGAGTATTCCATTCTTAGTGGCACCTGCCTATTGATCAATGACTTCCCTGAATTTATACGTATCATCATGGTAATGACCACCTTTCTTTCATAACAATGTTGACGGAAAGTCAATTACTTGGCTGTAGACATCAGTCAGAAAGCCAGCAAAGCCTGCTCAAGACGACTTCTACCTTTGGGACAGACCAGAACAAATCATTATTCTGCGCCTCAGAACAGGACACAAGAAATTACGCAACCACATGTATGCACAATTTAAGATTGAGGAATCAGCCGTGTGCACATGTGGAATAGCGCCGCAGACAGCAGATCACATACTCCAAGACTGCCCAAAATATGACATAGCTAGACAAACCTTCTGGCTTGGAGAAACCACAGTGGAAGATAAACTGACCACTGAGTGAACTAAAAGTAAAAAGGGTGAAACATATATAAGAGAAACATTGCAGTTATATAAATATTTTACGCGAAAAACAGAAGAAGAAGCAGAACTACTGCTTCCTCTTCTTCGTACTTCGCGTTTTCTTTTTTTTTTTCCCTTCTCCAATACATTCCTCTTGCTGTTGGCTTTAGAGTTCCAAAGATGTCTACATGCAACACTAGTTCCGGCTTTCGTGTATATGTTGCAATGAATATAGTACTATAGAGACTGGGACATAGATTGTTGTGGCCCAAAGCTCGGCGTGTCCTTCACGGACACATACACCGGTCTAACGTGATACATATAAATGCATGTTGTACCAATCCACAACCCCCCTCCCCCACACACACACACACACACACATGCACACACACACACACATACACACGCACACACTCACACACACCCACACGCACACACACAAACACTCACACGCACACACACACACACACGCACACACACACACACAAATAATAGTGGCAGCCCAGTTGGTGTTATCTGTTTGTTATCAGTGATAACGAGCCACGTCATTGTACATAGGGTAAACCCGTGGGATATCCATTGTGTGTACGTGACTGTTCTCTCGTATTCATTATTTTACCCCAGGGGAGGGCAAACATTTTGTGCGCAGGGTCACATTGACAAATGTAAAGCTATTGGGGGTCTGCATATATATTATGTCAACTTTTTTTACAGCTACCTATCACAATAAATAATTATGAATCATGTATAGGTTATTAAACAGTATAAATAACTAATTATTGCAATTTTATTTTACATATACACTTATACATAATATTTTACAATATGGACAAAAACTTTTACTAATTTGTTAACAAGATTTTACAATTTCTTATTATAACAATTTTTTTTTTAAACATTATCTATCAATGGCTTTAATTTAGACAAACCGACTACACTGTCACTACAATTGTTGATTTATATTGAGATATGTGTAACGGCTTGCAATTTTTGACAATATTCTTGAAACCCGGAGCAAGTTTACTTGGTGAAATTCGCATGACAGCGTGCAAGTTGCAGTCAGACAATGAAGACCTATTCTTAGATTTGTTGATCTTCAAGCAAGAAAATCCTTGTTCGCAAATGAATGTTGACCCAAACAATGATAACAGTTTAGCTGCAAAGTTTTTCAAATTGGGAAATGATTCGATTTGATAAAGATCCATCAAACCATCTGACTTGAATTTCTCTTTCAGGTCATGATCTGCTTGTAAGTCAAGCAGATCCAACAGTATGTTCTCTGTGACTATGTCAGCTTCTGCACTAAAAGGGGAACTGAGTATATTGAACTGTGGCTCTAAGATCTTGAAATTGTGGAATCTCCATCCAAATTCTTCAGTCAATGCATCTAATTGGGCTTTGTACTTTTCAGTCATTTTACCAGAAATTGTTTCTTATTTCAGCAAAGGGAAGTGACAAAACCTGTTTTTCACTTTCTTGTCTGGAGTACAGTGAGAGTTTTGCCTGAAATTATTTTACATGTACATACAATTCATGTGCGAACACACCATTGCCGTGAAGTTTTTCAATTCAGTTCATTTAACTTTTCCATAATTTCAATGGCAAACATAAAGTCTAAATATCACTCTTTATTGACAATATTAGTATTAAAGTCACATTCAATGCCCTTCATCTCTAGGAACATCACTATTTCTTCTCTGAGTTCCCACACTCGCCTCAACACCTTGCCGAGACTCAGCCATCGACACTGGTGTGGTACAGGACATCGGATTGTTCAGTTTCCAAATCGTCAAGTAATGACTTGAACTGTCTGTGATTAAGTCCTCTTGATCTGATGAGGTTGATGACACTGACAACTGGGTCAATAACATGCTAGATATTCAAATCAGTTTTTCACAGACTTTCGTGATGAATCACACAGTGAAGTGGTAATAATGTGTGGTCTGTATATTCTGCGTTAATCATATCACTTATCAACTTTACCAGACCTACATTTTTTCCAGTCAAAGCACGAGCCCGTCAGTTGTAACACTTGCCATCTTGTTCCGAACTAACCCAGTTCTTTAAATACAGTTAGTAAAAGCATTGAATATATCATGTCTGTGGTTGTGTCTTTGAGTGACTCAACACTCAATATCTCTTCAGTGAGTTTGAAAGAAGTGTTAATTCTACATATAAATATCAATAATTGGACAGTATCATGTACATCGGTACTCTCATCCAATGAAAGAGACTACCACAAAAATTGTTTACTTGCATCTTGAAGTTTATGCATAACATTGTCACTTATCTTATCAACACGTCTGACCACAGTTCTCCTGGATAAAGTAATCTGTGTGTTTTTTTTTTCTTTGGGGGGGGGGGGGGTGGGGTTCTGGGCACATAATGTTTGCTGCATCTAGCAAACATTCCTTGATGAACTCGCCATCAGAAAATGGCCTGTTCTGTTTTACAATTCTGTGTGACAGCACAAGACTAGCTTCAGTTGCAGCATCTTGAATTCAAGACTGTTTAGTGAAAACAGTTTACTGTTTCTCCAATATTTTTCACCAACTCAAGGCATTTCCTTTCCCTCCCTTCGGTTGTTAGATTGTATCCGAAATCGGAATATTTTTTTTTGATAATGTCTTTTTTAAATTGTACTCCTTGAAGACAGCCACTGACTCACGACACAGCAAGCAAACTGATTTGCTACCAACTTTTATAAAACAGTACTTAGTTTTCCATTCATAATTAAAAACACGGCATTCATCTTCAATCTTACGTTTGTTATTGACACTCATTTTTTAAATAAAATTCGAACAGTTAGAACTGTACAAAACTTTAAAACGGAAATGAAACAAAACCTACTTCCGGCTGTGTGTGAAAATAAAATATTCGGAAAATAAGCAGTAAACTCAGAATAAATTTCAGAAATATATCAAGACTACTACAACAAATAAATTAATTTGAACATTGTAAATGTGGAAATAATTTAAAACAGCAAACGACTTTTAAATGTAAAATTTTCTTGCAAAATAAATCATTTTATTCACCGGAGAAATATCTGTTTTTCATAAAAATCATCCTTATTAAATTTTTCATGTCGATAAATATTTCTCTATATAAATCGATAAATTCGCATTTTAGCATAACATGGTTCCAAATGTTGCTGTATGTAGCCAGGGGCTGGGTTGGGTGAGCGCTCGACCTTGCATAAATATCCTAATGGCTCGTGCATTCATCACCTATGCAGCAGAAGTCCAACTTCTGGCCTTCTCGTGGCGGAACTGTTTTAACTAACATGAGAAGGGGCGGCGGCGAGTCACTGGCGCCGAGAAATATACAGAACGCTCTAGATGTGTATGCTCGTACGTGCATGCGCAGACATGTGTGTGCGTGCTTATAACCTAAACTCGAGTAAGACCACAGTCTGCTCTAGCAAAGGAAAGGTGCTGAATAAAGAGGCAACCAGCCAGGAGGCGCACCACAGAAATCAGGATGCCACCAATCACGCGCAATGAAATATGTCGACTAATGCTAAATGTTACAGGTGCTCGCCCTACTTTGGACCCCCAGGCAGGTGCAGTGCCGGGCCATATGTCTCGAAAGAGTCCAACCACAACTACTGAAGGTCCTTCTCAGATGTCCTGTGGAGCCAGGGGACCTGAGAATAGAGCGTCTGGCCATACCAAACAAAGACTAAAACTAATGCACTGGAATGCGGAGGGATTCAGCAACAAAACAATAGAACTAGACACATCTTGGACCGAGAAAATGTAATCGTATATTGCTTTCAAGAAACTCACCTCAACGAAAACGAAATGATGTCTTGGAAATTGCCAGTATTAAGGACACTACTTTCTGAACTTAGCAGCCAGCATAAGGTCACCATACAGTGGATACCATCCCACTGTGGAGTACCCGGAAACGACAGAACTGATAGATTGGCTAAGGAAGGAGCAAAAGAACAACCTGATGTGCCCGTTACCACCAAACGAAAAGAATGATCAAATCAGTCAGAAAGCCACCAAAACCTGCTCAAGACGACTACCACGTTATGGACAGACCAGATCAAGTTATTATTCTGCTCCTCAGAACAGGACACAATAGATTACGCAAACACATGTATACAAGATTCAAGATTGGTGAATCAGCCATGTGCACGTGTGGATTATCGTCGCAACAACAGAACACATACTCAAAGACTGCCCAAATTACAACATGTCTAGGCTAATCTTCTGGCCAAGAGAGACGACAGTGGAAGATAAACTCTATGGACTGCTGAGTGAACTAAAAAGGACAGTTAAATTCACACAAGAGGCAATATTGCAGTTATAGTATTTAAGGCGAACGAAAGAAGAAGGAGAAGAAGAAGAAGAAGAAGAAGAAGAAGAAGAAGAAGAAGAAGAAGAAGAAGAAGAAGAAGAAGAAGAAGAAGAAGAAGAAGAAGAAGAAGAAGAAGAAGAAGAAGAAGAAGAAGCATTACATTACGAAGGCCAAGGACTGTTTACAAACTTTGATAATTAGAAAGAAATCTTATAAAATATGTTGAAACAATCATAACGGTACAAGAAATTCTTTAAAATTCAACAAAATAATTTAAAAACGAAGTAAACATTGTTATTCCTAAATGCCCTCGCGGGCCGCATAAAATCAGGTGGCGGGTTACATGCGGCCCGCGGGCCGTAGTTTGCCCACCCCTGCATTAACCCATTCTCACATAGTTGGTTACTTTAACCTATCCCGTTTCATTTATTTGGGGACCGCTGTGGAGCAGTGGCTAGCGGGCCTTACTAACCCACAGGTCTCAGACGTAGACAGGCCAGAGCAATGCAGATGACGTCTAAGAGATGACGTCACAACACTAATCAGTGACGTCACAACACTAATCACTGACGTCACAACACTAAGAGCTGACGTCACAACACTAAGAGATGACGTCACAACACTAAAAACTGACGTCGCAACACTAAGAGCTGACGTCACAACACTATGAGATGACGTCACAACACTAATCAGTGACGTCACAACACTAATCACTGACGTCACAACACTAAGAACTGACGTTACATCACTAAGAGCTGACGTCACAAAACTAAAAGCTGACGTTACATCACTAAGAGCTGACGTCACAACACTAAGAGCTGATGTCACAACACTAAGAGCTGACATCACAACACTAAGAGATGAAGTCACAACACCAGCAAACAATTTAAAGCAACATTTTTGAGAATATGCATCGTTCCTGGGCCAGCATTTGTGGCGAAGGGCTAGCTAACGCGATTCGTAACCTCGTATACCGCGTTCCAAGCACAGCTGCCGACGGTTTGGACAGAAGGACGATATATCGCTATTCTAGGGTTATCCTGTTGTTTGTTTTGCTTTGTGGTATCTTCTGCAATTGTATTGCTCAGTGAATGGAAATTTACATTATAATATTTGTTTATTTGATTGTGTACCATGTTTGGTCCAAACCTACCTTTTGTATGGCACTGAGTCAGTTAACACTTACATCGATTACTGGAACTTTCCATTGCTCATTCTGGCTAGCACTTACACACTAACGTCCACGTAATAGTAATCTACTGCCACCTAAGAATAGTTTTATGATGTGGGAAGTTGGCTGACTGTGTCTATTTGAAAGGGCCTTGTAAGGGAGGTGCCTCTATACTCGGTACTCTACTCATTTGTGTGTCAGGACTTAATCAGATATAACTGAGCTACCGTATCACAGTAGTCGGTTCTACCTGCTTTCTGTTAGAGCCGATTGTTGGGCGACCTTACAAATCCTGACACGCCACATTGTGCCAACAGCTTCGGGCGAAAGAACGCAAATTGAGAGGGTACAAGCCTTATCCTGGTGCGACGAAATGCAACCTAAAGACAAAATGTCATGACAATGCAGACCAGGCATTAAGCCTTGGTTGGCAGCTGGTCTAGGATCGAAGCTCCGACAGGCGGACAGTTAGAGTATTGCTTTGCTGATCCGATAGCTTCTGCAGCTTGTCTTGTTCCAGATGTATTGGTGTACCTTTCCTCTGGCGTGAACTAGGCAGGCCGAGAGAGGGGTCATGCTGCATGGGCAACACATGGTCTCTATAATTTAGCCCAGGCTTTGTGCTATGGAGAGGCAATAACTCCATCCCTGGTGGCACCACGGGTTGCCTCTGACGGTGGGAGACACGTGCATGCGTCACTAATCAGCTACCGCCCGTCTCAAGCTGGGTATCCCCCGAATAATAGGGTGCTGATCCGCCGCAGCCAGCCTGCTTCATTGGGTGCTTGGGTCTAGAACAAAATCTGTATCGCTGGCTGTAAAACCAATGCACCGGGTACTACTAAATATAAAAATAGAAACCTCAAGCAACGGCTTGCAACCTGAAACGTAAGAACTTTCAGGACTTTCATCTGAACTGACGAATATTGACGATGTGAGAAAAACGGTTGTGATTGATGCCGAACTCAATCGTCTTAACGTTAATGAAACACTATTGTCCCTGCGCTTGGCAACCTCTTGTGGTTTTGCCACCATTATAACTGTATATGCACCGACACTCACTTCCTCTGATGATTGTAATGTGATGATGGCAATTCTAAAATCCGACTACATTTATATGCTTGGTGATTTCAATGCTCCTGTGGGCAAGGACACGAGTTCATGGCCAGTGTGTCATGGAAAATACAACATCGGTCGCATGAATAAAAATGAGCAAATGCTGCTGGAACATTGCACCAGAAAGACCTATGTATTACTAACTTTTTTTTATAAAACAAATGAGCTGCAATAGGTGACATGGAAACATTCAAGATTCGGCCATTGGCATCAGATGGATTTAATCATCACACGGAGACAACATCTGAACCAAACATAATTAACTCGAAGTTACCACAGTGCTGAATATGATACGGATCATTCTTTGGTTGTTGCAAGGTTTAGACTGATACCAAAGAGAATCTACACAGCTTAACACATATCTAGCCCCAAGATTAATATTATTAACACCCACGATCCTGATATGTGCTGTGAGTTCCAACAGCAACTTGAAGACGCTTTCGCTGATACATCAGAAAATTGTACAGCAAGTGGAAAGTTGGGTAAACTTAAGGAAACTCGTTATACAACTGCGGTATAGGTCTGCGGCACTGTGGATCGATAAGAGGCAGGACTGGTTTGCAGCAAACAGCCAGACACTGCAGCTCTTTATTGATGAAAAGAAGATAGTTCTCTTAAGAAACAAGGAAAGAACAACGCGTAACACTCTCAGCAAGCTGAAGCAAGCTAGGCGGGATGTGCAAAAGGCTGCCAGGCAGTGTTCGAATGATTATTGGATCAAGTTATGTGAGTCGATTCAAATCGCAAGTGATAAGGGAAACATCAGAAGCATGTATGAAGGGATAAAGAAAGCCTGTGGTACAATGATCCAAAGATGTGCACCACTGAAAACCTTGACTGGAGAAATCATCACTGATAAGAAACAACAGATGGATAGATGGGTCGAGCACTATTTTAAGTTTTAATCAAGTGAGACCAAACTAGCGGATGATGCCCTCAAACACCATAGAGGCCCTACCAACTCTTGACCACCTGGACACTTCCCACCATAACAGCAGTTAAGTGTGCTATAAATGAACTTGCATCTGGCAAGGCCCCAGGTAAGGATGGGATTCCAATAGAGGTTATCAGGAGTGGCCAAGACACACTCACTCTACAAATCCACCAACTAACAGAACTAGTGCTGGCGAGAAAGACAAGTCCCACAGGATTTCAAAGATTCAAGCATCATACCACTGTACAAGAACAAGGGCGATCGGAGTAACTGTAACAACTATAGGGGATTCTCACTTTTGTGTCTTGTTGGGACAGTATCTGCCTGAATTGTTCTGCGCAGACTTCATGTCCTGGGAGATAAAGTCTACCCCGAATCACAGTGTGGCTTCCGACATAATCGGTCTGCCATTGGTATGATATTCCCATTGTGACAAATGCAAGACACATGCCGTGAACAGAATCACCAACTGTTTATTGCCTTCATCGATCTGAAAAGGCATCTAATTTGATTGGACGTGAGGGTCTGTTCAAGGCACCAAAGAAGATTGGCTGCCCACAAACTCTTCAGTCCATTGTGGAATCATTCCACACAGGCATGAAGGGTGTAATCAAGTTTGATGGTGCAACATCAGAAGAGTTACGACCCACTTTGATTTACAACGTCTATCATCTGTATTCGCCAATGCTAGTTCTTAATTTGGTGTAAACATTAGCAAAACGAAGACACAGACTATGTTACAAGGTACACATAGGGTACCATCAATCTTTATTTACGACACCGAACTAGAGATGGTAGACCATTTTACAAATCTAGCATCAGAGGTAAATAGCAAATTATCCTTAGATCAGGAAATCAACTTCAGATTTGGTAATGCAGCAATACCAATGAACATGTTAAGAAAAAGAGTCTGTGAGAACAGGAAGCTTACTGCCAAAACAAAAGTGCATGTCTATAAAGCCTGTGTCCTTAGCACTCTTCGTTATGGCAGTGAAGCCTGGACAACTTACTCACACCAAGAGAAACATTTAAACAGCTTTCAAATGCGGTGTCTGCGAAGAATACCTGGTATTAAGTGGCAAGACAAAATCACAAATACTGAAGTATTGGAAAGATCAGGTTGTGTGATGTTTGTTTCATACTCAGTCTTCGTAGACTTAGATGGATAGGACAAGTTAGGAAGACGAATGATGGTAGAATATCAAAGGACATCTTTTTGGTGAATTACAGATGGGTAAGAGATCTCAGGGTCGGCCTCTACTAAGATACAGAGATGTGTGTAAGCTGTACATGATTGAAACAGGCACATTGGGAGCATGTAGCTCCTGAACGTGTTAAATGGAGGGCACATATCATAAATGGAATAAGGACCTAGGAGAAAATGATTGCAGATAAGTCACACACCGAGCTTGTGTAAGCACAATGTAACAAACTATCGTCTCTCAAGACGGCCAGGTTTTAATGAAAGTATGTGATGTCCGTCCTGTGTGCGTCTACTGTGAGATGTATCTTTAAGCTGCCTCGTACCTGAATGAGGGTCTTTCTGTCCTCGATTCAGAACCTAAACTTTGATCGTGAGTTTGTTCGTGGACAACTTGGGTGTCTATCACTGGTGTTCACTGGCTAGCGGCTTGACTGGCTGTCTGGGATTTATCAAATGCCGTCTGTTTCAGTTCAACTGTTGTATAATTGTCTACACTCTGTAGATCTCGTCTTTCAATCATAATTAACCCCATCTAGACCCCTGACAGTGCCCCGTCGATTTATATTTTCTAGGGCAGTTTGTGGGCCGCTGTTCGCAGCTCCAGTAAACAAGAAACTCCAAATGATATTTCAGCATTTGAAATTCCCAATGTGGATTAATGTCAACTGAAGGACGTCTTCACGCAGCCATTTTATATGTGCATTCCGGCATGCATCATTTGTTGAATATTATCAGTTGGTTTTCTCAAGTAACCTTAACTCAAAATTTTTACATGGCATATTCAACACAATTTTAACAGGTCATAATATAAGTCGACAACACGGACTCTCAAATTCACTTCAACATTTGAGTATGATTTCGATTTTCCAGATCTGACATCAGATAAGACTTAAGCCTAAGACCTTTCAGTTCTGTTATCACGCTCGCTGGTCTTGGTTTCGAATTCTCATTATGGCGGATGTTTAAATAGACCTGGATACCGGGTCTATCTAGTCTAAAACATGTACCTGGAAAGGTCTTGGGAAGTAAACTCTACTCATCACATCACCGCTCACAGTTTAGCATGATGCCTGTAGTATATTAATGTAAGTCCTTGTAAGAGAGAAGTTTCTATTCACATCACCGCTTGTAACACAGCATGATGCCTGTAGTATATTAATGTAGGGCCTTGTAAGAGAGAAGTTCCATACACATCACCGCTCACAGTCCAGCATGATGCCTGTAGTATATTAATGTAGGGCCTTGTAAGGGAGAAGTTCCATACACATCATCGCTCACAGTCCAGCATGATGCCTGTAGTATATTAATGTAGGGCCTTGTAAGGGAGAAGTTTCTATTCACATCACCGCTCACAGTCCAGCATGATGCCTGTAGTATATTAATGTAGGGCCTTGTAAGGGAGAAGTTTCTATACACAACACCGCTCACAGTCCAGCATGATGCCTGTAGTATATTAATAGTAGGGCCTTGTAAGGGAGAAGTTCCATACACATCATCGCTCACAGTCCAGCATGATGCCTGTAGTATATTAATGTAGGGCCTTGTAAGGGAGAAGTTTCTATACACAACACCGCTCACAGTCCAGCATGATGCCTGTAGTATATTAATGTAGGGCCTTGTAAGGGAGAAGTTTCTATTCACATCACCGCTCACAGTCCAGCATGATGCCTGTAGTATATTAATGTAGGGCCTTGTAAGGGAGAAGTTTCTATTCACATCACCGCTCACAGTCCAGCATGATGCCTGTAGTATATTAATGTAGGGCCTTGTAAGGGAGAAGTTTCTATTCACATCACCGCTCACAGTCCAGCATGATGCCTGTAGTATATTAATGTAGGGCCTTGTAAGGGGGAAGTTTCTATTCACATCACCGCTCACAGTCCAGCATGATGCCTGTAGTATATTAATGTACGGCCTTGTAAGAGAGAAGTTTCTATACACAACACCGCTCACAGTCCAGCATGATGCCTGTAGTATATTAATGTAGGGCCTTGTAAGGGAGAAGTTTCTATTCACATCACCGCTCACAGTCCAGCATGATGCCTGTAGTATATTAATGTAGGGCCTTGTAAGGGAGAAGTTTCTATTCACATCACCGCTCACAGTCCAGCATGATGCCTGTAGTATATTAATGTAGGGCCTTGTAAGGGAGAAGTTTCTATTCACATCACCGCTCACAGTCCAGCATGATGCCTGTAGTATATTAATGTAGGGCCTTGTAAGAGAGAAGTTCCATACACATCACCGCTCACAGTCCAGCATGATGCCTGTAGTATATTAATGTAGGGCCTTGTAAGAGAGAAGTTTCTATTCACATCACCGCTCACAGTCCAGCATGATGCCTGTAGTATATTAATGTAGGGCCTTGTAAGAGAGAAGTTTCTATACACAACACCGCTCGCAACCCAGCATGATGCCTGTAGTATATTAATGTAGGGCCTTGTAAGGGAGAAGTTCCATACACATCACCGCTCACAGTCCAGCATGATGCCTGTAGTATATTAATGTAGGGCCTTGTAAGGGAGAAGTTTCTATTCACATCACCGCTCACAGTCCAGCATGATGCCTGTAGTATATTAATGTAGGGCCTTGTAAGGGAGAAGTTTCTATTCACATCACCGCTCACAGTCCTGCATGATGCCTGTAGTATATTAATGTAAGTCCTTGTAAGAGAGAAGTTTCTATACACAACACCGCTCGCAACCCAGCATGATGCCTGTAGTATATTAATGTAGGGCCTTGTAAGGGAGAAGTTTCTATACTCGGCACTTATTTTTAGCTACATCTGTCCTTTTTTAAATTTTGCGCAAAACGGATTGAGAACCGACTTGCTAAGGTTTCTCCAGTACCTGCGAGCTATGTCAAAGCTGCAGTAGTAGCACCCACCTCCATCCTCATACTTGAGCTTGTAGATATACAGGCTCCATTCTACTCATACATGGCTTTCTCCCTGACTGTAGCTGAGATCCCTCAGCCAGATTCCACTCCACAATGCACAGATCTGCCTCTCGAGATTTCTGTTACCACAAAATAGATATTCTAATAGCTTGAAAGAGAACAAAACAATTTCATATCAACTTTTAGGTAACTGATTATTCATAAATATTTCGCACATGCAGAGGAAGAGTACGTGCTTGGATATATTGGAAGAGGAGAGAATGGAAGTGGAGGAAGTCGCTGCAGCATTCCGCTGGCTGGAGGACAAACAACACACACATATCTTGAGTGTAACAGACTCACAGAGCAAGCTCAGAAGGCATACTTCATGCAAAATACAATACACAAATACATCAGATGGAGAGCATATGTTGGATCTGTTTCCTAGGACATGCTGACGTAGTGGGAAACGAGCAGGCGGACAGATTGACTGGGTTGACACCGTTGGGTGTTGTATTGGTGTATGATAAGGCAGAATTTGCCAGGGCCCTTTGGGATCATGAGCATAATGCGGATGTGCAGATCAGATAAATCATCATAGCCTGGAGAGAATGGAGCAGCAGAGAGTGACCAGAGGATCTGGCCAAAACTCAGTACTCCGAGGAAAGGTCAGAAGGACACATAATCAGGCTGCAGCAGATATCAGTAGTACCATGACTCTTCGATGGCTGTTGAAGATGAGGACGAAGTAGATATGGTAATGTCCAGAGTTCTGTGATGTCGGCTTTACTTTACTCAGCCCCACTCAAACACAAGTTTACACAGAGGACCAGAAGGGAAAGTTAGTTGCATTTCCTTTACGGGATGTTGCATTCAATCCCAGCATTTATGGGCTGTTTGTTCAGTAGTTTGCTATTGATTCAGAACAGTCGACGCCTCATACCACCGAATTCAGCGCAATACAATCTGTTTATAAATCGCGCTCCTGATGTCGAACCCTCGCATGGATTGATGGATGTGTATACATTTGCATGTGGTCTGTGTTAGCTCTTGTCCATTCAATGCTTGCAACATACTTTTAATATATAATTCATTATTTTCTATCGTCTGCAGATAAACAATCAACTATAGAGAAATCAACAATGAGAATTTATCTTAGAGAAAGCAACCGTGAGAATCTTTCTAGAGAATTAAACCATGATTATCTAACTAGAGACATTACAGTGATAATATATCTAGAGAATTAAACCATGATTATCTAACTAGAGACATTACAGTGATAATATATCTAGAGAATTAAACCATGATTATCTAACTAGAGACATTACAGTGATAATATATCTAGAGAATTAAACCATGATTATCTAACTAGAGACATTACAGTGATAATATAGCTAGAGAATTAAACCATGATTATCTAACTAGAGACATTACAGTGATAATATAGCTAGAGAATTAAACCATGATTATCTAACTAGAGACATTACAGTGATAATATATCTAGAAAAATCAACAGTCAGTATTATCAAGAGTGAGAATCTACATAGAGAGATCAACCGTGAGAATATATCTGTCTAGCAGGATGGACAGGATAAATAGCCTGTCTAGCGGCATGGGCGGAGAGAATGATCTATCTTACAGGATGGACTTAATCAATGATCTGTCTAGACGCATGGACAGAGAGAATGATTTGCCTAGCAGCATGGACAGAGAAAATGATCTGTCTTACAGGATGGACTTAATCAGTAATCTCTGCATGGGCAGATATAATGATTTGTCTAGCAGGGGTGACAGAGAGAAGAATCTGTCTATCAGGATGGGCATAATCAATTACCTGTCTAGCAGCATGGGCAGAGAGAATGATCTGTCTAGCAGCATGGACAGAGAGAATGATCTGTCCAGCAGGGGGCACAGAGAGAGAGAGAGAGAGTGATCTGTTTATCAGCATGGATATTGAGGGTTATTTGTTTTGCGAGAAGAGCAAGGAGATTTATCTGACTCATAGGGAGAACAGAGGTAGCCATTTATCCAAAATGGTGAACAGACTATCACTGGAGACATACAATGAGGCATCATCATTGGAAACAGATAACCAAACTCCGCCGGTGACACAAAGTGAGGCATCATATTTGGAAACAGATAAACACACTTCACTGGTGACACACAATGACTATTCTTCACTAGAATCAAATAACCAAACTCCATCGATGACACACAATGACTATTCTTCACTAGAAACACGTAATCACACTCCACCGGTGACACACAATGAGACATCATCACTGGAAACAGATAACCAAATTTCACCGATAACACACAATGAGGCATCATCATTGGAAACACATAACCAAACTCTTCGTAGAGATGCAGATAGTATGGATAGATGTTTGAACTCTTGCGGTGTGCTCTCAAGTACAACAACAGCTTTAGGTAAGTTTGTTTCAATAGAAAGTATAGATTAGATGTTAGTTAGTTAGTTAGTTAGTTAGTCGACAGATCATCCTCATTGCACATCGGACCATTCAGTCCATAAGTGCTCGGATCCCCTCCTCAGCAAATCCCGCAGCGTATAGCGGCTAACGACGCCAGTTCTGTGTTGGTTTATCAATCTTCTTTGGCTTCCTGCGTAGTGTTCTTGTTTGGCCACCCCTCTTTTGATTTGCTGCTCTCGCAGTCTGGCCATTGTTGTAGATTCACTTGGTTCTCGCAAAAGTCTCACTTCTCGTAGAGCATTCAGAATGTCAGCCTGGTCCATGGCGCGTCCGCCTTCCATAGCAGCCTCACCTGCTAGCTTGTCAGCCCGCTCATTTCCTTGTACTCCCGCATGCCCTGGCACGAAGATGAAACTAATCTTTGCCAGCCGAGACCGCTTCAGAGGCAGCAACCATTCTCTTCGGATCGACCCCTCCTCTATCCTTTTGATCATGTTCATTGAGTCGCTAAGGAAGCAAGCCCTAGTGAATGTCTGTGTCTCGAGCCATGTTATTGCTTTACTTACTGCTATGACTTCCATGGTCAGGCTACTTGTCGTTTCAGTGAAAGCACCAGAGTCCTCCTTCACAATTCTCCCTCCGGCCCGAGCTGTAAAGGCCCATGAGCTTCTCACATGTCGGACGATCGACCCATCTGTGTAGATGACCGCGTCACCGTCTAGCGAATTCTCGAAAATCAACGCTTGTACTTCAGCCTCCACAGCAGCCGGATTTTCTTGTCTGCATTTTCTATCTGCTGCGAACAGTTATTGAACGTGCTATAGAAGTAAACAAGGATATACATCTTTGCTTTATCGACTATACAAAGGCTTTTGATAGAGTTAGACATGTCAACATTGTGGATATGCTTGCAGATCTACAAATTGATGGGAAAGACATTAGACTTATAAAAAACATATATTGGAAACAACAAGCTGCAATAAGGATTGATAATGAAGTGGGACAGTATCAGCCAATTAAGAGAGGTGTTAGGCAGGGATGTGTAATGTCTCCAGATCTTTTTTCCCTGTACAGTGAAAATATTTTCAGAAATGTAGAGGATATAAATGGAATCAGCATTGGAGGACGAAACATCAATAACATTAGATATGCAGATGATACAGTATTAATTGCAGACAATCCGCAGGACCTGCAACAATTAGTAGATGCGGTTGTTGTACACAGTGAGCAGCTGGGGTTAGAATTAAATTGTAAAAAGACTCAGGTTATGGTCGTCAGTAGGAAGGAAGAAGTGCCTCAAAGTAATATACAAGTAAATGGAAATATTCTTCAACAAGTGAATCGGTACAATTATCTTGGAACAGTTATAACATCTGATGGGAGATGCCTTGAAGAGATTAGAACAAGAATCGCCATGGCGAAAGTAGCCTTTAGCAAGATGAAAAACATTCTGACCAATAAAAGATGTCAATTGAAACGAGAAAAAGAGTGTTGAGGGGATACATAGAGCCTGTTCTTGTGTATGGATGTGAAACTTGGACAATGAACAGTCAAGCTGAAAAGCATCTGATGGCTGCAGAAATGTGGTTTCTGAGGAGAATTCAAAGAATACCATGGACAGACAGAAAAACCAATGACCAAGTACTACAGGAGACAAATGAACAACGTAAACTGATTAGAGAAATTAGACGTAGACAGTCAACATTTTTTGGACATGCTATGAGAAGAAATGGATTGGAGAACTTAGTGACAACTGGCAAGATCGAAGGGAACAGACCAAGAGGAAGACCGAGAGGAAAATACCTGGATGGCTTGGCCACATGGCATGGACGAGACAGGAACACTGAGCTGATCCACGACACTGGTGATCGAGTGAAATGGCGAGACATGACCGCCCACGCTTTTCGGCATGGCACATGATTGATTGATTGATTGATTTTCTATCTAGTTGGATGCAAACTGAAAAGGATGTGCAGAAGTCTGTTGGCACTTGCACCCACTCCTCGCCAGGTTCTAAGTCCTCAAGTGAACACACCTGTTGAAGAATGTCTTCGGCTTGACCCATCCACGACCGTCCTCTTTTTAACCTGCTGCCATTCACCTTCCTAATTTCACTATGCAGTGAATGTTGTGTGTTTGCGTTAATTCTGAGGTAGGCGCGTGCCCTGCAAACTTGTATTCTCTCTTCAATGGTTGGAAAATCAAGAAGGTAGCGCATCGCCCTGCATGCTGTATCTCTTGTACATCCAAGAATAATGCGCATAGCTTCATTCTGTATCCTTTCCATCCTTTCTATCTGCTTATGGCTGAGAGTCAGGATTGCCATTGCATACTCCAAAACAGACATGACCAGCCCCTCGTACAGAAGACATAGATGGCGCTGCTCACAGTTTTCTGCCGCCATCACCCGCATTGCTGCCAAACCCCGCTTGGCCTTTATTATCACCTGGTCTATGTGCACATTATAAGCAAGGCTTCGATCAAACCGAATCCCCAGGTAATTCATTGCCTGCGTTCTTTCCACCGTCTCTGAACACAGAATTACAATTGGTGTTGGAGTGTTGACAATATGATTATTCAACGAGAACCAAGCCACTGTTGCCTTTGTTGGGTTGACCATTGCCCCAGCTTCATCACACCAAGTACTTATGCGATTGAGTTCGGTTTGTAGTTCCACAGCAACCTCCTCTCTATCCTTACCCTGACGATACACTAAAACATCATCGGCATATGACAATGTCCTGCCATGTCCAGTGATCTGCTCACAGGTGATTCTCACTGTGTAGGCGTTGAACAGTATCGGAGATAATGGTGATCCCTGTGGTAGGCCAGGATATATTGTTGTTGGTTCCGAAGTCCAACTGCCACATCTAAAAACTACTTTTCGTTGGAAGAGGGCTGCAGCGATCCAACTAAGGAGGAATGGACTTACGTTTAGTTCAAGAAGCTGAAACATTAAAAGCTCCAATGGTACTCTGTTGTATGCGTCCTCAAGATTAATCGCTGCAGCAACGGTTTCAGTGCGTGAGTGGAAACCTTCATAGACATCATGGGCAAAGACTGCTGCATTGGTCCAGGTTTCTCTTTTTGGACGGTACCCACCCAAGGTAGGTGGGGAAACACCTTGCCTCTCTAGTTGGCTTGATATTTTCCTGGCAATTACCTTCTCCAGCAGCTTGCCTATTGTATTCTGCATGGTTATAATTCGATATTCCTGAATTTTTGTGTGGTCTTTGTCAGGCTTCGGCAAGGGAATCAGATAGCTGTGTAACCATTCCTCCTTGATGATAGCACTCTCTATACTGTTGTTGTACATGTCTGCTAGCTTCTCTAGGTCATTGTCGGTACACCTATTGATGTCGTCGTATCTTATGCCATCAGGACCTGGAGCACTGTTTTTTGATCGTCGAAGTACAGCCTTGATTTCTTTCACTGTCACTGTGTCTTCATCCGAAGTGTTCTGGGCCTTGCATCTGTCTGAGGTGACCTCCTTGGCCAGATTTCGGCCTCCCATGTCTGTCTGGTTGCTCTGCTCAAGATAGCGTTCAAAGAGGGCTTTGCCCTTGTCCTCGTCAGTCCTCTGCCAGATGAGGTCAGCATCTTGGAAGTCAGAAATGCTCTTATTCTTGACTACACCACTCATGCTTTTATGTAGTCGCCAGAACAATTTCAGTGACTTGTCTGTGCTTACTCTTTGACACACCTTTAGATGTGACAAAGTTCATGGTCAGTGCTCAAACCAAGATGTGTTGTTCAGGCAATAGAACAGTGGTTCATGACTTCCACAAATTGATAACAATGTCATGTAAGACCTGAGGATCCTTCTGTGTTCCTCTTCTAGGTGAGTACACCACGCCGGAATATATATCTCCTTACATCAGAGGGCAATGTGTCTGACTAAGGAACGTGTGTGTATCAGGTTTGTTTGCTTTAGACATCCAATAAAGTCAGGTCTTAGTCGAATATGACTGAGCTACTGTACGACAGTACACAGTACTGCCTGCTTTCTGTCAGGGCCGAATGTTGTTAGGCAGGTCTTAAACAGATATGACTGAACTACCGTACGACAGTACACAGTACTGTCTGCTTTCTGTCAGGGCCGAATGTTGTTAGTCAGGTCTTAGTCAGATATGACTGAACTACCGTACGACAGTACACAGTACTGTCTGCTTTCTGTCAGGGCCGAATGTTGTTAGTCAGGTCTTAGTCAGATATGACTGAACTACCGTACGACAGTACACAGTACTGTCTGCTTTCTGTTAGCGCCGAATGTTGGGCGGCGCTCACCAAATCCGATACTCCACATTGTGCTAATGGCTTCAGGGGGTGGAGCGCAATTGAGAGGTTATAGGCCTAACTCTAGTGCGAGAAAATGTAACCTAACAACTAAATGTCATGGCAGACTAGACTAGGCTCTATGTCTTGGTCGGCATATGACGTAGGATCGAAGCTCCGACTGGCGAACATTTAGAGCATTGCTTTGCTGATACGGCAGCTTCTGCAGCTGGTCTTGTTCCAGACGTATTGGTGTTACCTTTCCTCTGGAGTGAACTAGGCAGGCCGAGAGAGGGATCATGCTGCATGGGCAACAAATGGTCTCTAATTAGTTAGTTAGTTAGTCGACAGATCATCCTCGTTGCACATCGAACCATTCAGTCCATAAGTGCTCGGATCCCCTCCTCAGCAAATCCCGCAGCGTGTAGCGGCTAACGACGCCAGTTCTGTGTTGGTTTATCAATCTTCTTTGGCTTCCTGCGTAGTGTTCTTGTTTGGCCACCCCTCTTTTAATTTGCTGCTCCTGCAGTCTGACCATTGTTGTAGATTCACAGTCATCACTTGGTTCTCGCAAAAGTCTCACTTCTCGTAGAGCATTCAGAATGTCAGCCTGGTCCATGGCGCGTCCGCCCTCTACAGTAGCCTCACCTGCGAGCTTGTCAGCCCGCTCATTTCCTTGTACTCCCGCATGACCTGGCACGAAGATGAAACTAATCTTTGCCAGCCGAGACCGCTTCAGAGGCAGCAACCATTCTCTTCGGATCGACCCCTCCTCTATCCTCTTGATCATGTTCATTGAGTCGCTAAGGAAACAAGCCCTAGTGAATGTCTGTGTCTCGAGCCATGTTATTGCTTTACTTACTGCCATGACTTCCATGGTCAGGCTACTTGTGGTTTCATTGAAAGCACCAGAGTCCTCCTTCACAATTCTCCCTCCGGCCCGAGCTGTAAAGGCCCATGAGCTTCTCACATGTCGGACGACCGACCCATCTGTGTAGATGACCGCGTCACCGTCTAGGGAATTCTCGAAAATCAACGCTTGTACTTCAGCCTCAACAGCAGCCGGATTTTCTTGTCTGCATTATCTATCTAGTTGGATGCAAACTGAAAAGGATGTGCAGAAGTCTGTTGGCACTTGCACCCACTCCTCGCCAGGTTCTAAGTCCTCAAGTGAACACACCTGTTGAAGAATGTCTTCGGCTTGACCCATCCACGACCGTCCTCTTCATAACCTGCTGCCCTTCACCTTCCTAATTTCACTATGCAGTGGATGTTGTGTGTTTGCGTTAATTCTGAGGTAGGCGCGTGCCCTGCAAACTTGTATTCTCTCTTCAATGGTTGGAAAATCAAGAAGGTAGCGCATCGCCCTGCATGCTGTATCTCTTGTACATCCAAGAATAATGCGCATAGCTTCATTCTGTATCCTTTCCATCCTTTCTATCTGCTTATGGCTGAGAGTCAGGATTGCCATTGCATACTCCAAAACAGACATGACCAGCCCCTCGTACAGAAGACATAGATGGCGCTGCTCACAGTTTTCTGCCGCCATCACCCGCATCGCTGCCAAACCCCGCTTGGCCTTTGTTATCACCTGGTCTATGTGCACATTATAAGCAAGGCTTCGATCAAACCGTATCCCCAGCTACTTCATTGCCTGCGTTCTTTCCACCGTCTCTGAACACAGCATTACAGTTGGTGTTGGGTTGTTGACAATATGATTATTCAACGAGAACCAAGTCACTGTTGCCTTTGTTGGATTGACCATTGCCCCAGCTTCATCACACCAAGTACTTATGCGATTGAGTTCGGTTTGTAGTTCCACAGCAACCTCCTCTCTATCCTTACCCTGACGATACACTAAAACATCATCGGCATACGACAATGTCCTGCCAGGTCCAGTGATCTGCTCCCTGGTGATTCTCACTGTGTAGGCGTTGAAAATTACCGGAGATAATGGTGATCCCTGTGGTAGGCCAGGATATATTGTTGTTGGTTCCGAAGTCCAACTGCCACATCTAAAAACTACTTTTCGTTGGAAGAGGGCTGCAGCGATCCAACTAAGGAGGAATGGACTTACGTTTAGTTCAAGAAGCTGAAACATTAAAAAATCCAATGGTACTCTGTTGTATGCGTCCTCAAGATCAATCGCTGCAGCAACGGCTTCAGTGCGTGAGTGGAAACCTTCATAGACATCATGGGCAAAGACTGCTGCATTGGTCCAGGTTTCTCTTTTTGGACGGTACCCACCCATGGTAGGTGGGAAAACACCTTGCCTCTCTAGTTGGCTTGATATTTTCCTGGCAATTACCTTCTCCAGCAGCTTGCCTATTGTATTCTGCATGGTTATAATTCGATAACCCTGAATTTTTGTGTGGTCTTTGTCAGTCTTCGGCAAGGGAATCAGATAGCTGTGTAACCATTCCTCCTTGATGCTAGCACTCCCTATACTGTTGTTGTACATGTCTGCTAGTTTCTCTAGCTCATTGTCGGTACACCTATTTATGTCGCTGTATCTTATGCCATCAGGACCTGGAGCACTGTTATTTGATCGTCGAAGCACAACCTTGATTTCTTTCACTGTCACTGTGTCTTCCTCCGATGTGTTCTGGGCCTTGCATCTGTCTGAGGTGACCTCCTTGGCCAGATTTCGGCCTCCCATGTCTGTCTGGTTGCCCTGCTCAAGGTAGCGTTCAAAGAGGGCTTTGCCCTTGTCCTCGTCAGTCCTCTGCCAGGTGAGGTCAGCACCTTAGAAGTCTGAAATGCTCTTATTCTTGACTACACCACTCATGCTTTTATGTAGACGCCAGAACAATTTCAGTGACTTGTCTGTGCTTACTCTTTGACACACCTCTGCCCATTTTTCGCTTTTAACCACCTTGACCAGTTTTTTGAAATAGCTTACTTTTGTGTGCATCTCTCTTTCTAAGTGCAAGCAGGGACTAGGATGACCAGCTCTGTTCTTCTTGGCATTTTGCCATCTCCTTACAGCACTACGCTTATCCACTGTCATCATCTTGCTCATGTCTAGTTATCTGAGCTCGGGTTCACACAGGCAACAATAACTCCGTTCGCTATGAGATCGAACATTTATTGTATTTCAATATACAGTTGGCGCAGTGGGTAAACAGACCCGCGCTATATTACATATCACAGTTAGTTAACATCAAACACATAGTTATCATACAACAGTCTAGCAAACTATCTAGCCTATGTATATATATATATATCTATTGATATCTATTGAGTCCCTCTCAGGCAGGCCCTGTTGCCTCTCTCAAGTCCGTCTGTCCTCTGCCGGTCTACACGTGTCCCGATCCGACACGGGTGGTAACTCTGTCCGAGTTCCTCGTGGACCCCGCATTAGGCGGGCCACATCAGTGTCCACGGAACCATGGACTCAATGACCAGTCGTTCGAGAAGGCTCTAGATTACTCGGGCCGCGAGTGACTCGCTTGTATCCCTTGGGCTGGAGTTGCAGCCCTCTAATTAATATATCTAAAGGTGAGGCGGTGACAGGATTCCCCCCTCTCCCCTGATGATGGTTTGTTATAGGGTAATTAGATCTGTTCTAATTCTGTCACCGAATCACATAAAGTTGGTGTTTGTAGTTTGGTGGGCAGTAACCTGGTAACCTACATAGTGGCATTAAAACTCATGTATTCTCCCATACACCACTTCTCTGATTTGGTGAAGAGATCACTCTGTCTCCTGTGTCCTTAAAATGCTTATCTGACCGAAGTTACGTGACGTTTTAGTAGTTGTATTTACAACCCGCCCTTCTCATAGTACCCCACTGGTACCAAGACAATTAACCTCTGTATTAAAGAGGATTAACAAGACCGAAGTCCTGGCTAATTAAGTACACCTTCAAATCTTGATCTGTGTGTGCATTTCAATACACTTTTACTCTCGTATGTTGTATAATGCTAAATATGTAGTTACCTTGTTATTTTATCCCCCTCAGACTACATGTGTCCCTGTTGGCTTGTTAGTGTGTTGACTAATAAGTTGCTGTTTCTAATAAAGTGACTGTATTTTAAATTGATAGTGTTGAGTTTTAAGGTTTGTGTAACGTGTGTGCTGAATGTGTGGCTTATGTCCAAGCGTCACGAGTTGGGATAACCTCAATCATGAATTACATGATCAGGCATTCCAAGTAGTGGTGCTTAGATGTATCCTAACTACTAAACTAAGTATACTAAACTAACTACTAAATTAAACTAACTGCTAAACATGTATTAACAATTTAGACAAGTCATGCAATTTTACATGAAAGACGCAGACAAATTACAATAAATACGGTTTGCGTACAATTTGTCCGCTAGGTATATCGTTCTCTCATTTAATCCATTCACGCAGTCATTCACTCACCTTTCATTCAAAATAGTATTTGGTTAAAATATATAATTAAAGTTGAGGTAAGTGTTATTGCCCTTAGAAAAAATGGACTAGGCGATATTTGCCCTTTAAGAAAATACGTACTTTTTGTACGATGACTCAAAAATGGGTTATAATTTAACCAGAGACAATTGTATAGGACGGTTCTTTAGCCTATGAATGGCACCGCCTGTAATATTAACGTAGAATATGTACAACTTACAGGTTAACACATTTTATATACATCATTAATGCAAATATAATACATATTTAATACTAAAGTAATTAATTAATTAAATAACTAAATCCAACGATGATGTGTGCGTTGTCCTCTTGTTGTTAGCGTGTTATGCCATGAATGTTAAAGTTAGTATGGTTGTCTCTTGAGTGTTGTAGTCGACGTCGTTCTGTTTCGGCTGTTTGCAAAGTTTCGTAGCAACAGCAAGTATGGATTGTTCTCAATATCTCGTATACAATGTTATTACAGTATTCAGAGTCAGTTCACTGGTTGATATTATTGGTTGAAACACAGTTAACGTTTCTTGCTGGGATCGTTCTAGAGCTTGGGCACTTGATAGTATAGCTCTTAAAGTATAGCTCTTAACGTATCATGTTCATGGGTGTCGTAAGTAACCTATTCACTGAGAGTTCTCTAGAAGGTGTAGAGTTCCACTGTTATATGCAACAGACTAAAAGTATCACAGTATCTAGTATGGCGAATGGTCGATGTGCTAAGAGTCATTCTACTGGCGCATTCGTTTGCCGTGATAATAGGTCAGCCATAATGTTGTCGGTGCCTTTGATATGGCGGATTTCGAAGTCGAAATCTTGAAGTAGAAGACACCATCTTTTCAAACGATGGTTTTTAGGTGACCCATGGTTAAGGACCAATAATGGCGAACTGTCAGTGAGGACCACAAAGTGACTACCCAAGAGGAACTTAGATAATCTCAATACACAAAACAGTAAGCTTAAAGCCTCCAATTCCACTGTGGCATACCGTGTCTCTGCCTTCTTTAGTTTGCGGCTTACGTAGAGAATCGGGTGTCTCACTCCATCTACTTCCTGCATTAAACATCCTCCTATTGCGATAGCGCTCGCATCTGTGGTCAAAATAAAGGGTAAATTTATGTTGGGTAATCGTAAGACTGGTGGATTAGAAAAAATATGTTTCAATCTACACATTGCATCATCTAAGCTGGTACTTTTACAAATTTTTGATGGATGATCTTTAGTTAACATATCAGAAAAGACTGAGGTGAGTTCTGCCCAATGTGGAATGAATTTAGAATAATAGTTAATAAGACCTAGTAAACTTCTAATTTGTTTCTTTGTGGTAGGCACTTCTAAATTAAGAATCTTGGAAACAATTTTATCATCTGTCAACAATTTGCCTTCAGAAATTCTATGACCAAGGAAGTCTATTTGTGTATAGCCTAATTCAACCTTGGAAGGTTTGATAGTAAGTCCAAAAAGAGAGATTTGGTTGAAGACTTGTTTGAGGGTAAGTAAGTGAGAAGTCATATCAGAAGAATGGACGCATATATCATCAATATAGGCTACTACATCTTTAATTCCGTGTAATAACAATCTTGTTAATCTAACAAATGTGGCCGGTGCGTTCTTCAGGCCAAATGGAAGATATAGCCATTCGTACAAACCGAGGGGTGTTGCGAATGCTGTTATATGTCTACAAGAAGGGTGTAGTGGAACTTGCCAATATCCTTTCGCTAAGTCGGTCTTGGAAAATAAGGATGATTGAGCCATATTTAAAATAAGATCTTCACAACTGTTCATTGGCTCTGCATCCGTTGTGGTTCTTGTATTTAATACCCTATAGTCGATGCACAAACGGATTGTCTGGTCCTTCTTTTTCACCAGGACAATCGGTGAAGAATATTGAGACATCGATTTTTGAATTATTCCATTCTTCTCTAACTCTAAAATTTCTTTGTCTAAATTTGCTCTGTAATGGAGAGGAATAGAATATGGTCTACATTTGACCGGTCTCAGATCTGTCAGCACAATTGAATGTGTTATTTTATCAGTGCGTCCAGGTTTGTTAGAAAAGATAGATTTATACTCGTCAAGGAGAGTCAAAATGTCTTGTCGCTGTTGTTGTGTCAAAGTGTCAGAGATATGTATGTCCTTTATACTCCCGTCGTCAGTCATAGTTGGTACAGGGATTTCAGTATTGTCCACGTCTGTCTGATTGATCACAGATGCTACTGTTTGTAAATTGTCCTCAATGTCATTGTCGTCGTCGTCGAGATCAATCGTTGTCAATATGTCGTCAAATTTGTCGTCGTTGTCAACATTACAGATTGTCGGTAATGTCCATATGTCTTCGTCGTTTTTGTCGTCGTAAGAGTGTGTCGTTAACGATGCTTCGTTTGTCGAGGTGTCATTCCGTTGGGAAACCGTCGTTTCGTCTCTGTCATTCAGTTCGCTGCGTCTGTTCACTTGTCTCAATGTCCTGTCTAGCATAGTATGGTTTCAACATATTTACATGGAATATTTTCAACTTTCCATTTAAAGAGATTTCGTAATCAACTTCAGAAATTCTTCTAATGATCTTAAAAGGTCCCTGCCAAGAGGTTGACAGTAAATCTCTTTTGTCAGGTAGCAGTAGTAAAATATCCTGACCTGGATTTAGTACAATTGTTTTTGCACCTCTGTTGGCGTACTGCCTGTATTTAAAACCTTTCTCCTGTAGTGATGTTCTGGCCAATATACAGGAACGTATGATTTTGTCTCTGGTGTCAGTGACTAAATCATAGGTAGAAATGGGAAGTTGGATATCTACAGGTTGTGATATGATCTCTTTATAAATAGTGAGAGGTCCTCTTGGGTTCGCTCCATACATCAATTCGAAGGGAGAGAACCCTGTACTTGATTGCGGGACTTCTCTATATGCGAACAGCACCGTTGGGAGAAGTATGTCCCAATCGGCTGGATTTTCAGCTGTCACTTTAGATAGCATATGTTTCAGGTCCCCATTTAGTTTCTCGCAGATACCATTTGCGGCCGGTCGATAGGGACTGGTGAAACATTGCTTGATGCCTAGTAACTTAGTTACTGATTGGGTGGCATTCGATATGAACTGGGTTCCTCTATCAGAAATTATTTTCTCC
The DNA here is from genome assembly GCA_014155875.1 of Cepaea nemoralis. NCBI lineage: Eukaryota > Metazoa > Mollusca > Gastropoda > Stylommatophora > Helicidae > Cepaea > Cepaea nemoralis. The sequence goes on along the minus strand of JACEFZ010005600.1, from coordinate 7,226 downwards.
GGGAAGCCAAAACGGGAGAAAATATTTAATAATATGTCCGTCACATCCTTAGAGGAGATAGATCTTAATGGAAGCATTTCTGGCCATCTCGTACACACATCCACAAGAGTAAAAATATATCTATTCCCTTTATTTGAAATGTGATTCAACGGACCTACTAGGTCAACTGCCACGATTTGGAAAGGCCTCGAGGCAGTTGTCGTTGATTGGACTTCTGCTGTAGGGTTTTTTCCCTTTTTCACCAGTTTCTGACATATATCACAAGATCTACAAAAGGTTTTTATATCTTGGCAAAACTTTGGCCAATAAAACTGGGTGAGGACCCTAGCCCTGGTCTTTTCATACCCCATATGACCTCCAAAAGGGGAGTCATGGGCTATTTTTAGAACTTTGTCTCGATGTGCTTGTGGTAACACTACTTGCTGTATCGTGGTCTGCTTTGTTGTGTAAAATCTAGTTAAGATGTTGTTCTGCAGCCTAAATGTCCACGATGCGTTCTTCGTTAATTTTGGTTTTAGTCCTACTAACTTAAAGTATGGTGCAAGTGTAGGATCTGCTTTTTGTTCATTTCCAAAATTAGTGTTATTTGCGTTTGGTGCTATTATTTCTAATGATTCCTGCAGTTGGTCAGTGTTGGTTTTATGGGTTGTCTGTCGTGTTATTGCATTTGTGTGTTGTGTGTTTTGTTGCACATTTACAGGCTTGGTACTTGGTAGATCGGTAGCATCCTCAATTCGAGGTTTTAATTTGGTCGTATCGATCACAGATTCGACCGCCCCTGCATTGTACACCTCGGTGAATTCTTTCTGAATTACCTCAGTGGTTGTCTCCCTTGGTCTTTTGGCAGATTGAGACAAACATGAATGGTGTTTCTCTGTAGCATCGCTGTTTGTGTGGTGGATACCGTTTTTATGCTCCCACTCTCTGATTTCCTTTTCAGAGCATTGTTGTATGTTAAGCAAATTCCCAAGTATAATATCAGCGACTGGATTTTCAAGGACAGCGCACAATACTTGTCCTGATATGAACGGTGTTCGAATTTCGACAAGAGCAAGGGGGTATTTCTCTATAGTACCTGAGAATGTGCGACAAGTCACATGTTTGTCTGTGTAGTCTTTAGTGTCTATTAATGTTTTCTTAATCCCACAGAGCGTTGCGCCGGAATCCCGAATTAATGTGCACTTTTTGTTATTTACAAACCCTGTTGAAAAAACTAGCTTGCCTGTAGATGACAAAGCAGCGTTGGCTGTTTCATTTGAAATAGGGATAGTGTGGCCACATAGTAATGTTGTGTCAAGTTGGAACTTCGTACAGGTGTTACACTTACTGTCTGTAATGGTGTTAATAATTTGTACAGCATTTCCAAGCTTGCTTTCATTGTCGTGTTGATTATCACAATCATTCAGTGATTCAATCTCTTCGTCTGATGACGTTTCCACTAGTACAGCATTGGCCTGTTTCAATAACTTTCGGCCATCACAGTAGCGACTATAGTGGCCAAAACTCCGGCAAAAAAAAACATTTGACCGCTCTCTGGTAAGCATTGCGCTTAGTCTTCTGCTTCTCCACCATCATTTTGAGGTGGTGAGGATAGTGAGGCGATTTGTCGCACATCGAGTAACTGTCGTGATTCAAACCGCAATATTGGCATTTAGCTACTTTACCTACATTTGAGCGCGGTTTAAATTTACTCTCTGTTTGTTTCGAGTATTTGGTGTTCACTACTGCTGCTGCTGTATCGTTGTGGCTTATGTTTAGCTGAAAAATGTCTCTATTTGCTGTGAAAAATGCATTCCCCTTGGACTCGATTTCCTGAATACTTTTACAGTCCATTTGTTTTAAGAACTTAGCAAAAGGTGTGGGGATGGTGCTAACTATTTTGTCTATAATAATGAGCTCTTTAAGTTTGTCATGGCTGTTGTTAGTTTTAGCCGAGTTAATCCACTTTGTACACACGTCTTGGACTGTACTGACATAATCTATAAAGGTTTGGTTTGGTTGTGGAGATAATTTGGCAAATTGTTGTTGGTAACCTGCAGTATCTAAAGAAAAATGTTGGAGAATGCGTTGTTTTAAATAGTCATAGTCTTTTCGCATTTCCTGTGGCACTGTCTCTATTACTTTTAATGGTTCAAGAGCTAAGTTTCTCATTAAAATAAATGCCCAATCTGATTTTATGATCTTATGGTAGGACATGAGACACTCAAAATTTTCCAAGTAGGCGCTGATGGAATCTCCTGAGCAGAACGCCTTCACGAGGCCTTTATACTTGTTATATTTTTGTTCTTCCTCTTTGCTTCTTAGCTTACTCACAGATATTTCTGCGTTGGACTCAATCTCCATCTGTTTTAGTTTTATTTGTGTCTCGGCATTCAATTGGGCTTGTTTGGCCGCCGCCTCGAGCTCCATCTGTTTCTCCTGAGCCTGCAATTGTATTTTCTTCTCTTCAATTTGCATTTGCATCTTTTTCTCTTCTGCCTCAATTAGCATTTTCTTTTCTTCTGCCTCCATTTGCAATTTCTTTTCTTCTGCCTGCATTTGCATTTTCTTTTCTTCTGCCTCCATTTGCAATTTCTTTTCTTCTGCCTGCATTTGCATTTTCTTTTCTTCTGCCTCCATTTGCCTTTGTTTTTCCTCTCGTTCAATCGCTCTTTCTTCACGGGCAATGTTTTCTGCGTGCGTTTTCTGTGCCCATTCTGACAGTTTCTCTTCTTTATAACCTAATTTTATTCCTTGCTCAATGCATTTATCTAAGCTAGACATTTTGTGTTTTACTTGTTGGTACTGTTTATAAAGTTAAATCCCTTAGAAAAAATGTTGGGGAGTAGAAAATTTGATTATCTCCCCTAATTATTAAATGTGTAAATCAAAATGCAAGGTTATGTTGGTTACAAGGTCATGAATATGCAAACAAATCAATGTGAAACAAAATGATACATTGATGAAAGGTGAGAAGTACAGCTTAGAGTTGCAATGGGTATGATATGAAACTTAGCTTTCAATCCAAGAACTCGCCTGATGTTGTCTTGTACTCTCGCCACTGTTGGAAAGGTTACATAGGTTGCACGCGCCACTATTCGCGGAACAATCTGCTCGTAGAGTGAGAAAACATTAGTAACAGTCAAAAAATGTCACAGTCATGTCAAAAATAGTTTACAGAATCACAATAATGAGGCACACTGCTGAGGCACTGCTGAGACACTGCTGAGGGACTCAGATTAATTCTATTTTATTGCTAGATAGCTACTAATACTTAAACTTGTAAAGTTAACAATTTGTGGTACAAAAATCAATGTGATATAATTAATTTCGTGATTTTACATGGCCATCAATAGCTTTTTATGTCAAAACCGGAAAACTAGCCCCCAAAAAGCCTGTCATCATCTTGCTCATGTCTAGTTATCTGAGCTCGGGTTCACACAGGCAACAATAACTCCGTTCGCTATGAGATCGAACATTTATTGTATTTCAATATACAGTTGGCGCAGTGGGTAAACAGACCCGCGCTATATTACATATCACAGTTAGTTAACATCAAACACATAGTTATCATACAACAGTCTAGCAAACTATCTAGCCTATGTATATATATATCTATTGATATCTATTGAGTCCCTCTCAGGCAGGCCCTGTTGCCTCTCTCAAGTCCGTCTGTCCTCTGCCGGTCTACACGTGTCCCAATCCGACACGGGTGGTAACTCTGTCCGAGTTCCTCGTGGACCCCGCATTAGGCGGGCCACATCAGTGTCCACGGAACCATGGACTCAATGACCAGTCGTTCGAGAAGGCTCTAGATTACTCGGGCCGCGAGTGACTCGCTTCTATCCCTTGGGCTGGAGTTGCAGCCCTCTAATTAATATATCTAAAGGTGAGGCGGTGACATCCACCCAAGCCTTCTCCACCTCGAAACTCCACCACGGTGGCTGCTCCCAGCTTTTTTTCCTGCCCTGAAACGTTCTGCGCTTGTCACGTCTTATTTTACTCAACACATCTTGCCCTGTACTGTCATACTGGAACGTCTTTACCTTTAGCTTGTGCTGCCTGGTTCTGCCTTTCTCCACCAAGAGACGAGACTGGGCGATCAGCTACTCCGAATTGCCGGCTTCAAATGTTTCTACAACAGACGACATCTGGGAACGGCGATTCTCGTTCGCGACAGCATGGTGGCGTCAGAGCTAGACCGTTGGGACAGTGACGATATACAAATACAGGCGTTGAGAGTTCATTCCAGTATACCATTCATGTTGGTTAATGTTTATGCCCGCAATGCGAGTATGGACGCCCAGAAGTGGCAGTGCTTAAGTGGCATATTAGGCCACGAGAGAAATGTTATTTTCTGTGGTGACTTCAACGCTAAAGGCAGATCATGGGGAAACACTTCCTCCAATACACAAGGGGAGGAGCTAGAGACTGCACTGGAAACCATCGACCTGGTTTGTATCAACAGTGGCTGTGTCACCAGGACAGCAAGCCGTCCAGGCGATGAGGACAGTGCTATTGATCTGGCGCTAGTTTCACCTTCACTCACTACAGTGTGTAGATGGGGTGTCCTAGGACACCATGGCAGCGACCACAAAGCATATTGGTGGAGAAATGGTCTCTAAACTCGGCCCAGCCGCTGTGCTGTGGAGAGGTATAACCCCACTTTACAAACTATCGTCAATCAATACGGCAAGGTGTCAATCATGTTATCCAAGATATTGGGCTCTAGATAACCATGGATATGTTTACTATCAAAGTTTAAACCGGGAAGCAGCCTTTTTTTTTATGCATATCCTATTTACAGGACATTGCAGTCAACACCAGCACTTTATTAGTTGCTGTTGATGTCGTGGCAAGTTTTACGTTCGGTAGTTTGCCATTGCTTTCTGAACGACCGGCTCACATACCTTTTCGTAAGAAACCAACGCGACGCTATCCGCTGCCGAATCTCGAGCAGCTGTATTTAGTACGTGAGTAGACGGGATTACGAACAACGTCCTTAACCCCTTCGTCAGTGAGATCGGCGGGATAAGTCTTACGGCCTGATATTTTGGAGTTTCGAGTGGCAACTGCTATGTGGTTGTTAACTGCACACTAGACCTTTCCTTATGTGCCCATACCCGAGAAGTTTAGGTGAGCAGTGTCACTACACAATAGATTAAAGGGGCGTGTGATGTCATTAGCAACCAATGCTTCTTTGAAACATGCCCAGCCTTTGTGCTGGAATTCGAACCCGGAACCTTCTACTATGGGTCTCTAGTGTGATAGGATCATGATATTGTGTAGATGGTCTGAATACACAGAGGAATAGATGGCCAATCTTTCACTCACTTTCACAGGTGACGAGCCCAGGAGGCCAACCCTTGACCGACCGCGCTCATGACATTCTCAGCGCAGTAGATATCCACTTCGCTAACACGCCCACTATTGTGACCCAAAAGTACTCCAAAAGAAGCGTGTAAATAAGAGCTAATGTCATCATAATTCTGGAATTTGGTTTTATTTATGTTCTGAATGTTTATAATTTTCTGATAACGTGTATTGATGAATCATAAAGCTAGAGACACTATACGTCTTAATGACATGTTTTACATTTACAGACACGTACACAATAGCCATGGCAAGAAAAGAACGGCAGAGACATAGTTGGTTGTTCTCACTAGTAATCTAGTCATGTAACTGTTATGTAACTGTGTCTGTGTTGTAAACTTCTGTGTTTCATATCACATTGTGTATCTATTGCAAGTAGACGAGATAACTATTACCTGAAGAGGGTAATGAAACTATAGCATTATATACAACTACAGTATAAGAAACGGTGCAGGTGCTGGTGGTGGATGAAGCTGAAGAGCAGCCAACAGATACTACTACTACAACTACTACAACTAATACAACTACAATTACAACTACTACCACCACCACTACTACTACAACTACAACTACAACAACAACAACTACTACTACTACTACTACTACTACTACTACTACTACTACTACTACTACTATTACTACTACTACTACTACTACTACTACTACTACTACTACTACTACTACTACAACTAATACAACTACAACTACTACCACCACCACTACTACTACAACTACAACTACAACAACTACTACTACTACGACTACAACTATTACCTCCACTACTACTACTACTACTACTACTGCTACTACTATTGCTACTACTACTACTACTACTATTGCTACTATTAGAACTGCTACTGCTGCTGTGACTACTACAACTAATGATACTACTACTACTACTTCTACTACTACTACTACTACTACTACTACTACTACTACTACTACTACTACTACTACTACTACTACTACTACTACTACTACTACTTATACTACAACTACTAGTGCTACTACTACTACTACTACTATTATTATTACTACTACTATACTACTACTAATAATACTACTAATACTACTACTACTACTACTACTACTACTACTACTACTACTACTACTACCACTATAACTACCAGTACTGCTGCTGCTACTGCTACTACTACTACAACTACAATTATTACTACTGCTGCTGCTACTACTACTGCTACTACTAATACTACTACAACTACTACTACTACAACTACTACTACTACTACTACTACTACTACTACTACTACTCCTGCTACTACTACTACTACTACTACTACTACTACTACTACTACTAGTACCACTACCACTAATACTACTACTTCTAATACTACTATTACAACTACTACTACTGATACAGCAACTACTACTACTACTACTACTACTACTACTACTACTACTACTACTACTACTACTACTACTACTAATAATAATAATACTACTACTACTACTACTACTAATATTACTACTGCTACTGCGAATACTACTATTACTACTACAACTACTACTACCACTACTACTACTAATACTACTACCACTACAACTACTACTACAACTAATACTACTATTTATACTACTACTATTACCACAAATACTACTGCTACTATTACTGCTGCTGTTACTACTAACACTACTACTATTAATACTATTACAACTACTACTACTACCACTAGAGCTGCTCATACTAATACTACTATTAATATAACAACTAATACTGCTGCTGCTGCTGCTCCTACTACTACTATTACTACTACTACTACTACTACTACTACTACTACTACTACTACTACTACTACTACTTCTACTACTACTACTACTACTACTACTACTACTACTATACTACTACTGCTACT